>NKYR01000003.1:79112-223262 GCA_003184365.1 Evernia prunastri
CCTCTGTAGCGTAGCGTCGTCGAAACCATGGTGGATGTCGGGTTGCTTGTCTGGGGCAGGAATGAAGAGATGATGATGATGATGATGATGATGATGATGTTGATGCAAGTCGGGTAGTGCAGAGGTGTGAAGAGACAGTGCGTATAGAGTTTGGTATAGAAGCGTTACAATGGAGCATTGAATTGGAAGTCAGTGGTCGAGATTTAGGAGATCATGAGGGATGTGGGGAAGGGAGCTATTGACAGATGAGGCAACGGCAAGCAGATTGAAGGTATCAGCTTTCAACTCTCAGCCTTTAATCCTCAGCCTTTTGAACCCTCTGGGATGACGGGTCAAATGGTTAAGCAACAGGTAAAGTACTGCGCGAAGTAAAGTGGCGAAGTATTGAAGTAGTACGATGCAGTGGTGCTTCCCGAGTACCTAAGGTAGTCGGTTGTTGGGTAACTCGTACTTTACACTTTACAGAGTTAGGTAGAGTAGACTGGTAGACTAAGACCGTAGAGTGGTAGAGTAAGTACCTTAAGGTAGGGCGTAGGCCACTCCAGTCACTACCTTAAGGTACCTTACCTTACCTTAAGATCTTTACCCTTAAGGTACTCGACGACTCGTAGGGTAGACATAAATTAAGGTATTTGTCTAAGAAGCTTAGGAGAGATGCTCTACTATGTACCTACTCTAAGACGGCGGCCTTTACTCTAATGTAGAGTAGGTACTTTAAGGTAAGGGTACATAAGGTAAATATAACCCATATTATTAACGAAGGTATGCCTCCCTTCATAATAAAGTAGGTAGTACTAGGCATACTATCTTTGTTAATCTTATAATCTTATAATCTTATGGCCTGGTGTGTCACTCTTTACTCTTTACCTAACTCTTTAGGTACTTTACTTTAGTTCCCATAGCTTGTCCGACTCCGAGCTGCTTTGACGCGCTTCGGCACCAAACGGCATACGGTACGGAGTAGTCATACTCTACCTACCTTACGCCCTATATACTCCGTAGAGATAGGTACCTAGGTATGGTGCTATGTAACATCGGGCTATCATGCCATCCCTATGGGCCATGGCTAAAGCTTCCTTCGTCTCCGGAGTCCGCTGCTAGAGTGTTACTTACTACCGAGTGCATACCTTAAGTCACCCCTTAAGGTATTGTATTATAATTATCCTATTATAACCACCAAATACTAACTTTTATTGCTACTACCAACTACTTCCGTAAGGCTTAGAAGCACCATCCGTACCACTGTCTCGGATCCAAACATCTCTTTAGAGTACCTTAGAACCGCAGTGGCTTTTGCGTAGATTGGAACCATCGCCCTTGGAGCATAGCAACCTCTTAGGCCACAAGCTGATTACTGAACACCCCAAACACCCCCAAGAAATAGGTACAAAGACAATCACACTTCCCCCCTGGTTTTCGCTCAGCATCATTCTTTCATTCACTAGTCGACTGACCTGCCAACTGCTCCAAAAGTCATCCACTGCAAACCCAAATGAATGACGACAAGTATCATTATTAAGATATTCAACCAGCTTGTAGGCCTTCTGCTACCATTTTACATACAGTAGCATGCTTTCAATTTGGAATCGCTTCAAGCCACCGTCGATGAAAAGGAGAAGATCGCCGCCGAAGTCGCCTGCATTATCATCTGCATCCCATCTATCAACGCAACCCGGGGAATAACGAACGACTCGGGAAAAGATAAAGAGCCTCCACCGCCCCCCCCCCCCCCCCCCCCCCCCCCAGAGTGTGTGCGTGCAAGCTGAAGAAACAAGATCGATTCATCTGACGGCTGCGCCCTGTTCCCATCGGCCTCGAGCGCTCGCATTTTCGCATGCTTGCCGCCAGTAAGGGAAACGCACAGCAAAAGTCATACCAGCAAAGGAAAAATTAGAAAAATCGTCATCTCGTGTTGTGCAACTCAACTCAGGACGAAGACAACACCATCTCGAATACCCTGCCCAATGCATGATGACTCCGTAAGCTATGACTGCAGATAGCCACCACCTATCAGGTATCATTTTCCTCCACTCCCACCTGTATGCTTTTTGACCAAACGCTTCCGATATCGTACGCGCATTATCGAGGAAAAGGACAACTTTGAGCACTGCAAGCCAGTCCCCGGAGAAGCATAGCGATCAGAGTACTAGTTTCTGGCCTGCGCGTCAGCATCATGTCCCAGCCTTTCTTGATCAAGATTCTTCGTACATTTGTTGGCCTTGGCCGTAGGGCGAGTGCGGGTACTGCGGGTAGACCTGGCCGTTTCCCTGAGCTTGGTACATTTGGTCCACTCCACTCGGGTAACCGCCAGAGGGAACCTGACCACCTGCTGGCGCGTATCCAATCGGAGGTAGCTGAGGCCGGCCTGGTCCAGGAGGATAGTTCTGCCCTCCTGGGGGTTGGTTGGGGTCGGCCGATGGTTCGCTGCCTCCGTTTGCAGCGCGCGCCCTCTCTTCATCAACCTTGCGCTGGTTGTCTTCTTCCTTCTTACGTTGTTTCCACTCCTTACGGATTTCCTTGAATTCTATAGTAGTGTGTTAGTATGCGCTAAGCTCATGCTAGTTAAGCGGAACCATAGAAATTCCATGGGAAGCATAAGGCTACATGTAACATAGGGCGACACCAACGATAAGGCTTATGTTGTGTAACTTGGCTAGTACATCCAGAACCGAATCCTGGGGAATTTTCACGATCTAACCAAAAACGCGAGTTTGCGACAACAAAGGAAAACAGAGTTAGACTGACCTTCCGGTGTACGCTTTTGGCCGTGCGACTGCATCGTAACATGCGCATTCAAGTGGTTCAATGTACCATAAGCTTTCTCGCATCCCTGCCACCCACATTTATACATGCGTTCGATCTCTTCGTAACGGCGACGAGGGCGCTTGTGTTGTTGAGCACCTGGAATTGGGACAAAAGAATAGACCTGGGAAAGCGGGTGAGGATTCTGTTCCAATGTCTAAGTCAAACGGACGGTGTAGAAGGAATGCGCGCTACTTACTTGACCCGAACGCGGTCCAGCACTGGATGGGGTTCCTTGGGCAGAGGCTCCTGTTCCAGGCGAGCTGTATGGTCCCCCAGGCATTCCATGGGGATGGCCAGCGTATTGCTGCGGCCAATGTTGCGGGTATCCAGGCGGTGGGTGACCTTGGTAGTGATTCATGTCGTGGGGCGCGTATGGTGAGTAGGGAGGGTAGGTAGGACTGGATGCAGCAATGTTGGGATCTACAGGTACATCCGCGTTAGACTTAATGTGTGGAGGATGATGATGGTCATTCGAATTTCCATCTTGCAAGGACATTGACGGACTTGTTGCTTGAGCCATACTCCCTGTATTGGCGTGACTGTGTTGTTGTTGAGCGTAGTGTTGACGCGCGACGTATTCTGGATTCGGATTGGCTGGACGCGCCGAAGATGGATTCACAGAGAATTCGGACCTTGATGTCTGCGAAGGAGGATGATACAAAGTTCGCCCTTCTTGTTGCGGTGGGTACTGCGCGGTAAAGGCTGAATCTGGGGCAGTGTCTTAGGATCGAGTTCTGGGTGGCCAACGCTCAATGCGGAACTGTGGGCGAACCTGACTGCGAGTATTGGTCGGATGCACCTCTGTCCATCAACTGCGACTGTGGCCAACGATGCATCAGCCTGAGCCCTGAGCGAAGACAAGGTCCTCCCCCCGAGTGAAGGAGCGGATCGACTTACAGAATCGCAATAGTGGAACGCTGATGAGCTTGTTGTGAATAGCCTCCAACTAGAAGTTGGCGGTGTCTTGGTGAGATGTCAAAAAATCAAGACAGGACACTAAGAACACGCGACGACGGTGCTGCGTATGCTGTGTTGAAGTACAACGGCCAAGCCTGGGACAAGGAGGTGGGGAGCTTCGTCGAACGGCACGAAGGTTTCCGCTCAAACCTCGTGCTCGGCTCAGATCGAACGGAGCCTCGCTGCTTGCAAGGGATACTGGCGTAAATCAACAACCGTATGCTTCAGGACTAACTTTAGAGGCCTTGGCTAGTAGAGCGGTTATTGATAGCGCTGAGACCAAGTACGGGAGTTATCAAGAGCCCCAGATTTCCCAAGCGGTAGTCTGACACTTGTCGAAAGTGAAGTGTTAGGGTGACAAACGGGGATTCCAAGTGCTGATGCGTGAAGGAGGCAAAGACTGGCGAAAACAAGTCGACTTCGGCGAAGGAGGCAAGTGTTATGCCCGCCACGCGAGGTGTTAAAGCTAGGGGAATTTTATTCGTGGGGCAATTTTTGAGGGTTGGCGCTTTCTTGCCGACTTTGACTTTCAATTTGATGGTAACTCGTGAATCGAGGCCCTTTGAGGTGAAGGCTCAAATCTCGAAGATAGTAGTACTAGGACCGCGATCGGCAGGATCGTCACTGTGTACCGGATGGTGCAAGTAGTTTCCTTCAGCACTTGAGGGTAAGGCGCACTTGGCTTTACCGTAGAGAGGCAGGAGACACCGGCTACTCCGTTGGTTTTTCGCTTCTCACTTCTCGCACTTTGACACGATCGTACAAGTGCGCGATCTTCCCCGCAAACTATGGATGACAACGACTTTCAACGTCTTGAATACGAGTCCTTACACCTTTCGGATTGTTGGATCAAAGATATGGCCGGTGTGCAGATTTGAGACAAGGAATTTGTCACGTCAACAAGACCTGTGTGAGGATTAGAGAAGAGCAAGAAGTGCATTCGGCGCGCTCTCGGTGGCTTACTACGGAAGTTTCGACCCAAGAGTTGCAACGTTTCGGATTGGGATCAATATGGGGGCCGCGATGGGTTTCTCCTATTGATGATGGTGGTTCGTGTATGATGAATTGCTGATGAGAATTGGTAATGATGGGGTTGAGGGGGGTTCGTTTTTTGTTTTTTTGACTTTGGCCTTTGATCACGACGCGTTCTTGCTTTGCTCTGCCTCTTTGCAAACCCACACCTGACGGGATTCTTACCTGGTCTGTAAAGAAGAGTCCAAATCTGGTGATGCTCGATTCGGTATAGACTGAAGGACTGCAGTGGCAGACGCTACTGATGAGGCTATCAGGTAAGCTAGCGTGGATGGTTGGTGTTGTTAGGTTGGGATGAGATTTTTAGATTTTTAGGTCGGAAGGTCGAAATTACGGTCGCACGCTAAGCTAGCTCGCTAAAGTAGCTTACCACTTACCTCGATCTTCAATTTTTTAGGGGAGTGAAGAAAAAAAAGAGGAAGGCGGGGGAATAATTGAATCCCTGCCAAGACCAGCCCGCTTTTTCGGCCTCTTTTTTTTTTTGGGTTTTTTTGTTTTTTTCCCCCCAGTTTTCTTAGTCGGTTTGTTAATTTGTTCGAGGATGGACTGCTTAGAATACCGTAGTTGAAAGGTGGCTGATGATGATGATGTTGATGTTGATGTTGATGATGATGATGATGATGATGATGATAATGATAAATGATAATAATGATAATAATGATAATAATGATAACGATAATGATAAGTATAATGGAGGGATAATATGATGGCAAATTGGTTTCAGCAATTGTGTACGCGTAGGTGAATGTGTGAATAGTGTCTCTCTCCTTCTCGCTTTGTGTGTGTGTATGTGTGTGTGGTGTGTGTGTGTATGTGGAAAGGTAAATAGAATTCAAACTACGAAGAGATGCGGCTAGAGGGTTAGGGGAGTATGCAAAGCTTTATAGCGACAACCGCCTGCTCTCGAGTAGGATGAATAATATTCACACTGATCTTGGGCCCCCAGTCATGGGACTCTCATGCTTGGTGATTGAGGTGATTAATACTATCGATTGATGGATGGATGGATTGATGGAAAGGAAAATTACTCATCTGACTAATACATTGTGGGACTGGCGCGTAATGAATGGAAAAGAGGGATGAGTTGTCACTCGTCAGTGGTTCAGAATCCAAAGTGGCGTAATCCATAAATTCATTTGTTGATGGATCATGGAATGCTTAACAAATGGGGTGACAGCGCATCTTCCTTCCACCTTCTCTTTCGAGCTCGCAACTCCGATGCATTCGTTGCTCGATTTCTATTGGGGAAAGGGTGAAAGAGGCGGTGGACGGTAATTTTCCCCCCAGATGCATGATGATGTTCATCTCTGGGACAGGGGGGGAAATTTAGGGAACAAGAGAAAGCGAGAAAAGAAATCAAAAGAAATCAAAAACAATGAGGGCCAATTTAAATGAAAAGAAAAATCCTTTGGTTCCACACTCACACGCAGACTCGCACGGTAAAGCAATAATAATAAAATATGATCAATCTAGGTAGAGTGTTCTTACTCTACTTCGGCTCTCAATGCCGTTTGTTCGAAGGCGCTTCAGAGCATAAATTCTCATTGGTCGCCTCCGGCGCAAAAAATAACAAAAAAAGATCAAGCAAATCTGACCGACAAGAAAAAAAAGTATCGATTATTGCCACACTCCGCGCCTGCCGCACTGCAGGTTCAAGTGTCAAAAAGACACCCCTTTCACCCTTTCGATTTTCATGCAACCCAGGAAAAAACCTGTCACTGTAAGCCCACCACTCACACCGCAGCCTCGCTCGCTTGCTATCGGCTCGACCCCAAGACTACGTAATTTAAGGTCTGAAATCTGAAGATCTTTGGCCCCAAAGGGTGGAATGTAGACGAAAGAAAGTCCTGGAGAGTAATCGCAACCTTCTATCTCGCTTCCCGACAAGGGAGGGCAGACCTCGTGCTCGATGCATGCTGCAATGCAACATCATCATTTGCTGTCCCAGATGTGGGGCGGGCGTCTTCAAACTCTCTGCTCGCGCCACCTGTCAAGGGCATGTCCCCGTAGAAAAATAGAAATCCACAGAGATCGGGAAGCCTTAGCGAGGGCGGATCGGTGTGGCTGGAAAAACCGTTGGACGTGGGGTGTTGTTCGGAAATACTCGTATCAGAGAAAAGCAAAAGGGATCAGAAAGTATCGGGAAGCCACATGACGACGACGGGATAGGAAGCTGCGAAGTGGAAAGTGTTACGGCCCAGATAGAAGAATGCGAGGATGATGGACGAAGTGTCGTGGGATTTGGATTTTATATCAACATTTGTGGCACGTTGTCGACTGCGGCAGCTACAATACTAGCGGAACCCAGCATTTCGGATGACCGTTTTCCTGGGGTTCTCCTAAGGCACTCGACGGACCACTTATATAAGATCCTTGACCTTGAACAGTAAAGCTTGAGGCTATGCATGGACGCTATATCTGAGCCTCTTCTTGGATGGAATGCTACTTGGCCAGTATGTATAACTTCAAGTCTTTCACCGCGAAAACGATCCTAGAACCTCAACAATCAATTCCTTTTCCTTTTTCTGCCTTGGCAGCAAATCCGGCCTACTGAACACGAGGGGTTCTTCATTACTTTACGTAATTGATAAGAAAGTGGAGATACAAGACCCTGCATCCTTGCCGTTCCTCAGAGCCTGGGCAATTCTCGCCGAAGAGTGAGTGGTTGAAGGATTGAGCGCCTGCATGGAACCATACAAGATTGAACTCAAACCGTCATCGAATCCTGCATGCATGAAAAGCAGCCAGCCTCTCACAACTAACTTTTTTCATCTGGGCTGACGTGTCTCGGGTATCATGTCTGCAGCAGGAAGTCCTTTGGATTATCTTATGCCATGGCCCTTGAGGGGCCAGACCTGGTCTGAAACAAGGTCGAGATGCCATGCAGAATATCTGCGGACAACAAATGATAGATTGTATGTTACTAAACTGATGGACTCCGAGAACTGTAGGCTTGTCAGGGAAGAAGAGCCAGTGGGCCAAGAGCGTAGAAGAGCGGAGTAGTCACAGATGTTGCTGCGCGTGCCTGTAGACTGTGGTGAAGATTACCTTAGTTCGCCAGTCAACAGAACGCAAAGCGCAAAGCGCAGAAGTCAACACCACCAAAACAAAAACAAATGGGCGACCGGATAGACATTAGAAAACCTACGGACTGTTCATCGAAAGCAACAGCGCACTACACCGAGTAACTCTTCTACCGGACCATATGGTTGTTGTCTAAACTATGGGATGTCTATGATTGATAGCACTCTATGATGCTGGCTTTTGAGTCCGCAATGACTCGCATGACCATTACCGCCATGAAGCTTGAAGCTTTCATTCTCTGCCAACCCATCTGCGAATGCCTGTCTTTGCTGCTGTCCGATGCCGAAGAATACGAATGAGATCTAATAAGGAAATACCAGAACCGAACGCCAGCTGGTGGAGGGACGGGCATGACGCACCCCGAGATGAAAGATAACCTGAAGAACTGCATCCGTCCCGGTTATGAATGATGGGCAAGCACGAGAGACTCCGTGAAGTGCGCTACCGCAAGCAAGCGGCTGTCGAAGCGATCGTCGGTAACTGAAGCAGTTACCAGCGTCGACCTCCACCCATAGGTGCGGCGTTTGAGCTCGTAAAACCTCCGCGTCCGCCTCCGCGACCTCCACCACGACCATAACGACCTCCCCCTCCGCCACCACCGTAGCGAGCCATCTCGTGGAGACGAGGATCAATTTGCTGCTTGGACTCTGTGAGGACAGCTACTAGATCACGTGCCTAAACCGAACGCGTCAGTACGGCCAACTCTTGGATTGCAGGGAAAACAAGCGCATACCTGCTTGGAATCTGTGAGATATTGGTCAGCATCTCTCGCATTTGAGGAGGAGGAAAAGGAGGAACGTACTTTCAGTCGTGAACAATGTGATGGCGGTTCCCTTGGATCCAGCGCGACCAGTACGCCCAATGCGGTGAACGTAGTCTTCTGAATTATTGGGATAGTCATAGTTGAAGACATGAGTGATGTTCTTGACATCTTCAACAGGATTAGCATTCAACAAAGGTCATAGCGTAAAATGATGTCAACGTTAGTCGTGAGGCAGAATGCATCTGCAAAACTCTCGGCATAGCTCTCTGCATGGAGACAACATCTCGGTACATCCTGGTCCAAAGCGTGGCAAGTATCATGGTCCTGGATAATCCTGGGGAATGCAGCTTGAACAAGTCAAGAGAAATCCAATCCGCCTCGGTACCCTGATGGTACATAACGAGACGGAATGAAAAATGTAGCAAGCCACACTGCAACGGATATCCAAGAGCTTCTGGCTGGATAGCCAAAAGAAATCATGATGAGCCAGGACCAGAAAGTAGCAGTTGCAGCGCGTACGTCTGCAGAGAGCAAAGCTTCACAGAAACAGAGCCACACGACGTCAATTGAGGAATGGGAAGGGGCAAGTGCAGATCGGCGGTCAATCATACCAATACCACGTGAAGCCACATCAGTGGCAACCATGATGGGACTCTTCCCTGTCTTAAACTCGTTGAGAACCCAGTCGCGCTCATTCTGCTGCTTGTCGCCGTGGATTGCTAGACCAATATCAGCTATGGATAGGCTGGAAGGAAGCTCGATTGACTTACAAAGCGCAGGCCATCCGTCTTGTCGCAGGAACCTAGTTATCTCGTCCGCTACACGCTTAGTACCTGTGAAGAGCAAAATCTTGGAATCTCGGTCTTCCATAATACGCTCCAGATGCTTGGTCATCTTTTCACGTTTGTCAAACTCAGACACAATCTCAACGATTTGGGTGATGCGATGATTAGCTGAGAGATCCATCGACCCGATGTTGACCTGAATGTAGTCTTGAAGGTAGTCCGAGGCCAATTGACGGACGTCCTTAGGCCATGTTGCAGACCACATGCATGTCTGACGATCTGGGCGAATCTGGCCAATGATTTTCCGGATTTGTGGTTCGAAACCCATGTCCAGCATACGGTCAGCTTCATCCAGAACAAGGTAAGTAACACGACGAAGGTTAGTTTTTCCGGACTCCAGCATGTCAATAAGACGACCGGGGGTGGCTATACAGACTTCGACGCCTTTAGCGAGGTCTCGAATCTGGCCGCCTTTTGGGACGCCGCCATAGACACAGGTGTTGCGGATACGGGATGATTTGCCGAATTTGGTCATCTCCTGTTGTATCTGTACAGCGAGCTCTCGGGTTGGTGCCAAAACCAATACGATGGGTCCATCGCCGGGAGCGAGGAGCGGCTGAGCATTGATGTGAACTATTCCAGGTAGACAGTATGTCAATGTTTTCCCTGATCCAGTCTCTGCGATTCCGACAACATCACGTCCAGAGAGCGCCATAGGCCACCCTTGAGACTGGATGGCTGTGGGTGCAGCAAAACCTTGAGCTTTCACCTCATCCATGACATATTTGGGAAAGCCAGCTTCGTCGAAAGTCTGGACAGGTCGGGGTACATTGTTGCCTTGAATAGTGATCTCCTTGAGCTTGCGGAAGTCTGCGACTTCGCGTTCAGAACGAGCAGTGACCTCGGGATCCTCTTTGTAGAAAGATTTTTCAAATTTGGGCATTGTGGAGAGATCTATGTCCTTTGTCAGATTCAGGTACTAGAAAATGGTGGCAACCGTACCGAATGATTGAATTTTCAGATTGGCTCCTAGATTCGACATCTTGTCACCACCCGAACCGCCAAAGCTTGCTCCTCCTCCACCGTAGCCTCCTCCTCCGCTGTAGCCGTTGGTCGAACCACCGTAACCGCCTCCACTTGAAAAGCCGTTCGAGTACCCATTGCTGCCACCTCCAGAGTACCCGTTGGTACCACTGTAGAATCAAAGCATATCAGTGTATGTTCACAACCTAGATAAACGATGCGGGATGACATGCGATGAGGAAAGAGACAGCATGCGCAGAAAAGAAAAAAAGAGAACATCAGAATGGCATGCAGGCACAACTCAGACTGCAACTTCTAGACCTTGGATATTCATACCCGCTGGAATAGGCTGTAGAATAGTCCCGCCCGCCTGAGTTCCCACCAGAATAGCGGCCTGAATAGTCATCGTACCCATTTGAGTATCCACCACCACCTCCTCCTCCTCCACGGCTACCACCATAGCCACCTCCATACGACATGTTGTCGTTTGTTCGTAGGTTTGAATACACCACTTTTGTGACTGCAAGGGAACGGGGTAAAGTAAGAGAACAAAGAGACGAGAACAGGTAAGTTGACGATGACGAGGGTGAGAGTGAGGGTGAGAGTGAGGGTGAGAGTGAGGGTGAGAGCGAGGGTGAGAGGAGGATGTGTTCGTTAGAGAAGAGATTTTGTTCTGAAAGCAAGACACAAAATTTTCTTAGCGTCCTTCTATTATGTAAGCCAGGGTCTCCTGCAATCACCATTCTACTTCCTGCCAAGACTGAATTAACAATTAATATCACTTCTCAAATTAAGGCTAGCATGCCTATTCACTACAAGCTGAGTTTCCTGTCATCGGACGTTTACGCTGGGCAAATTAGCTAACCCATTTCCTCACAGCTCGAAGTCGTGTCTTGAGGAAAGCACCTGGAATAGCATGGGGCTTCATCGGCTAACCCATGCCTTTTTCTAAAGTAGAGTACTCACGCGCATGTAGCAGCTGCCTTAAGACTTGCTCGTCTCCAGAGAAAATCGGACTCTCAATATCTCTCCATGGAAGGAGGGAAGCCGAGCGTCACAGGCTACTCCTCCGTAAGCGAGTAGATTACCATTCCACACGCACTTCCTTCTTTGGACACAGATGCAAACTCAGCTCCTCCGGGAGATCATGTATCGGTTCTCGAAGCTGACGATTTCTTATATTTATCAGCCTTTCAGCGTGATTCATCGCCGACAACATTTCGCTTCTCGTCGAGTGTTTGGGGGTTGCATACCAGGGCGCACGCTCGGTCGTCAAGGCTTTATATCGAAACTTGTTCCACAGCCACAGCTGCTTGTAGCGGCTGGGTTTCCCACTATTTTGAACTGACTACCAATCAACTCCATGGTGAAGTCGACCTTGCTCCCCTTCAGCAGCTCCAGACTTGGCTCGTCCATAACCACCTTGGCCCCGGAACGATCACTCGACTCGAATATTGTATCATCCTCGGGAGATATTGCAGACGTAGTCGTAAGAGACATGAGGTATTGAAAGCCATGACACCCGCCAGATTCTACTGTGACTCGTAGAGCGAGATTCGGATTGGATTCCCTGGACATGATATCTTTGAGACGCTAGAACCACTATTAGCAACAGTGTTGAGGTCGCAAGGAGCGAAATCAGCATACGTCTGCAGCACGTGCCGTAATGTCTATGAGCATTTCATTGCCATCTACATCCTTTCGAGGGTTGGCAACGACCACAGCTGCTTTGGCAGGGGGCGAAGCGGAGAACATGCGCCGCTGTAGTGGATGGCCCGATCTCGCTCGAGTGGAATGAAAGAAAGATCTGTGACGCTGAGATATAGTGGAAGCATGATGCTGCTTCGTTAGAGAAGCTGGCAAGAGGAAACGGGGTATGGGTGTGTAGAAATATTGTCTTGGAGATAGATGTCCTTGAGGCTTTATTATTGTTCTGTTTTCTGTTCTAGCAAGCGCAAGCTTGTGTTTCGCTAGACAAACAAACGCTCGCGAGAACGCTCGAGTTTCCATTGTTGTAGGTACCGTTGCAGCCCGCAGGAAACACTGCGAAAAGAGACGTGGGATTAGGTAGTGTAATGTACGGATTTTGAATGCCTGGAAATCGCCACTTTAGGTTAGTAAGCATCAAATCCTCTCAGTGGCCAAAATGGTGCCGGAGGTTGCAAAGACTGTCCAGAGAGCGTCAATCTATGGGATTCTCCTAATCAACTATTTTCACTAGCGCGCCTAGAGGTTCACCCCGCCGAGCCCCGCAGAGCCCAGTTGTGACCACAGCAATATGTCTGCTCTTGAATCAGTAGAACCAAATGGACGAGAACATGCAATCCAGCTGGACGCCAACGACCCTCTGAGAAGCTTTAGGAAGGAATTCCTAATCCCACCCAAAAACGGATTTGGTATGCGTCTTCCTGCGTCATAGCCGACTCAATATACTCATTAGCAGCTTCAAATAGCGAGGATGGCGATAAGCCTTGCATCTACTTTTGCGGAAACTCATTGGGACCTCAGCCTAAACGGACTTCAAAACGCATAGCCTCCCATCTGTCGGCGTGGGCAAATAAAGGAGTGCTCGGTCACTTCACAGAACATGAAGGCTCCGACCTTCCCCCCTTCCTACATGTCGACGATGCCACTGCAAAACTCATGGCTCCTCTTGTAGGTGCAGAGGCTAGCGAAGTTGCTGTTATGGAGACGTTGACGGCCAATTTACACCTTCTGATGGCAAGCTTTTACCGACCCAATCAAGAGAAATACCAAATTATAATGGAAGGCAAAGCATTCCCAAGTGATCATGTATGAAACGTCGAGCCTGCTTTCAAAGCGTTTGCCGGCTTTCCCTGACATGGCTTCAGTATGCTGTGGAATCACAAATCCGGCATCACGACTTTGACCCGAAGCTAGCCATGGTACTCATTGAGCCAGAAAATCCTACAGCGGCAACTATATCCACCTCCCATATTCTTTCCGTTATCGACAAGCATGCTTCCACCACAGCTTTGATTCTTCTACCGGGAATACAATACTATACTGGCCAGTACCTCGACATCAAAGCTATCACTGCCCACGCCCACAGACATGGTATAACGATCGGTTGGGATCTTGCTCATGCAGTGGGCAACGTGGATTTGCGGCTGGCAGAGTGGGATGTTGATTTCGCAGTTTGGTGCAATTACAAATACGTCAACTCAGGCCCTGGGGCTATTGGTGGACTGTTCGTGAACTCTAGACACGGACAGGTAGATGTCTCTGCAACAAAAAATGGCGCGCGTGGCTTTCGAGACAGACTGTGCGGATGGTGGGGGGGCGACAAAGCGATGCGATTTGCTATGGGCAAAAGTAGGTTATCAATCCTCATGTTTCACCAGTGTCTGTGCGGCCAGTCTCCTTTTTAGCCGTGTTTCCCGATGTCATTGACAGCCTCGTCTCCCAGATTTCGTTCCGATTCCTGGCGCCGCTGGATGGCAGGTTGGTAACCCCTCCGCTCTTGCTCTCACAGCTGTCCTTGCGTCGCTTGAGATTTTCGCACTCACAGACATGGCCACCATTCGGGCTAAATCAATGGCCATGACTGCTTACCTCGAAGACCTCCTACTACACCCGCCTTCGGCCAACAGCCATTATAAGAAGCACTTGCCTTATCAAATCATTACGCCCTCGAATCGAGAGGAACGAGGCGCTCAGTTGAGCGTCCGCCTAGAAGCAGGGCTACTCGAGGACATTATGATATCCCTACAAAATGCTGGCGTCATTGTGGACGAACGTAGGCCGGACGTGATCCGCGTTGCCCCAGCGCCGCTCTTCAACACTTTCGAGGAAGTATGGGACTTTGCCAATACATTCGCATGGGCTTGTTCAGAGGCACAAGCGGGTTTGGTTTATGGCGGTCGAGAAGCTGCAGCTTTGCAAGGGCAGGACCAGAAGGGTTGGGCAGAAATCAAATAGACAGGGTCTGGAGGTGAACTTTGAACAGAAGTGACATATGTCAGGTCGCTCGGATTAAATCGCTTGCTTGTGCATAGAATAGGACCTGTAAAAAAAAGGAGAGGTCCGTTGCTGCATAACGCAGTGTTCGTCACTGTTCACAGAAAGACATTTGAACATCATTCTCGGAACTCCACAAGATTGATACCGTGTGTCTGAAGCTGACAGCTTGGTCGCGCCTCCTGAGGCTAAGAGCGCCGGGCTAGTGGGTGAAAGAGAATGTAGCCAATCGGCATGAATCAATCTCAGACATGAAATTGTATGCCCCGTATATGCCCCCTTTAGAAGCAAGATTCCTCTCAATTCGGATGTGCGAGTTGTGATACAAGTTCCTGGAGCTAACAACCTGGCGAACCGCTATAGCCCTTTGGAATACTCTCATTGTTTTGGCTTCATTCCACAATCCTGCTGATCGACGGCTGTCCCTTCGAGCTGTCTCATTGTTCAGGTTGCAACCTCGAAATGTCCCTGAACGGAGGCCACGTTTGAAGTACCTACACGGTTTCTGGCCACGTTCCTTGGGACACCACCGCAAAAGCCGGTTGAGATCTAGCATGGGTGAGCGAGTTACGATTGTTTTAGGGATCTTTGTGAGTCTTGACGGCGGGCCGTTCGAATACGATGGTGGTACAGTGCAGAGCAACGAAACATCACCGACAAAGTGGCATCCATCCTTCAGATGCGAGCAACAGAGTACCAATATCAAAGGGCGGACGAAGATGGGATTTTTTTCTTCCCGAAAGCTGTTTCGCCCTTTCACCCTTTCGCCGTTTCAACTCGTATGCAGCGTTGTGGAAGCGCCGTGTTTTGGAGCTAACCGGGTTTCTTTTGGTGCGTCTTCCTCCAATCAAAGTTACGAGCGCCCTGATTCATGCAAGCTCTTCAAGTGTGCATTAGTAGCTTCGAGAAGCAGACTCGTCCAGGAGTAGTTCAAAGTCCAGAATCCAGAGTCCAGAATCCAGACATCGTTGATCTCTACGCGCTGTCCCACCTCATACTTTGTGACTCTTGAAAGAAAAGTACCTGCCCCCTCCCGTTCCTGTTGACGCCCCTGTTCCAGCCTCTTCCTCCTGCATTAATCCTCCATCGTTTCTCCTGCGTTCGTGCATGCGTTCAAACATCTCCGTTGAGATTCGTCATCTTAGTTGCATCGTCCTTCGTGCAACCACTCTCGTTGCCGAAGCGCTCGTATTTCCCTTCAATCCTCCTGAACCCTTCCTCTGCAAATTGCAGAACCTACGTGCGAAAAGTACATAGCCGACCCGCCTCCAAGCTCATCTTGAGCCACTTGTGCCCACATCCTCCGCGAGACGGGACGGAGATCCTCAACGAAGACGTTTACACAATCTGGGAGCGGGCAGTCACTTACAACAGCTCTCAACCAAGACCTGACGCCATTCCAGAAGTGTGTCGGCGGCGATGTCGTTGAAGCAGGTCAGACTGACCAATACAATTCACTCGATTCCGATTCTAACGTTACTGCGATACAGGAAATCGAGACTTGGGTCGAGGCAATTGGTTTCTACGACAACAATGACTTTGACTCAGCGCTGAAGACCTTCGATAATATCCCAGATACGGCCAAGATACTCTTCAACTGTGGAGTCATACATGCTACGTTGGGCGAACACAAGAGAGCGGTGGGTTATTTCAAGGACCTGTCAGCTTTGGAATGAGATCTGATGTCGTTATAGGTACAATACTATCAACGCGCGATTAGTCGGGACAATTACCTTGCAATCGCATACTTCCAACAAGGCGTCTCGAATTTCCTGGTTGGTGATTTCGAGGAGGCAATGGCAAACTTCAACGATGCGCTCCGCTTCTTGCGAGGAAATAGATTCATCAACTATGAGCAACTGGGCTTGAATTTTAGGCTGTACTCGTGCGAGGTGCTATTCAACAGGGGACTTTGCTCTATATACATACAACAGAAAGAGGCTGGAATGGAGGACTTACACATTGCAGCCAAAGAAAAGGAGAAATCGGACCATGATGTTATTGACGAAGCCATTGGGGAGCAAGCCGAGGTAAATATGGAGTTCATTGACATATTCAGGATTGGCTCATGTTTCACAACAGGGATATACTGTCTTCTCAATTCCCGTTGGAGTGATATACCGGCCGAACGCAGCCAAAGTGAAGAACCTCAAGAGTAAAGATTATCTGGGAAAGGCAAGGTTAATAGCCTCGTCTGAGCAATGCAATACACTCGCTGGGACTGCGAATGCCGACGCAAAAGCACACGCAGCTGCAATAAACAGAAGTATGGACGACCGTCCCCTAAGCTCCATATCCTACGGCGCCTCCCACATGGTCAGGCCAAATCTATACAGCAGATCAAGGCAGCAATCCGAACCCCCGGTCCACCGCAACATGTTCCCGCCCACACCGCCACCAGACAACGACCCAATCCGCCCGGCATTCATGGCAGCTTCAACCTCTCCACCCAGCAACCCACAGTCTCTCCCGCGAGCACACACCCTCACCAATACCCCGCCCTCCAAGCCCCTGCGCCCCGAACCCCTCAACCTTGAAGCAATCACCCGAGAAAAGCCTCGCATCGGCACCACCCGCACCGCCTCCGAGCCCCGCGGCCCCCCCTCCCGCCGTCCACACAACCACCGCGAGCGCGACCGCTCCGCGCGGCCCCGTTTGTTCGGCGAAACTACCGCCCACCGCCCGCACTCCAACGGCGACGAAGCGGACCTCGACGAGTATCCCGAGGAACTCTACTCGATGGACCCGCGCACCACCCGCCAGCACAGCTCGCCGCAGAAACCCCGCTCCTCGCACCACTACTCCTCCGACTCCGGCAGCCAACGGCAGCGGAGGAGCGGCCGCTCGAAGAGCAGGCAGAGGAGGGAGCACTACAGCATCGACGAAGAACCGTCCGAGGACCCCGGCACGGCATCCACAACCTCCTCCCTCGACGAGTACGAAATCCTCCACAACGCCGGCGGCGGGCTTTCTCGCCCTCGCGGCCAGTCCAGCAGCAGACGGGGCGCCTCCCACTCCCGTCAGTACGTCTATCGACTGAAGGATGTGAGGGTCAAGGTCCACCACGGGGATGATGCGAGATTCATAATGCTGACGCCTGACGTCGCGTTTGCGTCTTTCGTGGACAAGGTGAGGGAGAAGCTTCAACTGAAGGGTGGGTTCAAGTGCAAGATACAGGATGAGGGCGACCTCATCACCATGGGAGATGGCGATGATTGGGTCATGGCGATGTCGGGCGTGAGGAAGGAGGCGAGGGCAGAAGGGGTGGAGATGGGGAAGATGGAGGTTTGGGTTATAGACGTTGCATAGTGGGAGAAGGGTCTGGCGAACATGATAATGGTAGACATGGTAAGGCTTTTTCGAACAGCCATGAGCGTCCTCCTGTGTCTGAGGCATTCTCTTCTTTCTAGCATACTCCCTCTAGGGTATACACAACAATAGTAAAACTACTTTAAGCCATTGAGGCCTTGTTTAAAGCCGCAGTACGCCAACTTCCACCGTCACTTAGCACCCCCCTCAAGAACCTTTGACTGCTGCCCCTCCACCTTTGGCCTTCCCATACAGACTCCTCTTCACAGTCGACGGACAGGGTGGTGGCAGCCTCATGCTCAGCGAGTGGAAGTGGTTGATCGGCCCATTCCCATGTCCCAGACCGAAGCTCGTGCGTATGCCTGCTTCGACGTAGCGGACAGCCAGTTCCACCGCATCCGGTACGTCTTTGGTCCGGTCGGGAAATTTGGAGAGGGCGATGCCGCAGGCGATTGCAGCTAGACCGTCGATCAGCCCATCATTTGCAACTAGGATGGGGCGTGACTCCATGCGAAGAGCAGGCGAATATAGCAAGGAAGGTGGAAGGGGGGCGGCGGTGAGATGGACTTGCAAATGAACCAAGGGATGGACCTCAAGAAAACTTACATGCAAGGGAGCAGCCCGTGCCATGCGTGCTCTTGCTGGGTAGGTAGTCCGTCTCGTAAATTGTTGCCTCGCGCCCATCATAGAGGACATCCACGATAGTGTGCTTGTCAGCCTTTTCTTTTGAGACGTGACCGTCCTTCGTGAGGGGTAAGTGCCCGCCTTTCACCAAAACGTAACGGGGTCCAAGATTCTGAATGACTTTGGCCATGTTGACTATGTCGTCCAACGATTTGGGTTCGGGAGCTTCTAACCCGGCGTCTTCGAGCAGTAGTCGAGCTTCGGGGATGTTGGGTGTCAGAATGGTGGTCAGCGGCATGAGATTCATTCGCAGATTATGAACGGCTTCATTTGGAAGCAGCTGAGCTCCACTCGTTGCAACCATGACAGGGTCAACGACAGTGATCGGTTTACCATGCTTCTTCAGAGCACCTGCCACTGCATCGACAGTGCTCGCAGACGCTAGCATGCCAATTTTAATAACATCGACACCAATGTCGTTGATGCAGGCGTCTATTTGTTCAACCACAAAGTCGGAGGGCACATAGTGAATGCGAGAGACACTTTGAGTACTTTGAGCCGTTAGAGCGGTGGTCGCGGTCATGGCATAGCACGCATGAGCAGCAATCACTTTTTGGTCAGCTTCCAGTCCACTGTACTTGTGTTAGCTGTGGAGAGCACACTGCGCAGAGGCTCAATAACTCACGCTCCTCCGGAGCTGTCTGAGCCAGCGATGACAAGTATTCGTCTTCTGTCCATGATGATTGATTTGGTATGATTGGTTGACTGACTACCTTACATAATATGTTGATGGGGTGGGTTTGAATGTGGTCGCGCGTTTTGCGCATGGATGGTCTCTGGAGGGAAAGAAAGCGAAACATACGAGTGCGAGTACGGGTACGTCATTGGTCATTGCCCCAACACCAACTTTTGGGCAGGAGCGACTGTAAGACTCGCTCCCAATGCAATGCAATGCAATATGGCCTCCTCAGCAGTGCGAGTCTAGTGAAACGTGACAACATTAGCAAAAGAGACGGAGCTCTCTTTTCACAAATCACTCTGCTTGACCTTATTTTACCAATCCCATGGCATAGTTCCTTACCAATGATTATATACAATCCGATATAGACAAGCATCAGTCTCGCACTTTTGCGTAGAGTCAGCCAGTCGGCCAGCCTGCCACTTACACGGTTCGATACCATGGATGTGTTGGGTATATCAATCAGAGTCCCCCTCAAACTCAGAAACCTCCGGATCTAATGACACTCTTAGTACGCAAGTGGACAATAAACAACACTTGAAGGGCCGATTTACCTCTGAATAGCATGAAGTCAAACCGGCCATCAACCATTGAGGTCATTGTCTCTCTAATCATAGATTGCTCCTCGTCGGTCAAATTGTAATCAACATCCTGCATCGCTATATTGAGAAGTAGCCCATTGTTGCCCGGCCCAAGGTTCAGGATGAAGTCAATAATCCCGTTTGAGGTGAAGCGGGTCTGAGCATTGAATTCTAGCCTTCGCAAGGATTTCATAGAAGCCATGTCGCTCCAGATGGCGTCAGTAATGGCATAGCCACTTGACTCCCACACCTCAAGTCTTTGCAGGCTCGTCGCTAAAGTGCAGAAGTGCTTGTCCAGGAAGTAGTCCGAGACCTCCTGAAGTCGCATGTCCGTGAGGTTCTCAAGCTTGCCCAACGACTCTACGAGTAAGTCCACGTCTTCGGGATTGTCACTGCTCTCCCCCTTCAGCCATAGATCTTGGAGACTCGTCTGTTGCGACAGTGCCCGATGGAAGTCCCGGCGCTCGGACATTGAGTACCCCTCGAGCGCTAATTTGGTAAGGTGAATGCTGCTTTCGAGCAATACAGGAGTTAGAAGAGCTGGTGCACTGAGTAAATTGTACAAGGAGATTGTCCGCAGACTTTTGCATTGGCATAGCCAAGCAATCACTTCGAGAAAGATGTCGTAGTGTCTCTTCTCGAGATCCTGGGTTGCGATACCGTTCTCTGAAAGCAGCAACGAGGTCAAATTGGTACACCCTTTCAACATTGATAATGCCGGTATCGATTCGGCTTTGATACCATTAAGTTTTAGTTCTGTCAGAGTCTCCCGGTGACAGTTGAGTGCTAAAAAGCTTTCGGCTCCGATTTGAGAAACGCTGAAGATCTCAAAGGATTCCAACGACTGGGGACGAATATCATTGAGGAAAGTAGCGAAGTGTTGGTCTGCATCATCATTTTGCCTGAAAATGGATTAGGCTTGGGATTCAAGGTTCTCCGAGTCTGATCGTACCAGCCATAGAATTGCAGAGCCTTGAACAATGGGCAATGCGATTCGATGAGATTCCCTACGCCCTGTAGAGCTTCTCCTCGATAGACATTCAGCCGCTGTAAATTGGGCAGCTTTGGTATGCATTGAGATAGTACCCCATTGAGGACTAGTGGACAATCAATTCATAGCACTGACAGAGGATAAAGGCAGACTTACTGGATCCAGATAGCTCTTCCAACATTGGGGTCTGCCTTGCGATTACTAATTAAAGAGTCACTGACTGTCCTATCGAGAAAACTTGACCGCTATACCTTCCAAAAGTCGATTGGCTGTCGTCTCAGCATCGATTCGAAGACCACTCTTTTTGCTGGATATCTGAACATTTCGGTTGACCTCGAACTTCTCTAGTCCATCCTTGAAGAACATGCTGACCAAGTCAGCTTGTTGCGAAGTGTCCCGTAGCGATGCTCAAGCTCACCCACTGGTTTTGCCCAGGAATCTAGCATCCTGGAGCAGATATTCGAGATCCTGAAGACTCAAGGTGCGCACATATTTCGAATACGGAAACGATGTCTTGCCCAAACTGGAAAGTATAAGTGACCTCCACATACTAGCCCATTTACCAATAAGCTGCTCGCGTCCTTTCTCGTAAGCAGCTCGGCTGGTCCTTTCTTGTGGGGCCATCTCGATTTCATCATTGTAGGCGCTGGTAACAGGGGCCACGTCGTGCATACTGCAATGCGTCAGCATCAACGTGTGATTAAAATTGGGTATCAGAGAGTACTGGTATACCGGTAGATGCTAGCTAAAGCAGGAACAGCAAGCTGCTTTCCGGCGCGAGCGCAGTGGTACAATGTGTCGAAATCCCTCTGCTCCCATAGCTGGTGGCAGATCATATGCAAGAGATCATCTGGGAGTAGCGCTGCCATGGTGTCTGGCTATTTGGAGTATCCGTTAGAGTAAGAAAGTTCAATTGGTGGAAGGGAATTGGCTCAAGATCGTTGCAAGAACCAGAAATGGACGTCACTCGACACTGGTTGAAGCGCGGAAAAAGACCGCGGACGCGAAGCCAAGCGCGTATTACTTCTTGGGGTAAAGCGTGCCGCATCCGGCTAGCCTGCCCCTCGCCGCCCTTCACTTCTTGCTGTCAAAGGAGTACCTGCTGGTGTGCTGGGGGAGTATGCAACCACGCAACGTAACAGCAGGTCTAAGGATTAGAGCTACACTCAACGTGATTTGTTAGGTATACAGAAAGGTATGCCAATGTGCCTACAGATACTCCTTAGCCAACTCAATACCAGTCCAGCTATTCAATATACTTGGCGTAAAAACCATAGTCAACTAAAATGTCCAGTATTTTGTTAAAAATTGGCCCCCAGTCATCCCTGCCCATCGCATGTTGCTGAAACAACGTGATTTACCAATGTATATAGTACAGGGTTCAGAGACCTCTAGCAAAATTAATCCATCCACCCTAAAATTTTTCGAAACACTTCTTCTTGGCTTCTTTTGCACCCTAGCAACCCTCCTCATTCTTTTAAGATGGGTGTTGAAGGGGCCTTGATTTTTGCGGGTGATAGTGAATCGGAAGTATTCGCACAAGCTCAGAGCCAAGAGATATCCATTATATTCAGATATGCTTTGAATCCGAAATTCCCCCAGAGTCTTCCAAGCCGCATTGTCAATTGCTTTCATGACCTACCGGTCGAGGCCTGCGAAACGTTCCCACATCGTGCTTCCATGCGCGAAGCGGTATGGTCATCCATACGTGGGGTGTGGGATCAGTGCATAGGGCACCCGTCTATCGCTGCGCCGGACGTTACTGTTGAGATCTACGAGGATGCGAAACAGCAGCAATGGCGCATCTCTCACGAAGGCATATACACGCAATACGTGGAATCACTGTTACCAGTAAACAACCTTTCCCGGTCGGGAGAAAGGAAACTTGAAGTCCACGACACCATCGACTATTCACGCCTCGTTCAGATCAGGCAGCTAGCAGGAAGAGGCAGGACTGTAGTGGTCCGCAGCTCTCCAAGCTCTAAGGCTCTCCACGTTTTCAAAGGGGTTGAATTCGGTGCGTTCCTAGAGTGGGGTGCTAATTTTCCACACGTAAGGGATTCTTGTTACAATGAGATCCGGATGATCTCGTCACTACCAAAGCACCCTAACATAGTCCCTCCACCAAACATTTTAGTCACCGTCAGAAAAATTGGCGATGACCAACAAGCCTTTATCTGTGGTGCTCTGTATCCGTACATGGAGCATGGTTCACTAGATGATCAAATCCAGAACACCAAGGCTACCGAAGCACGTCTACCACTGATCAGCAAAGCAGCATGGTGTTTTCAGATGGCTTCGGCGATCGCTCACGCCCATCTCGTGGCTCACACTTACCACATGGACATCAAACCAGCCAATTTCATCCTGAATCCGCAGAAAGACTTGCTTTGGATCGACTGGGAACAGAGTGCAGCACCACCGTGTACCCTCGCGCCCGAAGCCGACGGGTCTTGGGACGTCAGAGAGGCAAGGATCGGTACTTCAATTTGTGAGGGCGCAGACTCAGCAAAGCCGAAGCTGGTGTACGAAAAGTACTCTGGTCCAGATCGGGAAAACCTTGCCTGGAGTTGGCCCAGGTGGAACGTGTTTCCACACTGGAGGGATTTGTATCCCCGGGCCTTGGAGGCAGCAGAAGTTTTCAGCCTCGGTCGAACCATGTGGATGCTGTTGGAGCAGCTGACACAGAGCGAGGTGGAGGACCTTGATCAAATCGGTGTATTCTGGAGCGACACGGCAAAAGACATTCCGGAGGATTGGAAGGGCATTCTGAACCGCTGTCTCGATCCTGATCCGAACGCGAGAATTGGCTTGTTGGAGCTGGTGGACTTTTGGGCCGCAGCACAGCGCGAAGGCCGGGCATGTCCCCCTTGCTCCTCAACGTTATCATCAGTCTAAAAAGGGTCTTATAATCGTACAGGGTACAGAGTCAATCCATCCACTCTGAACATTTTCACACAGCTGCTGCTTAGAGAGCCAGCCACCAAATATTGACAGACCTAGACAGTTGTTGTACAACATCGACCGTACGTGCTCAAGTCGCGATGGCCCTTCATGCCCTGCCTTATGCTGTGGAGCGTTACAACGCCCTGTCCGAGCTTCGTATGGCAAATGACCAATTCGAATCCGCCTGATCCTTTGAGATCCTCTTCCCAGAACTGGGAAAGCATTTGCAAAACACCATGTCGAAAAATGCTGGGAACTGCCCTACCGCACAACCATTTTCTCTTGGAGCACCATGAATCATAGCGGTGCCGTGAGATACTACAAGTGGCGCGACGGAGCTTGCGGGTGTCAATGCGATGTTCCAGTGCCTGGCGCTTCACTGGATCAGGGCCTTGCGACACATAAATTGGCCCACGCGGCTGTGAAGTATTCCTAGACCGTCATCCGATGCAATCCTTCCTTCTGGACCTCGGGGCCATACTTGAGAAGTGGAATCTGGCTTGGCATCTGCTTCTAGTTGAAAAAGCTGTCGACAGGCCCCCAACCATTGAGTTCACCAGTGGGCGCGCGAACATCGCGCATCCTTTTCACATCGCACCGGACAATGCCAACATCATTGATGTCATGTGGCAATTCAGCTCCGATCCGTCGGGCTCCTCTGTCCATCCAGGACCAACATCTCAACCCCTTTTAGGGCCCACTAGCTAATCAACGTTTAGGTCCAGAGGATGACGAGCAACCTACGGTCTTCAGCCAGTACAAGAATCGCTGCAAGTCAAAAAGAACCCGCAAGAGTCGAGGCATTTGTTTTTGCAAAGACTACTGCATCAACCGAGGCAATATGGATACTGTAAGGTCGACGGGGGTTTTTCGGAATGATACTGATAGTCAAATAGCAGTCTCTTTTCTAGCCGATAGTATAAAGGAGCTTGCTATTTAAGGCACGAAATTACTATCAACGTCTTATTGTGCGTACTATTTAGTGACTAATCGCGTTGTTTATCTCCTTTCCTTACTTTGTTGATCATTTAGGCTTACTAATTGACGTCGACGGCTCACGCTGTAAGGCAGTACTTTACTGACGTATAACACCTGTGCTTTATAAAGGCCCTGCGACTGTTGGGGAACCCTTTTCGATTTGATTTCGGCCAATCAGCGATTACAAAGATTGATTATGTAAACTCGCATAGTTCATCCATTAGGGACTAAGGTTACTACTGTAATTCCTGCTGCCGGAGAGTTGGGACTATCAGTCAATCAATCAGCTATATAAATTAGTTTTGTACACATCTGAGTAAAATCTGGTGAGTATGCATACACTTAGTTTCTCACTGACACTCGAGGGTGTAGTCCGTGTCCATGATGCAGTCTTGTGCCTCGCCAAGTTCAGCGAAGTGGTTTCATTGGAAGCTCGCGAGGACAAAGTGCGAGAGATCCCACCTTTCTGCCATTCACCTCGACATTTAAACTAATCATCATTTACAAACCAGCTGGTCCTGACTGCCTTGAATTCGTCCAAGTCTGCTTACGCGTCCTTCTCCTTGGATAAGACTGCTTTCTTCGAGAAGTACAATTTCAATGCTGCAAAGGCCAAAAGTCAACAGTCAGCCGAAGATGCCGCGGCTCGCTTTACATGTCAACTGTACAACAAAGTATAAGTGTCGTGTCTTCTGTACTACTTTCATTCCGTCTGATTTCCGCTAGGCGCTTCTCTCCGTATTCAAGGGTCGATTAGGCGATGTACGAGATAAAGACACCGCCGTTGAACGCTGCGAGTGCTATATTCAAGATCAGCCTGATAAGACTGAGTGCCGACTCATCGTGAAGATGCTCTGTAGGCACGGTGTGTAAACGTCCCTAATGTACTTTGACATACTAATACCTGTGACCCCTGAAAGGTGTAACAAAAACCTACAAACTTACATACGAGTCAGTCGAGGTGATGCACGCTTTATTCAATAAGAATGCAGCAAAGAACACGTGGACCATCGGCGCCAGCACTTTGAGGTCCTTCGCTGAGTATTTCGGAACCAATACCGAGCAATTGGATATTTCATCAGAAGGCGGACGGGCAACATTCACAAGCTATACAGAGAAAATCATGAATGGGCGAGGTTTGCGACCTCAATGAATCCAAAAAGGGCATAAATCTCGATTACTGATGTCGATATAGACGTACTGAAGCAACCTTTGCAGACCTCGATTACTATAGACAATCTGGACTTTGAAGACTTCAAGGTAGAGGAGCAGCTTCATATCGGCATTAACGTCAAAGACTTTAAAGCCATCGTCACGCACGCCGAAACATTTAAGACGAGTATCACAGCCTTGTATTCCTTCCCTACTAGACCAATGCAACTAAGCTACCACGAGCATGGCATGCAATGCGAGTTCACCCTAATGACCATTGGAGATTATCGAGGAGGTTCTGTCACACCTGCTCCTGCTGCGGTACGGCAAGTTTCGGCTGCGCCAGCTGAGAGAGCGCCATCACGTCAATCTACTGCCCTGACCGCCGTTCAGCCAAAGACGACGACCATGCCCCCACCAAGTCAAATACTATCACGCAGCTTTACCAGAGAGCCACAAAGTCAAAGAACGCAAAGACCTTCACCTCCACCTCCAAAGGCTAGCTTAGATCCCGAGAGCTTGTTCTTACCAGCAGATGAAGACGATGATCGCATATGGGGCGAGAGAAACTATGACGACGAGCAGCAGGACACGCTTGGCTGGGATGCGAGCGCCAACAACGTAAGCATTTCGGTCGTTGTTCGTTTTGTAAACTCACTTGAACTTAGGACACATCTTTGGGCGGTCGACGAAGGGATCAAGACACCTCTTCGAGATTGCCACCATATCCTGCCTGGCAGGAAGACCCCAACAGCCGTATAGCGCCCACGCAAAAGATATCCGAAGCATGTCAAATCCTCAATCGTAGCGCTAATTATCACTAATACAATTCCAGATCCGAGGCTTGTTTGATGACTGAGACAACATGTTTCTCGGACTGTTGCTGCAAGAGTCCGCCTTTGCTTTCCGATTGAGTCGCGCCATTACGCGTGATCCTCTGAGATTTCTGTAAGTAGCCTCTCGGCCCTTCAAGATAGCGGTGACTGACTTGACCCTGTAGCAGGCAGCGTGGATTTTCGAGCGATTACGAACGCAATAAAGCTCCAGTAATCGATCTGGGACATCGAACAGCTTCAGGTTTACCAGCTGCTGTCCAATAGCCCCGAAATCGCACGAAATGAAGGCTTGCTACCGTGTCTTCTATCATTCTGTATGCTGCTCATATTTCAGAACGAGAATAGCCACGAGGTAATGGTTCCGCCGCCAACAATGCTGTCAACTTGCATGCCGATGGTACCCTCAATTCACAGGCTCAATACCCGGAATCTCGATTACGCTCCGAAACATTCTCGCCACGTAATAGCCCATGATCAATTTTCATAGCGGTAGATCCTTTTGATTCAAGGTTCAGGGCCTTTTGCCCAAAAAAAGCTTGTGGCACACCCAGCTCCAACTCCTACCACTCTCATCGAGTGATCAAATTCTTGGTTTAAGATTTCGTTCCACTTTCCCTTCACATCCCCATTTTCGTCAATGTCCAAACCGCAATTGCCGTGCTCGCCCCAGCCCCAGCTGATGACCTTCCCCTCCTTCGTCAACGCGATCACATGCTCGCTCCCCACAGCAAACGTTTCGATATGCGGCAGGCCATGCGGGGCGAGCTGGCCATGGTCATTACGACCCCAAGACCTGATCTTGCCCGATTCTTCTAAGACGAAAATACTACCCCAGCTGGCTCCTATGTCTTTCCAATTAGGAACAGAGGCAGGTGCTTGAGATCGGAGTTCCCATTTATTCGATCCCAGAATTTTATGTTGACCTTTTGATGGCTCTCCCACTAGGTAAGTGGTTTCCCTTCCGCAAACAGCGCGAACCACACTAAAGCCCACATCTGCGACTTCTCGTGGTGTCCAGACAATCTCCTCTGGGAGACCCAGTTGGCCTTTGCGGCCATTTCCCCAGCCATAAATCCTACCGTCTTCTAAGACAACCACTGTGTGATCAACGCCACAAGCAACATCCACTATCGTTGACCACTGAAGAACTGGAGGGAAGTTTGGAAGCGTCTGCAGTGCCATAGAACCTGACGCTCTGCCCGTACCAGGTTCACCTTTTGAGCCTGAACCTGCTGTATACACGTCATTGTCCGAGCTCACGAAGACTGAACCATCCCAGAAGGCTGAGCATGATTTCAATTTGGTGCCTAAGGCTGACATGTGCGTCTTCTGGAAGATGGGCATTGAGCTCATTGAAAAGCCTGACTCCAATGTTCCACCCCGAGGTGAACCAGCACAATACGCAGTCCCCTCATCATAAAGGACCAAAGTATGGTTTCCTCCGGCTGCGACAGTCATTGGCGAGCCTGACAGCTCTGGATTGAGCCAACATCTTTGAGGCGTAGACTGATCAACTCTATTTCCAATGCCCAGCTGCCCAGAGCCGTTAGACCCAAATGCATACAGAATCATTCTGAAAAATGCTTGAAATGGTCTGGCACAAGGAGAAAAATGTTGATAGGACTCGGGTACATGGCTTGGCATTCAGCCTTACACTCGCTTAGTGGAGTGCTAGCGTCCCGCACCGCGCTAAGAAAATGTGACAACCTCTTGGTGCATCACCAGCAACCTTTGTAACACTTCCAACATACCACAATCATGGCTACGACACAGAGTGTGCAGTGCTTCGGCAAGAAGAAGACTGGTATGTCCAAATCATGCGTCTAGCCGCCATAAATTACTAACAAGATGCTCTCAGCAACCGCTGTCGCACATTGCAAGGTAGCCTCCACTTACCTGGTAGCCGAGCGCGCTCAAGCCAACTTACGATTATTGCTCCAGGCTGGAAAAGGCCTCGTCAAAGTAAACGGCAAACCTCTCGCCCTCACGCAACCCGAAATCCTTCGCTTCAAGGTAAGATGCGTCTCACCTCTTGTCTTCCGAGTCCATCCTCCTCTAACGGCGACGAACCCTACAGGTCTATGAACCCCTACTCATCGTCGGTCTTGACAAATTCGCCAACGTCGACATCCGCGTCCGGGTCTCAGGCGGTGGTCATACATCCCAGATCTACGCTATCCGCCAAGCCATCGCGAAGTCAATCGTGGCCTACTACCAGAAATATGTGGATGAGTATGCGAAGAACCAGTTGAAGCAGGCTTTGGTGGCATACGATCGGACACTACTGGTGGCAGATAACCGGCGTTGCGAGCCGAAGAAGTTTGGAGGACCAGGAGCAAGAGCGAGGTACCAGAAATCATACCGTTGAGGTGTTTGTGGAGATACGATGGACTGGACGAAGTGCTGCTTAGCTCAATAGTGTGGACATATTCAATGAAGTTTTCAAGCTAGTCCGGCTTCCAGGCCTTCGAAGCTCAGGTAATGCCTGCTTATTGACGGCATGGACAATTTTTGTGATGCCATGTGCTGGGGACGCATTCCAAAAGACCTTTGCGGACTGACTGCCCGATCTTCGACGACTTGGGCCCTCGCGATATCTTCCTACGTCAGCTGCTTGCTGGCGAGTGCGCTCTCACGTCTAGTCCTTTGCCTTCTCGGTCATGGCATTTATTCGATTTGTTTGAGCAGAGCTTGACCCCCGGTCGTCCGTGGAGCTTTCTACAGACGATATCGTATCCTTTCTCGTTTCTCAACCGCGTTATGTAATCTCTACTTTATTCCACACCTACGCATTCTTCTTCGAGACTCTCCGCCAGACCCAGAACGCACTAAGTGGGTTTTCTCAAGTCAATTTGCCCGGCCTAGCTTTTGCTTTACGCCTTCACAAAGTCCGCTATGACTTTTGCTGTTGTTTCATTCCTTATGGAAACAGAGGTAAATGGACCTCCGCATGTAATAGGCTGGGTCCTGGTGACTAGGATCCTCGGTCCGCTGAATCTTATCTCAGTGCCGGGCTAATAAAGACAGTACGATCTTGTCCATAATGTAGTCCTTCCCCGCATGTTGAAGCATGTAAGCTTCGAACACTGGACACTAGCCGTGATCCGCTTACGGAAGAGGCACTCGACTGCCGATATTTGCCAACGTCTTTGACTCTTGGTCGTCCTCGGAAGTTTCTTTTGACCCAGATCGGACAATTTCCACATACAAATCAAGCATTATCCTTTCCTTGTCCCTTACCCCAGATCCTAGTTTGACCACCACCAAAAACTTTCAGCACAGTGTTTTTCTCTGTCTTAACCATTTTCGCTGTCTCGCACAGACGCAATGCTAGTACCTCATACGTGCCCGGCATACCTCTTCGTTTGCGGGCCTCACAACAAGCTTCGCTCGGGCTTTCAAATTAAAGAATGCACTTAGGACTCTTCATGGACTACTTCTCCTAGTACCGAACGACAAGCCATCCAGGTATCAGAGCAACAGCTGAGAGCCGAGGCAGAATGGTCTTTGAGCGGGGTGGGCACACGCTGTTATGGTGAAGAGCAAGTATATAAACACTCTTGTTACGCAGCGGGAGAAAGGACCACAAGCAATACGTTCTTCATCACAAGACCTACGAGTCACAATGAGACCCAGCACGCTACTGCCCTTGGCCTTCGCCCTCCTGGCTCTGGCTTCCCCAGCTCCTGATCCTGTCCAAGTCCGGGCTGCTTCACCAACCTATAAGCTTACCACGTAAGCCCGTCCCGTCGACCGTCACAGATCTTGCCCGTTGCCCGCTCCTCAAAGTCTTGTTTACTGACAATCTTTGGTTTCTTCCTTACGTATCTTCCCTTACGTATCTTCCCTTATTGGCTGCCCTGCGCTTCATTACTCAAGCCACTCCAATCCTCGCTTATATAAATACTCATCCTCGCCACAGCGGCTTTACCGGCCTCCCTACCTCCGTGGCTCCAGCTTCCTGCCTCGGAATCACCAACGGCACAACAGACAACGACCTGATCAACGGCGTCTGCAAGAACCTGACCCTCATCTTCGCCCGCGGCACGACCGAAAGCGGCAACATCGGCGGACTCGTCGGGCCCCCCTTCGTCGACGCTCTCGTGAGCATGCTCGGCGAAGCTCAAGTAGCCGTCCAGGGGGTCAACAACTACCCCGCCGACATCCAGGGTTTCCTCGCTGGAGGCAGCGCCACCGGAAGCCAGGACATGGCGGCGTTGATCGCCCAGGCGATGACGCAGTGTCCGAAGACGAAGCTGTGTGTCTCCGGGTACAGCCAGGGGGCTCAAGTCGCCCACAATGCTGCGCGGTTGATCACGCAGGCTCAGACCAACTTCATCAACTCGGTCGTGCTGTTCGGTGACCCCGATGACGGCGAGGCTTTTGGCAACGTACCTGCTACCAAAGTGAGCACGGATTGTCACATCGGCGGTACGTACATTTTCGTAGGCGATCTGTCAATTTCGTACTGGGAAATGGAGTCGGAGGATATGGTTCGGGAGCCGATTGACAGTTTCTCTCCCTAAGACCTGCCCTCCAAATCAACTACCCCGCTGAAGGAAAAATGCTGACCTCGAAATGTGCGCAGACGACATATGTTTACACGGCGACTTGATCTTGCCTCCACACTTGGACTATTGCCTGGATGCCGACACTGAAGCCCGCTTCGTGGTTCAGAAGTCAGGGCTGAAGACTGTTGGTTAAGCCATGAGCTCAGAGCTGCCTCGATTCTGGCTATGGTGCAGAGAGAGGCCCGGTTTCGAGATCGGTGCTGGAAAGACTTTGTAGGACAGACCATCTTCACGACTAATTTGTCCATAGCATGTATATAGCACGCTCATTCATTAGAAAGCACATATTTTCATCATTCTCTAACCTACCTAGGAGATGCAAGTCCTAAATTTCGATAAAATCGAAATCTTGTTATTCGCTATCCAATAAATCATTCAAGTAATTTGTAATAAAATACAGTATTACTTTTATCGTCTTAGCTTAGCGTCTTTAAATGTTACACTCGATTAATTTCGAATCAGCTATGCGCCGTCAGTAGCGAAGGGCCGACAAAGGACAAGTACGGACGTTTGGAAACTTGGATTTCCCGTATAATTGTGTAGCTATCTAAATGCATGCCATGTCAGCATACTAAGCCGCAATGTTAATTAGATTTCGCGGCCGACGATGGAGAAATTTTCGCCTCAGGCATTTAGGAGAATAGGGCTTGGGCGATCTATCTTCCTAGTGACAAGCTCGAGCTATCAAGGTTGGTTTGGAACAATCTTCTCAAATATTGATCATGTCCATGCATCCATGGAGTGCGTCTCGGTAGAATGGTGTGGGGGAAGTGATGTAGGAAGTAGGTACCTATCCATTTATCCAGTTGTCTTATTTTGTTTTCTACGCGTCATGCAAGTACGACAGAGGATGAACACTGTCGTTGAATATGCGAGAAACTGATTCTTGATTTGGGTTTTAGATTCTCATCGTTGGATAATATATAGAGGTCCACAGATCTTCACTTCAGAACTCATCAACTCCCTAGCCAGGTTCAAGCGACGCTGGAGACCTCACAGTACCAGAAATCATTGAGTAACAGCACTGGTGCCTTGATCCGAACCCTGTGAGTCCGGTCAGTTCCGAGCATGGCCTCTGGCATCAGCACTGCTCTGCGTCAATTCAAGGCACCGACAACCATTGTGTGTGGACAAGCTTCTGGTGTCCGATCGATGGAGAACGGCGTACCGCTCCGAAGGACCCTCGGCAACGTATCGATCCATGGGGCCCAGTCCTTGGTCAGAACGAGCGTCTGTGGAATGACCTTGGAGGATCGGGCCGTGGTAGGGACACTCCAGTGCTTCTTCCATGCGCGGTGTCCGAGGCTGGTGCTGCATGCTGCTTTCGGTGATTGTGTGCGCACTCTCGTTCTGAAGATCATGGTGGTCAATGGCGTTTGGATACGTCGGGTGTTTGTATGTCGACGATCGAGGCTGAGGGTCGAAGGTCTTTTCGACACCGTATCGGGTGTAGGCAGCAGTGCCCACAAACATAGGGTGGGTTTCGTTGTTTTTCCGCTCGTCGGCAGAGCCTCTCCCAGTGGTCTGGCTAGTTGTAGACGCCAGGGTTGTCGATTTTATTCTTTGATGATTCTGAGTATCGACAGAGGGAGGACTTCTGAATAACATGTCAGTCTTCTCTTGTCATCGAGACCAGCACAATTCCTTACCCCATCGCCTTCGAAGAGCTCTTCGTTAACGCCATCGAAGATTGGTGATTGAGTCTTGCCGTCAGCTCTTATACAGAATCAACAGGTAGGGGACTCGATCTTTTCAAAGCCGCGGTTGTCTTGCTAGCTGTGAAATAGATCAAGGCTTGAAATTATCATGGCTTTTGGCGACCCGACTGATATTCTATAGTAATTTTCAGCGGTGAGCCTCTATCTCGCACCTGTCCGAGCGTGCACCAGGCAACCAAGACCCATGACTGTTGGCATGGACGACACAAGCTGTTGGATTCGGCCAGATCCAATGCAGGCATCGGGTTATGGCCTATCACTGGCACCATATCCCTTGAGACTTGCAGTGGCTCAAGCTAGTGCCAGAGGGTTACGACACAACGCTTGTCATACTTGCAGATCCAACGGTGGTGGGGGCACCTCTTCTGGCAAACTTGAGCATTTCAACTGGTTTCGCTGCGACTGTCAGCCTCTAATTGGCCAGTGTCCTTTTGTTCACGTCAGAAATAGACTTGTGCTGACAGCAATATCCAGATTTTAGATGACTCGCGCGGAAGGCGGCTCGTCTAGAAGTTGTTTCATTGGGTGGTCTCTTTTTGTCCAGTGGGATAGGGTGATCCTTCTCCTGCTTGTTGACAACTGCAATTGCATATTGGTTACATGTTTGCGAATTGTCAGCGTCTAATGATTTGCCAGTCTACTTTTTGTATATGTTAGCGTCCATGTCTTTAGGAAGCAGGGTGAAGGTGCCAGCTGAACATTTGCTCGAAATGAGGTCTATCATGATGAGAAAGGATCGCTTAGCAACTTTCCAAGCTTCCGATTGGGCAGTATACTTTTGTTCAGCAGATAGCAAGCATAAAATAAAAATTAAAGAGATCCTCGGATCGACGGATATATGTATGATCGACCGCTAAGCTTTTAGCTCCCTCGAGTCACGCCTAGTTTGCCTTGTTTAAGATTGAGGATCGGAGGGAAAAAAGAGTTCGCCCGAGGAGGTGGGAGCCTCGCTGCCTTCCTTCTCCACAAATTCTGTTAATACTTTAAAATCCTTGTTGCTGAATGGTCAGTCTCCTTTTGTTTTCATTTCAACCTTGGCATCCATCTCACAGAATATAAGTACCTAGGTATACGTACATGTCAATCATATGTACGCATCCCAATGCCGACATGTCCCCATCTCTATCTCTACTCGCATCCTTTGCCTCCTCTATCTCTGCTCAATGCAGCCGCGCTGATGGACATGTCTCCGCCCCGGACCTTGGTCGCCTCAGCCTCGGGGCCTTGGTCGAATGTGCAGCCTTCCCCCCAATTCGTTCCCATTTTCCCTTCCTCCATCTCAGTCCTTCCCTCCCCATATTTCAAGAGTCCAACTCTATCCACCTCAGGCTGCTAGCCGCTTTTCATCATGGACCCCTTAGTCCTGCAAGACTTCCCTTCGCTTGGTGGTGTCCCGTTCAACGAGCAATGGGAGCTCTTGAAACCTATCATTGAACGATTGTACGTTCAAGAGAAGCAGAAGCTGCCAGAAATCCTCAAAGCCTTCAAGGGCTACGGATTTGACGCTGTGTGCGACCCCCCTGCAAACACTTCTTACTGATTGCGTGTTTAGAGTAGGTGGATGCTAATCTCTCTGCTCTGGATTTAGTGAGTCCCAGTACAAGTATCAAATCAAGAAGTGGAACTTCAAGAAAAGTACCACGACTCAGAAGAAGGAGGCGTTATGCCAAATTCTGCAAAAAAGAGCACAGCTGGGCAAATCGTCGGCTATGATACGTGGAGGGCAAGAGTTTGATACAAAGAACCTTCGGAGATATCTCAAAACGGAGGGAAGAAAGGCGATGACACTGCAACCAGACGTATGTGAAGCCGCCACGGATAGCAGAACTTTCTCCGGACGTATCACTTTAAGTGGTAACAGGATGTAAGGCCTCTCACACTCAGCAGCAGCTTTGACTTACTTGTAATTGACCAGATTCATGAATTGGAATATGCCGTACGGGGCCATGAGATCCTCAGCAGCAACAGCCGTCGATCACGTCTCACCACTCAGTGATATTGTTGTCACTACACCAACATCGCCGTGTGACGCCTCATCTCCTATGACCGTTGCTGTCAGGGAAATGACTGCTATTGGAAGGGCTCGGCTTTTCGTTCATGGAAGACAGATGGACCTTCTTCAATCACTGGAAAACCCTCAGAGAATGTCAGTGTTCCCCTTATTGTTAATTGCTCCCCTTCTCACAGCATATATAGTACCTTGTCGACGTGGATGTATCAGTATTGGCTCTTCGCCTACAAGACAGCCAAACATTGGGGTCGGGGCCCCCAAGACTGGACTGCCGACATTCTTGGTTTCACTCATGATTATCAAGGAACGACCATCTCTACCTCTTCGTCGAACACTCCAACAGCGAGTATAAATACACCAACATCTCAGCCAACCCAGGGAAAGGATAAAATAGCCGATCCCACATTACGAGGTGCCATGCGGATGCCTTGGTCCCTTTGTCGATGGAGCATACACTATCGACGCATATACTATAGTCGCATTCCTTCTCCGCCCAGTTCACCAACGAGAAATTTCAATCTTGACGATGAGGGAAGTTGGCCAGCGTGGCCTCACTCTCACAATATGAAAGGATACACGGAGAAGCTCAGCGCCAGTCTCGAAAGCAACGACTTTAGCAGTGTCAAAGTCGTTGATTTGCCGATCGCAGTGGATCAGGTATCCAGAGCTGCACGACATTCACCCAAGGAGCTTCTGGAAGAGGCTCTTGGCTTCAGCATTATGAGTCGGAATAACGGTCTGATGAGGGATCTTCTCGACAGAATACTAGTGACTAAGAACGGACTCGCTCTCTCTGGACTCTATCCATTTCATCTCGCCGTCACTTATCTGGACGGGTCAAAGACTTGCTGTGGTATCCTTGACGACCTTCAAGAACACGATCCGCAAGCTCTCCGCAAGCTGTACGTTAATGATCTTGGCCATACGGTCCTCGATCAACTCATGATCGCCATTTTGAAAGTTCATACATCCTGCTTACCTCGTGTGGTTGATGTTGTCTTTAAGAAAGAGAAGCGTTTCGAAGGAGAAGAAGTAGATATCTGCGGGAGATGGGACGCTGATTCCGATTGTGTCCGCAGACTTCTAGCAAACGGTAGATCGACCATACCTTTCGAATGGAAGCATATGTTCTGTCACACCTCGATTCAAACCATCTGTCACTGTATTGGAACCGTCTTCGGACCTTATTGGAGCCCCGACATCAATACCCCGAGTGGACTATTTACGCGACATTGTTTACACTGTGGACTCAAGCTACAAGTACTACCGCTACATACCTTGATGTTGGTGGGACTTCATCTATCGCGCTCCGGCTGCGAAAATGAAAACCTATTTGGTATACTAGCCTGTCTACTCTGTCTCTTAAGCAATGGAGCGAACCCCTTACTTAAAGCAAATATCTCCGTGCAGGACCTTTTGGATAATGGTCAGATAGACGATTGCACCCACGAGGAACTAAATCCTGCTGAGCTCGCCGAGAAAGCGCTCTCTACATTGCAATCAACGTGGTCTAAGGGGCTTAACACAGGCTGGCAAGTTATCTGTAAAGTTCTCAGATACTCAGAAGCAGAATGGAAAGCCAAATCCTCTGAGCGATGCTCCACCTCGAACGAAAGGGGTGATGATGATCACTTCAACGAGTTCATTACATACGCCGAGACCGATATGAGTACGGACGAAGAAGCAAGCCTTGAGCACCACCTTCCAACACCTTGCCATGATGATGAAATGCATAGCCATTTCTTTGGGGCAAGCAAGCTCCTTGCGTCTCTTTGGGCTGCTGTCCAAACAGAGTTGCTGACTTACAGACGACTGGAGGAGGGAGATGAATGGATATCGCGGTACTTCAACATGCATACCCTGAACGAAGGTCTCGTCGATAGGGGCAAGGTTGATGTTGCGCTTGTGCAAAATGGGATGCTGAAGCCATTCTGTGACTGTGGCCTATTTCCGGATGCCGATCCAGTATGCCCAATTGTGGACGATGTTGCCGCTTGGTACTTTTCGAATTTGAATGATTGGAAGAGAAGTACTTTCATTGAAATTCTAGGGTAACGTGGAACTGTGTGGGAGCAGTATTGATCCATCCGAGATTGCTAGATACGAGTCTGGATTTTGCCGTGGAATCGAATAGTAATTAGGGTATTATACACTAGCATTTAAGGGTGCTCATTACGTCGCAATGCTTATCATGCTCGACTTGTGTAGAGACGGTAGGTAGGACAATCGCAATTCCTCCGAGCCATTAATTCGGAAATGTACTTGAAAGGTGCCTTAACAACGAGACCCCCAGCCCAGTTAATTTCTTTGACTCTATCCAACACCAAGTCACTATTGCAGCACACATGTTATATATAGTATGTCTGTTGTCAATCCTATCCTGAGAACGCGCCCTCGGACTCAATAAATTGATCAGATTTGTGCACCCCCTTCCGTACGGCTCTTGCTGCACGCTCCGGAGGCAAGCAGACGTTGAAGATTTTCCTCAGCGTTGAAGGCCGACAGCAGCGAGGCAGGTAGCAGAGTGAAACCAAAATGTGCAGAATGGAGCCTGTCGTTACAGATGATAAACGGAGAAAGCACGGGTTTCGTTTATTGGCGGGCAGTCAAAAATTCGTTGGTTGTGCATGGCGAACGGCTTGACTCTACTCACTGGCTCAGCTTTAAGGTGGCTTTTTGCCTTCCACGCAATGAGAAGTGCGACCTAGACGGGTTGTTAGAGGGGGTAGACCGTTTATTTGCACGTTGAGTTTCTGGGCAGTTTCATTGGAGATCGTAATTGATGGGTGACTACGATTGCTTCAGGAAAAGCGTACATCGGAAACAATCCGTCCTTGTCGGTATCGCTCTTGTCCCCATTTTCAAGCACTCGCGCCACTTCAACCGACTGACCCGTTTCTGGGCACCTTATCTGACTCCCTCAGCGGCCAAAGTTGCTCCGCTGCGAACAAGCTTCACCAAGTCGGACTAATTGCGTCTCACGAAGCGCTTGATCAGTGCGGATTGACCGTATCAGGTCTTCGCCAAGATGACGCTGATCATCTCGTTACCTATGCGAGTCGCTTCTGGAAATCGAGGCTCAAAGTACTTCGAGATGCGTTCGAAGCGATCCTGGTAAGAGGCAAAATCGCCGAAGGAGACGCAGTCCGACCATGCGCGAGCGGCAAACGTAAACTCCAGGTCGTCCGAGCGGAAGGTGTTGTCCTTAATGGCGGTGTTGATGACTTCCTCGAGGAGTTGTGGCTTGCGAAAGAGGTACTCGGTGACCCCGAGCCAGAGTCGAAATGGCTGATGGTATCAACATTAGAACCGAGGTTGGCCGTGCTGGGAAATGACAAGTGTTACTCACAGGAGTAGAGCAGATCATGTGATCGTAAGGTACGATGCCCAATTTCCACCAGCAGTCAACCATGGCCAGAAGACTCAGGTGGTTGTTTGGCGTTCTCTCCTTTGGCACCTTCCCGAGTGAGAACCGATCCAGAACGTCGTCCCTCAAGAGCAGATCTTTCTGACCACACTCAGAGCCGAACACAGCTGCACCAGCGGTCTTGATACGTTTCTCAAGCTCTTCTCGGTGGCCGCCGAGCATCAATTTGAAGAGCTCAGTCACGGATTCGGCGTACTGCCGGATTTGCTTTTTCGCCCAGGTGTTCAGAATTGCTAGGCCAGCATAGACGTGCCATTTGTTTGAGTAGATGCGAAGCATGATGTTGCATTTGATGTTTTCAATACCACCAACGTAGCGGTTGATCTCCCAAGGGAACTGATTATTGGAAAACCATGCGGTGCCCATACTCAAAAATGCGGCATGAGTAACAGCCTGTGTGTCTGCTGTGATGCGGTCATGTTCTTGGGCAGTGAGGTAGACAACGTTAGATTTAAAGCACGAAAGGATTCTTTCGACTAAATCAAAGCTCTGTTGTGAAGCGCGATGCTTGATCAATGCCAGAGGTTGACCCTTGGGATCGACATTGGGTCCATGCAGGGAATGGCAGGAGATGATCTCGACGTCTTCAGGCAAGTATTCTTCAAACGCAGCTATCTCGATCTCTTTACAAGATGTCTGGCCTCCGACTATAGCGCCTTGCTTAGTCGCTATATCAGTGTTAGTGGGAGCATCGCGCATTGATTTCATGAAACGCACAGGGTCCGTATTGGCTCACAATACGGCCAATGGCCGCTGCCTCGACGCTATAAAGAATAACATCGCTTGACCGCGAGACGAGACGGCCGTCCTGAAATACTTGCACATTGCGCTACATCGGTTTCAGCTGGGAATGAACATTAGGCGTCACAAAACCATACTCACGTTGTTGGAAAATTCATCTTTCAATAAATCGTATTGTTCAGGTCTGTCGCAGGCATTCACTCTGCAGATAGTGGATCAGCTATTGTCAAACTCCCTTGAAGCGAGAGGGCGAGAGTAGCAGTCGACTATGCCAGCTACAAAGAAGGGTTGTCAGCTCAAGTTCAAAATTGTATATTCCAGGCAGACAGAGATCTCAAGATGCATCAGACAAATATAATTTAGGTAGCTGAGATTTTACATCAGTGACAGCTTGCTTCCATGCTCAGGAGCCAAAATGACTCTGAGACGTGTACACAAGCCATACTCGAGCCAAATGCACTCAAGTCATCACTGCATCGTGTGGGAACTGAAAAGGAACGGAGCACACTCACAATCTAGGGCCACAGCAATGCCCATTGCTATAGAAGGGCAATGAAATTACCTCCAGCCAGCAGCACTAATCCTCCGTGCGTACATCTTCCCCATGTCACCCATCCCAATAATACCTACAATTATATCCTCCATTGTAGGAACTGATCAGTGAGCTTCAATTGCTTGACGATCTCGATATGAACAAGTTGCACATGAAATTTTCAGACGTCCACGGTTTGTCTTAGACTGCTCTCGAAAGATCATCCTCTGACTAATAGTCCTTCTATTACCTAGCTTGCTCGATTAGCTTTAAATCCCACGAACAACGCACAATCCTGTGGGAAGCTGACTGTCCGGAGTCAAACTCTGATGCCAAGGTTCAAGCAGCAAGATAACACCAGTCGGAAGCGTCATGTCAAAACAGGTAGGTAGCACACCGAAGGCTTGTATAGAGCTAATAATAAGACTGTAAAGCTTGCCTCCATTCGTTGGACAGGCGCATACTTCTGCATAATATCACCAGTTGCACAACAACAACAAGTCAAGACAGAAAATTGTCTGGTCCGAGGGCGTCTTAGGGCTGATCTCGCTTAAAATTGAAACGTTGCCGCGGCACATAACGCTACTAGCCTACTAAATTTCTCGCATAATTGTCGAGCTGATTTCCTCTATCCTACACTGTGCTACATCGCAAATCATCGGCTCGACATTCTTCCAACATGCCTCCAAAGAAGAAAGTAGAGCGCGCTGCCACCGAGAACATATCTCTGGGTCCCCAAGTCCGCGAGGGTAAGGCGCTGTACCTCCCTGTCCCTTCAAAATGCTAACATGCCATGTCCTCAGGCGAACTTGTCTTCGGTGTCGCCCGTATCTTCGCATCCTTCAATGATACCTTCGTCCGTAAGTGTCCCTGCTCTCCAGATCCATCTTCAAACTGAGGAACCCGTATTGAAAAAGAAGTGCTGACTCGGAAATGGGATAGATGTCACCGATCTCAGGTTCGTGCCAAAAATATGATTAGGCCGCTGTGGGGTCAAAGGCTTACATTCTGGGTGATTCCAGTGGCCGTGAAACAATCAGCAGAGTCACGGGCGGGATGAAGGTGAAAGCGGACAGAGACGAAAGTTCACCCTACGCCGCCATGTTGGCTGCGCAAGATGTAGCTACCAGGTGCAAAGAGTTGGGTATCAATGCGTTGCACATCAAGATCAGGGCCACTGGAGGTAGGAACACCCCGTTCGCGATCTTCCTGCGCAGGAGATGCTGACGATAATATTTGTAGGCAATGGGACCAAAACCCCTGGCCCGGGTGCCCAATCTGCTCTTCGTGCCCTTGCTCGTTCGGGAATGAAGATTGGAAGGATCGAGGATGTCACGCCTACGCCTTCGGACTCTACTCGCCGTAAGGGCGGTAGGAGAGGTCGTCGTCTATGAGCAGAATTTACTGCTGCTGGAGGTCTATGTAGCGAGGTCATAGTCAAAACAACGAGAAGAACGGCTCTTGCCTGGTCTTCGTGCAATTCAAGCTTGCGTCAAATACCTTCAGCCCGCACAAGCTAGTTCCACCCTAGTTCATTACCTAGATCAACTACAACGGGAGCATATTCGCCCCTCTCATCCTCTCCTTCCATATCCTTCAGCTCCATCTCGACCTGCTCCCCGTCCTCCAATTCCAGCATCCCTCTCCTAACAAAATCATCCCCTAATTCCCATCCGTACTCTCCCTTCAGGAAAGCCTCTAGCGCCCCCATTTCCTCTTTTACATCCTCTCCCTCTGCCTCACCGAATACTTGTCCCAGCGTCAACTTGAACCCTTTCAGAAGTCTCTTCAAATACGCCCCTCCTTCATCGCTCAAATCGAACAAGCCTCCTTCAACATCCTCACACCTCTCCATCTGCCTCCTCAATAGCACCAGGAACCTTGCAAACCACTCCTCTCTTCCCCTCACAGCCCGTTTGCACGTCAAAACAAGCCCGACGCAGCGCTTCCACTCTTCCAGGCAGGAGTAATTCGCTACCGTCAGCACCATCAGGAAGCAGGCTTCCATCTGCCCTAGCACCACATTGCCCCACTCGTTCTTCTCTTCCCGGTCCCTGGGTTGCCATCTCTCCACGATATCACTCAACGCCCAGCTCGAATCCAGGGCAGCCTCCGTTCTTTCCCTTCCTATTGCGCCCTCCCTCCACGTCCGTTTGAGATCTATGCCCAATACGCCCAAGTTTCTCTCTTCCTCTCCCACATCTTCAGCAGTGAGGCCTGGTATCTCGTCCCGATCTTCCTTGGCACAACTCGCCGACGTGATCTTCCAGTCTTCATTTTGCGTAAGATGCCCAAGCAACCTCGCGCTCACATGCTCCGTCAATCCCGCCCAGTGCCCCGTTTCAGCCTTTGCTTCTTTGCCAGTGGTTTGTCGATAAGGGGAAAGATTCTTCTCCCATAGACTAGGCAGTTGGCCACGGAAACGGTCCGGGTCTGGGCAGGGACGTAGTGAGCTGCGGGAAGTGTCCCATTGGAAGGCAATCAGAGGCGTAGGATTTGGAAATTTAGTTGGGAGGTGGAACCAGAAGCCATCACGGATGGAGAGAGAGGTTGTTTCGCTAGTGAAGATGAGATGCCAACCGGACGTCAAATCCTTAAAGCCTTGAAATTGGACGGTGGTGGTGAAGGAGAGGAGGTCGATACCGCAAAGAATTCCTGGAGGAAGGCCGAGGAGGAGGACGGCTGCCGTCAAAGCGGTGGCCATGTTCCAAAGATTGGCTTAGGTGACCGGGGTAACTCGAGGGTGCGGCTCGAGCGCTAAATGCTTCCGTGAGCTATGACTTGTGCTAGACAAATTTGGAGGCTCGGAGCCGTGCGGGGATTCTCTGAACGAACCTCCCAATTAAAGATCACAGTAAGGGGGATTGGCGGCGGTGGGTTTTCATTGTGGGAACTGAAACTGAAAGGTGATGCGTTGGTGGAGGTCAGGGAGGTCCTGCAGTAAATTTTTCAGTGCCGGAGCACCAGTAAAAGTACGGGCCTTTGCTACTTTGCCCAATAACACTTAGCATTTAGCACTTTGAAGCTGCTCATCTGACTATAGGCCCTAATCTCATCCCCAAGGAAGCGGCTTTGGAAAAGGTGCTGGTTTCCGGGTCGTTCATACTTCAGTTTGGAAACCTTGTGAAGTATATCAATTACTCGCAGGTCCATTTTTTTTATAACAAATTATGCATCACCGAGATCAGTAAAATCATTATCTGTGCTATAGCATCGCGTGTCTAACGTCGCCGTAAGTAGTACTCGCTGGTTCCATTAGTCTCCGGACAGATCGAACCTGATCTTCTTAACACAACACATCACCAAGAGCTCCTAAGAGAATACATCTGATATAAAAAATATTATTCAAGAGGCTGGCTACAATTTTTCAACTGTAATTTTTTTGATAAGTCTTATCGTTGAGGAGATTTTGCAGTGCGCATCAAACATGAATTTTGTTATGCCCGGAGACTAATGGAACCAGCGAGTACACTTCGACTCATGTCGTAAATTGGATAGCCTGGATCAACGGCGCGCGTAATCCACATATCACTTATCCCGTGTACAAGGAAAGGGGTACTATAGAGTAAAATTTTCATATAATAGAGAAGGAGTATAAGAGTACCGCTTCCAGATCGTCCATCAAAAAACCAAAAAATTTGATGAAAGGAGTGGGATTCGAACCCACGCGGGATTACCCCATGAGAAGTCTCGATGGTTTGCCCATCGTAAGCGTACGCTTGAGTCACACGCCATAACCACTCGGCCATCCTTCCAAAGCATCAATCTTATATCGAAAATAGTGTATATATTGCAGCTTTTGGATTCAAGTCGCGATTTATCCACCCTTTTACAAGCGATCACTAAGGGTATACGCTAGCAGGGATTATCATTGGTCCAACCACTGCGGCTCACTCCTACATATGATACGAAATCTATGTAGCCATCCAGTATCATTCTTCCTGATCAATTTACCTCATAGAGGTTCCGTACTACACATCTGTGTCTGATTCAAGATACATGACATACGAGTAGTCGTTTGTGCTTTCGCTGCGTCAACCCGATTTTGCTACAGCTAGCCTCCACCGTACGTCGCCGAATCTGCGATCTCGATCGCTTGATGCAATGATAGTTTGCTACGATGCATCCACAAGGCCGAAATTGGCAGTCAAAGAAAAAGCGAATACAAACTCTGTCTCCACGGTCGCGAAAGACCCGTCTAATTGCAAGCGGGTGCCACCTCCATTGAAACTATTCAAATGCACACCGCAGTCAAATAGGGCACACATATCTTCTTCGTTCTTACGTCGGCTGGATCATTTCGTGCATGTACCCTGGCCTACATCTGCATAGGTAAGGTGAGATCGGTATCTGAGTGTTCACCTCATAATCCTCTACCGGCACAGAAGCGCCTAAAGTTTTGCTTGTCTACCGATACTGCTGTCCCATACGTGTTGAGTTTAAATTGTCTGTCTATCTGATCACCACGGCGGTATGTTTATCTAGAAACCAGATCTTCCGAGCATATTCGGTGCCTGGCTGAATTCGAGTAAACAGGGTACGATACTCAAGGCCATCATTTATTTCCTTGCGCCATGCATCGCGTGGCAGTATAGACGGCACGAGTAAGGCTATTTTAGGACCTCTTACGAATTCATACTTCTCCGCTATCTTAGAGGTGTCCGTTCTTTCTCGGCAGGCTTGCAGAATCCCGCATTCATGTACCATCTTTGGCTGATGTACCCTCTAATTGGATAAGAGCGAACCTGCCGATCCGGTGCCGTTCGAGTGATGGAATTGGGAGGAACAAATGACTATCGGGGGTGTAGCCTTTGCCCTCTAATGTTCGCGTCTACAGATCAAGTCCTTCATCTTCTAAAGTTTCGTAGAGCGCTCGTTCAATGTCGTTATTATCTCTTAGCGACACGCTAGGTTTACTGGCTCCACGTCGAACACGATATACGGCCACACCAAATCTCCCAACCAATGAGTCTAAAGACGACGTCGAGATGGTCAGGTCAAATGGACAGAGGAAAGCTCTGAATTCTCCTCTCACGGTCTTGAAGGCGCAATATTGGCTAAATGTATCTGAGAGGTTCATATGTGCACGTTGTTCGCGAGAAGGTAGTTATGTGGGCTGACTTGACGCGAGAAGATCGAATGGCCAAAGCGTTTCATCCTTCCCTATCTCCGCGAAGCACCTTTCAATAAGGATGAAGACAATCTTCCACCCAAAGATTTCGCCATCCGTGAAGGTTGTTGGACTGCGTTGATCGCCCGCCCATGTCTATATTATACCCATCACAAGCGTCGCTTCTTCGGGCACTCACTTCGTTGATGAATAGCGGTGACACCATCCAGGAGACGGAAGAAACTGGGATGAACTAACAGCAAGACCTGACGGAGTCGAAGCTTGCGACCCTGTATCAGACTGCCTTGACGGCTTTTGTGGCAAACGGACTAGCAAATGTTGGCATTAGTGCCATTTTACAGGGTAACCTTACAGAATCCACCTTATGTGCCTTACAAGCCACAGGATACAATGGTATAGGTGCAAGTGCCTATTCGCTGATGTTGAGTATTTCGTCGAACCTGACAAAGCCCAGGTACATGACTGGTACGAGGGGCAGGTTCATCATTTCCTCCAAGGCGTTGCGTACCCGCGTGAAGGAGCCATTGTCAAGGTCTCTTTTCGCGTCCTCCCCGCCTACGCTCTGGCTGCAATTATCTTCACAGTACACGAGGTAATCGTTCGCTGCAGTTCCCACGAATGGCAGTCTATCTAATCGCTCACGACTTTGGCTTTGGTCTCTTCGAGGCCTGAACATACCTTGAATGGGAGAAACGATCTTTTCAAAAAGAACGTGAGAATTGTTCCTGTTGGAGACAGATCAATGCAAGAATCGAGAGGTACAATTGAAGTTTGTGCGAGAGATGCCCAACGACCGCGGCCGGGTGCATGCTAATACTACATATGGTGACTGAAATGTGGGGTCTCCAATATGTACTTGCCAACGTTTCCATGATCTCCATTTCCATTTTTACTATCCCCAACCCCCGTACAGGGCTGAAGGGCTAGAAGTCAGCTGAGTATCTATCAAATTAAAAATCAAGTTTGATATGAAAGCTTGATATGGACTTTTCCCCTACAGTTTCCTCCCTACATCCACCCTCCCCATCACCTTCATATGCCTCAGCCTAACATCGCTCCCCAGTACCTTCAACTTAAAGCTCCCTGCCCCGATTGCCTGCACCCTTCAACCCCGCCCCCCACCATCACACAACCAACCGTCCCTGCCCGGCCCACCACCTCCATCCTCATTAGCCCTTAACCTACAGCTCTCGGCCAAATCACGACAAGGCAGTCGCACCGATTTACGATCTTGTCCACGTCTCCTTTTTTTTTTTCGTCGAATAGAGACACTGTACATGGAGTATACTCCCAGGAAGTTTTCATTGTGGTGAAGGCGAGGATGTTGTTATAGTCCGGAATAAAGCATATTTAGGAGATTTGGAGGTACATGGGGCAGAAGGGCGGTGTATTGTAGGGGGGATGTTCATATTGTGGGCGATGTGTATGTATCGTGGAATAAGTAGAGTTAAGGGACGGGATATAAGATAACATGCGGTGGTTTGAGTGAGTAGGCGCCTGTGAGTGGCCTTTCATATTTCATATTTCGAATATCTTGGCCGCGCAAGATATAGGCAGTGTACCCCCTACTCACTAGGTATCCCCTCCTCCTCTACGAGATGCTCTTGTCTTATGATTGTTCTTCTGGCCTATGAAATTCTCCACTCCTAAACGTTCTCTTATTCCATGATTTTTCGTCCTATGATAAGTCTATCAAGATGAGCTGCCTGTGACTTGGCGCCCCAAGACATAATTAGACATTGTGAAATTATGCAAAAATGGACTGTATAGAGTGAAAGATGGCTCAAAGAATCGAAGCGGGGAAGGGGATGGATGAAGGAGGCGGAAAAAAACAAAAATGTCCTCGGTGAGACTCGAACTCACGACCTTAGGATATCTCGACTTTTCGTCGAGTCATTTTATGAGACCTACGCGTTAACCAACTGCGCCACGAAGACTGATATTTGTGTGTGTGCTTATTTTAATATATGTCCTTTTCAAATTGAGTGTCTTAAGCAGACGTAATTATAAGTCACGCTACTCAGATAACATTGGCACTTACCTAGGGCAGGTTTTTCAAAGCCACCCAAGATGAAATTGGTCACGCCATCGCCACGGACAGCCACATTCAAAATTCATATTCTCCTCGACATGGGGTGAAAGTAACTTGGCTCATAGATGGCACATTGGCATTACGCGTATTCGACGTATGATAAAATCTGTTTCTAATAACAGTCATAAAGGAAACGCATGTGATTGATGCGAGATCTGGTAGACGAACAATTAAACCTTTGGAAGTAACTTTTAGCATGAGATCCCTCCCGAAAGCTACTTTCACACTCCACTGTCCAGTCAGCTCGGTTGGCCTCTCGGCTTATCGGATATATGCAGGGAAAGCGTGGAGGGAGAACCGAGGCCCGAGAGCCGAGAGAGAGAGCTCGTGGCGTCAAGAATCTCGACCGTCAACAGTCCAGAGTCATGAAAATTGTACATAATTGTTAATCTTTAGCTATCACCCTACGCTCCAATCCCCCATCCCCCATTCCAATTGGTGATTAGGTGAAAGAAAAGCTAGGCCAGAACAAGAGATCTCTGCTGAAAGCCTTTTCTCACTTGGACTTGCTGTCAAGGCAGGAATGGCACAGAGATACATGGTAACTTAAGGTACCAGCTCGGTCCTGTACATAGTCTCTGCCTCGGAGATATCGTTCTTCATTACTTCATTATTGAATTGGATGAATATTGATCGACAATGAGAGTGACGGTAAGAATGGAATGACATCAACACTTTTGCCTTTGGCCCTGTCGATATTCAATTATTGACCAACGAGCGGACGCGTAAACAATCCCACAATCATAGTCGAGTAAAGGGACACTATTCTATTGCATGCCGTTGCATGCCATTGCATGCCATGCCTTCTTTTTCTGCATCTCTGCATTTCCTCCAGCACGCCTTACCCTTCTTCGATGTGGCACATCCATTTTCTACGCAATCATACGTGTCTTACCTTTTACCATATGGACTTTACTTGCCCCACTAGTTACAATCATTTAAATAGTCCCTTACTCTATGATGCTACGTCTTTCATGACAATTCTTTCCACTTCTTTCCTCCTTTTCTTCTCATCTCTTGGGTTGAAAGGCTCAGGCTTGAATACGCTCTCAAGTATCCAATCGCATCACCTCTTTGATACAGACAGACCCGAGGGGCATTAATCCACGTTTCTTGTGCCATTAGCCCCGCTTGCAGCCGATCGATTTTGTGGATTCGGTTATACAATCTCAGTCGTGCGAGTTTCGTTCACCGGTATTGATGAGCTCCGTTTCCTTCCATAGCAGTGATTGGTATTCATGTCTATCAACGTGAGGCTTTCGGCTATTGTCCTTACCCTCGGGCTTGGTATGTCTCCTATAAAAACGGTCCCTCAATCTGGGGGTCTCTCTTTATTCTCCGATTTCCCCCCACTGCAGTACTGATGGAGTGGCCATGGCCAGCAAACTCGGCATGGGCGCAGGTCAATCCCATCCGCCATAACGCAGTCATTGCGCATGGCACCATCATGGGCTTCGCATTCGCATTCCTCTTCCCACTTGGGGCCATTCTTATCCGTACAGCATCCTTTCGTGGACTAGTGGTAAGGCAACCTTCCGTGTTTGTCCGTCCTCTTCGAAACCATTTCAGGCCGCCAGACACATTGTAGATATAGATTTGACTCCCCTTAATTTTACTCCCCATGTTTGTCTTGTGCTCCGAATCTCTCGAAAATTTAGTTGAAATGCTGACCCCAAAACGTGCCAGTGGATACATGCTGCGATCCAGGCCTTCGCCTACGTACTGGCGTTGGCGGGCCTTGGATTGGGTGTCTACATTGCTATATACCCCGAGTCACAGGTGCGTCTGCTACTACCACCATTTCCGTTCAAAAGCTGACTTACCTTGTCTTTAGCTGACGGCCAGTAATGGCCACCCTATTATTGGCATTATCGTTATCGGAACTCTCGTCTTCCAACCAATTGGAGGGCTTATCCATCATTATATGTATAAGAAGTACCACCGACGTACCATCTGGGCCATTACGCACGTCTGGTGGGGCCGTTTGATAGTGACTGTGGGAATTATCAATGGTGGGCTGGGCTTGATGCTTAGTGGGAACACAGTCAAGGGGGAGATTGCATACGGTGTTATTGCAGGTGTTGTGTGGCTCATCTGGGTAGCTGTCGCCGTTTGGGGACAATTGCGATCGAGGGGCACACCAGGCGAGACGGGAGAGAAGGCGTGGGGCCAGAGTGATGCAGGGTCTAGTCCCGATCGGTACAATGATCGATACAGAGCTTGATTCGCCCATGCTAACAAAGGTAGCTTGATGAAGTACGTGAGATAGCTCGAGGGATGGATTGGTTAGGTACTTGTTTGATTGAGCTTTCATGTCGCCAATTTGATACCTTTGTCGATGATTGTTAAGTTCCCAGCGACCGGGAATTGATCATGTCACAAATGTCTGACGCTCTTTATGGCAATGAATTTCTGTAAGGTAGAGAGGTACCTAAGCAATGCGAGACCTAAGGTACCTCGGGGCTTGGAGCGGTTGGGTTCAGCCCCTAAATCTTAAATCCGTTGAGGCCAGTGCCAAGCGAAATATGGACAATCAAGAACTGAACTTTTGTAATCGCCTGGCAATTTATTAATTCAATTCAACCAAGTTTCCTTCGCATTATAATATTGTGTCCATGATATTCGACACCAGAAGGTAACATGGCGGCCACTGTAACACTTGACAAGGTGTATTTTGAAACTCTGCTTCGGCGGTATGTTCAGAATCAGCTTTACTTATCCTTGCTACTGTTAATTGTGCGCTAATAATGTGGGTAGAGCTGAATTCGTCAGTCACCTCTGCAAGGCCGATTGGCTACTCGAAAAGAAAGCTTACTCATCGTCATAGCATACATCTGGCAAAGATTTGACAACTCCCCTTGACATTCCAATCGTCAGCATACCCAAGGTCGATCATGACAACCTAGTTAGTCTTGCCCACAACCCGAGGGCGTCAACTGCTGATATGGGATCGCCTGAAGCTGTGTATGGCACAAGAGTACAGTCTGTCTCTCCTTTACAGCACCAACCAGGCCAAATTCTACCACGACTCCTCAAATGTTCCTGGCCCAAACCGGACTGACTTGATGCAGCAAGTCTGAGAGACTCACTGTACAAGGGGGGCATTGATTCAGAAACACTAGAGGTTCGAATTCGACAACCAGAAAGAATCTTATATCCGCTCAAAACATACAGGTGCTCATCCGTGGCGAAGCTGTCTCATTAGCCCAAATCGATACCCTCGTCAACGATGACGACCAACCAGCAGGTGGAGGCGCGGAGTTTTACAATATCCCTCAAAAGACAAAGACTTTCATGGGCCGTCCTTCTGGCCAGTCATGGGCTGATTCTGCGCCTGAATGGCCTCCAAAACATTCCGCTGGTGGATTTGGGGCAAATCTGAAAGGGAAAGGAGGCTTCTACAATCATCACAACCACTCTGCCTTCGAGGATGAAAGTTCTTTTACACCTGATTTTGAGAAAGACGATCCATATCTTGCCGCACCGCAACTGGAGAGAAAACGATTTGCCAAGATGGGACAGCGGACAATATTAGCTAAGAATCTAACGGACCGTGCAAGCCACCAGGACATCATCGACTTCGTACGTGGGGGGCTTGTTTTGGATATCTACTTGCGCTCCCACGAGCGCAGCGCTAGCATCTCGTTCGTCGAGGGATCCGCAGCCCAGGATTTCATGAATTATGTCAAACGTAACGATATTTACGTGCATGGCAAGAGGGTATGTCCTCCATTCAGCTATCAAGAACGAGGAAAGAGATCGTCTGACTGAATGGTCTCAGCTCGAGTTCTCTTGGAGTGAACGTCAGTATAACCTGCCTGGCCACGTTGCGAACAAGATAGGCATTGGAGCGACTCGGAATGTGATTATACGTGGTATACACCCGGGTATCACCGAGGAATGTCTGAAGGCCCACCTGGACCACATCCACAACATCGTGGTTATCAGCGTCTCTTTCGAGAACGGGAATGCCTACATCTCGCTTAACTCCATCAACAATTCGCTCTTCGCCCGGACTTGCATGATGTCTAGGGCGACGTACAAGGGCATGAAGATTGAGTGGTATCCTGATGAATGCTCGCAGCCCCTGCCGAAAATGCCGTACACTCCGAAGAAAGAAAATCTAGCACCACCGCAACCTAAGAAATCCGCTTCGACTCTGAACCGTTTCCAGATGCTCAACATGGACAATGATGGGACCGAGGATGGCTCCGAGGAGACAGACGAGGAGCCCACCGTGCTTTCAGGTCTCGTCTATGAATATCAACAGCCACCGATCGCCGTGGAAGTCTCGAACGGTTGTCGCTTGAACCTATGAATGCTCGAAGCATTGTATTATAGGGCTTGTCAGGGTCTGCTTTCCCTCTTCACGATTATGCAGTTAGCTTCGGAGCGATCCTTTGCCTCGGGTCGCCTTCGCTCGGACACACCATAGGTATGGAGATTGTTAACGCTGGAGGCCTGGGTCTTAATGTCGTCTGTCGAGGGCTCACTTTACACTTTACGGACAACAATACAGTTCTGTCGTCGTTGTACATTAGCTTCTCGCGTGGTTTGGCAGAGATACCCCAGCTGCCTGTACTGTTCGTCCTACAGCTTGTGAATAGTCCATAGGCTCTATAATGCATGAATGTATGCTTATGACGCACTTGTGATGAGTTCACACTGCCACTGTATACTAAGATTTAAGAGATTTCAGACATCGTCCTCATCCACAGTGGAGGATATGCCGAAACCAGACAAACAAACAAACGAAAGCAATACATCATCTTCTCGAACCTACCACCTCCCTACTCTACCTTCCCACCTCCTTGATGCCGATAAGTATAATGCCATCCTTCACCCTCGATGTCTGCCCTGACCTTGTAGTTTTTCTCGGCTTCCTCCACCACCTCCATATCCACATCCACAACACTCATCCCTTCTTTGTTGGTATCTTTCGTCTCGTCCCCCAGCGCCCCAACGAATGGCATCGCCACTCTGCTCAATCCCGCATATATCGATCCTTCATTTTCAGGTGGGGCACCGGCGTTGGCTGATGATGTTTCCGAGTCAGTAATGGAGATTTAGAAAAGACTTTCGAGTCTTTAAAAAGATGTCCGCAGACTCGGCACTCCCTAGACGGGTCCCAAGCCCCGGGGGAGGAAGTGTGATCTCTCCGGACATACGTACCGAAGACTATTGCACACGTGTTCTCAAACGTTCGCGTGGTAATTGTTGATTCGAGGAAGAGCTTTTCGGACATGGGGTTCTTGGAAAGGCCATAGGCGGAGCAGTCCGAGTGCGTCCAGAAAGTGGGTATGATGACTAGCTTCGCGCCGTTGGCTATCAGTTCCCGAAATGCTTCCGGGAAGGCGAGATCCCAGCAGATGAGGATGCCCACGGGGCCAAGCGGCGTCTGGATCACCTCGTGTGGGGCGTGGGTTGAAGATGTCAGGTGGGGACGCTCGGGGTGCCTTGATGGGAGTCAGTGGAACCGTTCGTGGGGCAGAAGGATAAGCCAAGATGGCTATGGACAAGAGCAGAGGAATACCAGAGGTTCTTCTTTTGGTACCGGCCCAGTATCTCCCCCTTGTCATCAATGAAATAAGCAACGTTATGCAATTGGTTCTCCCCCGTGTCTCCATCTTTATGCGCTTCCACTATTGTCCCCGGCACTATACATATCTTGAGCTCTTTTGCCAGCTCTCGATATCTGTGCAAATAACTGTTCCACTGCGTGCAGAGAGGGAAGAACTGAGGATCCTCTGGCACCCAATTCGTGAGATGATACTCGGGAAGGACAGCGAGGTGGACGCCTTTTGAAGCGGCGCCTCGTATAAATTCGGCGGCTCTGGAGAAATTGTGGGAGGGGTCGAGGGGCTAGGGGAAGAGTATCAGTTGGTGGGTTTGATGGTGATAGTGATTTGGTGGAAATGGAGGACCTTGGGGTGGAGTTGGATAACAGCGATCTTGTAGTGCGCTGCCATGATTTGTGAGTGAGAAATGAGGTCAATTAATGGTTGTAGGACGGGAAGCTTTCCAATACATATGGCGGGCAAGTTGATAGATTCTCTTGTCTCCATTAGCTTTCGACCCCCTGCTTAGACCGTGACTTTAATTTTTAGCTGCATAGTGAGTCGGTCCCCGCAGGGGGTCTGCACCAAAAACCCCCTGTTTCTTGTATTCTATTCTAAATATGCCAAGCCTACAGCGAAAATCGACTGCCCTAGTTAGAATACTGAAATTTATAGTAATATTCGGAAGATGGCCCAAGTTTGGCTATCGGGTCCGGGTCCGGGTCCGGATCCGAAAAGTCTTGGCATGTTTAGGACTTTTGATCAACATGCTCCCCCCCTTTCTATCATTGATAATTCGATTTGAATGCCGTGTTTGGAGGGTCTCGGACGCTGAGAGATAGGAAATCTAGCGCCGAGACCCGTTGCCGGAAAGAGGTAACCCGTTGGTTAGGTCATTTAGATAGGGAACGTAATAGGTCTGGTGTCAACTGTCCTCGAAGGTTAGTAAGGTATACAACGCGGGATATTGCCGTAGGGAGTTAGATTTTGTTACTAACGAATTCGCTATATAATTCTACGCGTCGTAGTATATATTTCTAAGTGGTTTTGATGAGAATTGATGGATCTGTGATTGATTCAAAAATTTGTTGACACGAAGCTCGTTTTGGATAAAAACGGGGTTTCTGGAGCAGGCGTCCTACAACAAAAGTCCGCGAAGCGATCTAGACTTTTTTGAGCTTAGTTCCAGCGCTAACTTGTTAGCCTTTGGGACTAAGGTAGGACGCCGGCGCGAAGGAGGCAAAGATTCTCCGCATGCATTTAGATAGGGTTAGGGCTACACGTCAAGCGAAGACACCGAAATCTCCCACGACCAGCTCGACCAGGACGCAGCACAGAATTCACAGCAGCCACCATGGCACTCTACCAACGACCACCGTATGAAACAGGCAATCGCCAAGACACAGTCGAGGTTGAATCAGACCGGGAGGAAGAAGCCCTGGTGGAAGACTACAAAGAGCAGGTGCACTTCGACGACGGGATGAGCGAATTGGACCGGACCGGTTCGTATGGAGGTGCAGGAGGAGGAGGGGGGACACAGGATATGCAAGCTCAGCTTGCTGCTGCTGCTACGCCTCTGGAGTATGGAGCAGCGCTAGATACGAAATTTGCGAGCTACGATAATTACTGCAATCTTTTCCACTATATACTCAACTCAGAAGGCCCTGTGGACCTTGAAGTGCCTACGGTAAGCTTAGATTCTTCTGCTCTTAGATCTGTGCGGTGGCTAACGGGGTTTGGAACAGTACTACTGGGCGTGGGACGTGATAGATGAATTCATCTACCAGTTCGAATCTTTCTGCCGTTACCGCAACCGCATCGCCCGAACCGAACCCACCAGCGAAGAAGCACAACTCCTGCGCGAAAATCCCAATACGTGGGGCTGCTACTCCGTCCTCAACGTCCTATACTCTCTCATCCAGCGCAGCCAAATCAACGAGCAACTCGATGCCATGAAGCGGAACGAAGATCCCAACCAAGTCGCTGGCGAGTACGGCAACAGGCCTCTCTATCGGATGCTGGGCTATTTCTCGATCATAGGGTTATTGCGGGTCCACTGCTTACTTGGGGATTTCTCACTGGCACTGAAGACGCTGGATGACATTGAGTTGAATAAGAAAGCCATGTTCGCACGGGTCATGGCGGCGCATTTCACGACGTATTACTATGTGGGATTCAGCTACATGATGATGCGCCGTTACGCTGATGCCATCCGCATGTTCTCGCATATCCTCGTCTACGTCTCGCGAACCAAGAACTTCCAGAAGAATGCGCAGTACGATTCCGTCTCGAAAAAGAATGATCAGATGTACGCTCTCATTGCCATTTGCGTGGCGTTCAATCCTACCAAGCTGGATGATACGATCCACACAGCACTGAGGGAAAAGTATGGAGACCAGCTCGTCCGACTGCAGAGAGGTGGACCTGAGGCTCTGCCGCTCTTTGAAGAACTGTTCCGAAGCGCATGCCCGAAGTTCATCTCACCCACACCGCCCGACTTCGATACCCCCGAGCTGAACGTTGACCCCGTCGACCACCATTGCAGGATCTTCATGGAAGAAGTGAAGAACACAATGTGGTCACCCACCGTCAGATCATACCTGAAGCTCTACACAACGATGGACCTGAAGAAACTGGCTGGTTTCCTGGATGTGGAGCCGGAAGTATTGAGGAGTTGGTTGCTTGTGAACAAGCAGAGGAGCAGGCAGGTGAGGTGGAGCGAAGGGGCGCTATTGGACGGGGAGGTGGTCAATGGCAGTGATTTGGATTACGCCATGCAGGGTGACCTGATCCATATCAGTGAGGCAAAAGTGGGAAGGAGGTTGGTCGATTGGTATTTGAGGAACTTGGCGAGGACGTATTAGAATGGAGAACGGACTTATCATTTAGAAACGGAATCATGATTTCATATCCGGTGGTGTAAGCTATCGCTGATCGACAATGGCAAAAGCAGAATTCGAGCTCAAGGCAAATCAGCCACTCTATTGACCCAGAAGCCGTCCGCAAAGAAAGATACATTTGGCCTCTTCACGAGAATGATGCAAGCGCACGAAAACCGTTCTAGTTAATACACCACAAAAAGCCACTGCCACGAGCCCAGCCAACCCTCCAACAACCTCTCCACAGCCAATTACAAACATCACCGTGCATCTTTGCCACCGCCTTCACCACAGTCTCCCCCCCCCCCCCCCCCCCCCCCAACCTCCTTCAGTCAACTCCTGATTCGCCGCCACCTCTCCATCCATCCATCCATCTGTCCATCCCTTTCCCCCTTTTCCCTTGCGCCCCCTTTCCCTCCCCCCCTTCTTTTTCTCCCTCCCCCCTCAACCCACAGAACCGCCCCCCCCCTTCCTCACCTCCTCGATCCACGCGACGCTGACCCTGTCGGTCATCTGCGGGAACTCGGTCTCCAACAGGATGATCGCGCTCCGGGCTTCCTCGCCGTTGTCGAGCTGCTGCCGGACGAAGGCCGCCATGGTGTCGTTCCAGCCGGTGGGCTCCTTCGTGACGGATGGGGTGGTGGTGTCGGTGGTCGTGGTGGTTGTGGTGTTCGTAGTGGTCGTGGTGCGGGGTGGGGACGACATTGCTGGTTGAGAAGAGCGAGCGGGTTGGTTGGTAGGAGTGTTTAGACAGGATGAAGAAAGGGTGGGTGGGTTGGGGGAGTCTGGAGGGTGCTTTTGATCGTGTTGTTCTGAGTGAGATGACTGTGTCCGGTAAATGCTCGAATTAGAAGTGGGCTGTGATCGTAGCCGTGAGTGGCGAGGAGTGAAATGAAGTGAAGTGAAATGAAATGGTAGGTAGGTGTGCGGCTTTCGGATTGTGTTGTATGATAGAAATGCTCTTGGAGAATGAATAGTGTTGATCTTTAAGGGATGCTTTTATATGTCTTCTTATGGGAAAGAACATGCGGAAGAATTGGTCCCGCCGTAAATGGCGTGTCGTCGCTTCCTGTTACCAAGCTGGAAACAAACATGCTGGAAAAGCAGGCAATGGGGCTTTGATCGTTGTACTGCCTCAATGCAGCCGCTTCTGTTCCCCCAAAAGGGCGCCCCATGTGCTTGTTCTAGAGAATGGAAGAGGGAGAAGGCATCGGGTTGGATGCGGGTCTGGAAGGCAAATAACATACAAAAGCCATCAATGCTACGGCCGTTGTTTAAAGTGACGGGAGCAATCTGGGCTAAACGACTCGAAATGCTTCAGTTTTCCATTTTTCTCTTTTTCCCTAAGGTGCATATGTGATTCCTTCATCAGTGAACAAGCATAGTCCGAATTGAGAACGCCAGTACCCGATGCATCCAAGTGGCCCAGCGCTAATCCTGTTCAATTTTTCCATTATGCCCGCCTATGTAAATGCACAATCATCATCGCCGATATCAGGGCGGTTGGAGGCTTTCGGGGCAGGACAACTTAGAAAATGCCGCTGACAAACCAGGTAAAGGACAGTACAGTGATGATGCACATGCCGAACATGAATTTGAAAGCCTGCCGCTCCGTGTCCGATAGCGCGGCGCTGCATACGGCACATGTCCAATCTACCACGCAACAAGTCAGTCAGTCAACAGCGTTGAGGGTATACGCTTCCGAAAAGGACTTACCAGCCAACGGCGTATACTTCTGCGGGATGTACATCCCGAAAGTGAAATCATCCGATACTCCAAGCTTACCCGCCGATGCTACCTCCGTAATAGCCTGTTGAGCATCATAGATAACCAGCGTATACGTCTCCGTCAGCAGGGGCGCTGTCCCTGTGACATCAGGTGATGTATCCCAGACAACACTTCCGGTCTTTTCGAAGCTCGCGTTACTTTGTAAAGTGTATGTAGCGCTGTTGGCACTGCAGGAGACCAAAACATCAACCTTTGAAGGCGTGATCGAGAGGGAGGTGTAATTCCAGGCGAACGAGACGTAGTCGCCTATCTTGTAGTATGTTGTTTGAGCCAGTGCGGAGGGCGTGATCATATTGACACCGCCAGCAGGCAGGACGGGATTGACGCTTTGAGTGGTAGCAGCAGCCTTCTGAGTCCCGCTGGCACTGGCTGCGGCTCCCGATGTAGCGGCTGCTCCTGATGTGGCGGCAGCTGTACCACTGGCTTTGGCTTTGGCGGTCTTGGAGGCTGCTGTACCGCTGGCTGTCTTGGAATCTGACGTTGAATCTGACTTTGTGGTCTTGGATACCGCATCAGATGTTTTCGTAGGAGATGCACTCGAAGATGTAGAAGAGGTATCTGCAAGTAATGTCAATTACCAGTCCTGGTGCCCTAGCCAAGTAAGACTACCAAAGCTCTTACCACTCTTAGAATCATCTTGTCTTCGTAGTATCAAACCTTCTATATCCTTGTATGATGGCGGCGATGGCCACGCTGAGGTGATGGAGGTGAGGAGGAAGAGGGTTAAGAGGATATGGCTTAGTCGAAGTTGTTGGATCATAATGATTGACGAGCTGAACGAATGGAACCAAATGAGTTGGCAGATGTCTAGACCAGGCTTTGATTATTCAGTTCTCTCAAGAACTCCTCCTTTTTGTTTAATGATTTGAGGGTTAGAAGCGTAGTCAACTGGTGCGTGGATGGTTGACCTTTCCTAACCCTTGATGCCCCTGTCAACTGCGGAGAAAAAGACAACAGGCAGATATTATTAAGAGAGGAAGCAATTACAACTGGCAAAGCAGGAAGCGAATGTTTGGGCAGTGAACGAGTGTTTGCCCAGGGTGTTGCAGTAATTGTAGGGGCAGATATTACTGTTGACGAAGAAGAAGAAGGTGAAGTTGAATGTTTTGGTACGGGAAGGGATCTATTTTTGGTTTGGCTGGTTGCCACCCTAAGTCCTACATACCACCACTCAAGATCCTTCTCGGCGCCCGCTGAGGATACGAGGTCATCGGCATCAGCATCAGCCTTGCAACAATCATGCAAATAATGGTCGCCTAACTATGGTTTTTAACAAGTTAGAGTACAGGGAACGGTTCCCGCATCAATTGTTCCTCCACCTCCTTCCTCAAGCGCCTGCTGCCAATCGTGAATGCGACTCCCGCTAAATTCATCTGCATATGGGTATCATGCCCGTGAAAATGCAATCAACTCCAGGCGATGCTCATGCTTTTGATCTATATTCATCTTTCAAAACCCAACGCCCTCTGCCCCTCGTACCTCGCTCCAGTTTCGCAATTTCTGTGAGCATGGCTTTGAATTCCGCCGTCTTTTCTGGTGTATTGCAGTACCGGTTAAAATGATCGATCAACATCTGCGTATGTACCTGCCCTCCTTGAATGACAAGATAGTCCCGTATCATCTTGATGAAGTCTGTACCTCTGGGTCCCGAAGCATTGCTGTTTGGCGTGCCCCCTCCTGAACTATTGGCGACCCCGGTTGCAGCTTGCCTGTTTTGCAAGCCTGCCAAAATGCTTGAAGAAGCTGGTCCACCCGTCCCTCGACCGTACCCTCGTTGCTGCTGCTGCGGTCTTCCAGCTGTTCCAAATTGGCCAGTCCACGTCGGAGTACCTACTGGTACATTTCTTGCCGCTTCACCCGCTTTTTTCAATTCTTTCGCCGCCTCCGCTGCAACCCTCTTGGCCTCTTTCTCGATTATCTTTGGATCAGCGGTGATGATTTTCTTGCCATTGACGATCTGGTCATGCTCCAAGGCAGACTGTACCCCAGACCTAGCGAAGATGCCTTCCATAACACGAGCTTCTGAGTTCGCAGCACCGTTAGGGGCAACCTTGCGTTCCTCTTCTTCTTCACCATAGAAGCGCTCCATTGAAGCTACTCCGCTCAAATTGCGAACAGTGGAGGCGTTGTCACCTCCTGGAATTGTACTAACGGGGGTCGCGCTATTGTTATCGCTGCTGATTGTTGGCTCGCCAGGTGGCTCTTTGTTGTCAAATCGCACCTCGGTACCCTTGAAGAGCGTACTGGTCTCGGTAGCAGGTTCGTTAGCTCCACCAAGCGTGAATAGGTCGTGAAGGTCCTTCATCTGGAATGTCTGTCGTTGCTTCGGATCCCTTAATATTTTGTTGATGAGGAATTGCTTGAAAAGCTGGCGGTGATATATCTTCTCCTCTATGGTTCCAGCGGTCATTAATCGATAGATCATAACCTCTCGTTTCTGACCTAAACGCCAAGCTCTTTCACGCGCCTGAACGTCGGTTGATGGGTTCCAGTCTGGGTCGTAGATGATGACTCGATTTGCTCCAGTAAGATTGATACCAAGGCCTCCTACTTTTGTCGTGAGAAGGAAGACGTGAGCGATAGGATTGTTGTTGAATTCGTCTACTAAATTCTGCCGAGTGTGAATAGGGGTAGTGCCGTCCATGCGACGGTAGTTCAAGCCTCCTATAGAACGGATGAACTTCTCAAGGATATCGAGCATTATCCGATGTTGAGCAAAAAGCAGTGTCTTATTCCCCTGCTCTTTCCAGAGCTCTAGTAATGCTTTCACAACCTGCATTTTGCCCGACTTGGCGCCACTGCCGTAATTGTAACTGGACTTGATTGAAAGAACTTTGTGATCCTGCAGGTCTGGATGGTTGCATATTTTTCGAAGGATATCCACACCGTACAAGACCTGACGTTTACCGTTCATAATCGCCTTTAGATCATCGGACGCAAGGAAATTCTCGTATGTGTCACGCTGGAACTTTGTCAGCTTGCAGAAAAGCACTTGCTCGCTCTTTTTAGGCAAGTCAGAAGCAACGTCAGCTTTGAATCTTTGTAGTAGGTACGGGGATATCGTTTCTTTCAACGTCTCGGCACATTGCATCGCGGTCTGTACTTGAAGATTTGAAGCATTAGCATACCCACCTTGCCGTATGGGGAACTCGAATTGTTGGCGAAAATTGACCAGGGTGCCAAGACGCATTGGGAAGACAAAGTCAAAGAGGGACCACAGCTCCACGAGGTTATTTTGCATAGGCGTGCCTGACAAGATGATCCGGTTTGCAGTCCTTAATTCCTTGCAATATATCGTTATAGCTGTATTCGGATTGCGAATCTTATGCCCTTCGTCAAGCACAGCGTACTCCCAGTCTGTTGGGATCAGAAGCTCCGCGTAATTCTGGAGTCCTGAGTAAGTCGTGACAAGAATGTGTCCTTCTTGGACGACGCGATCCACAATTTTCTTCGCGGATTTCTGGGCTTTCGTCAAAGGTCTATTCCCTATTGATCTTGGAGCTGCCGACATGAGCTCATCTTCTTCCCGAGACTCTCGCCCCAAGTCGATCATGCCACTCCCAGAAGTATGGAGGATCGATACGCGAAAAGGTGGCCACCATGTGTGGAATTCATTGACCCATTGCTTCATGACTGTAGCTGGCGCCACAACGATGACAGGCTTCGTAATCTTCTTACTATAGTGCAGTCCGGCCAGGAATGCGATGATCTGTATTGTCTTTCCCAGGCCCATTTCATCACCTACAATACCACCAACTTGTTGCGAATAAAGCTCCCACAACCATTGAACGCCGGTCTTCTGATAATCAAAAAGCGAAGGGTATATGTCTCCAGGGATGCGATAACCGCCCTCGAATTCAGTGTCTGGAGTGACTGGGTGTGGCTGGTACCATTCGCCTTCTGAGTCGTGGGCATTTTGTGACTTTGGTGTTGTTAGGCTATCGTCCATAGGAGTGTCGGACTCCGCTACTGAGCTCTCGGCTGTTCTGGCTGTGGCCTTCGCTCGCGCCGCGCTCCTCCTGTTGACCCAGCTGCGCAAGCGGCTCTGGTATAAACGTTCATTCCCATCATCTAGGCCGCTCAAGTCCTCCTTTTCGCTCTCAACGGGAATTATCTTTTTCCGCTTGCCTCCAGCTCCCCGTCTAGGCGTAGTGGCTATGAATGTTGCATCTTCCGACTCCACGTCAGACTCAGGTTCCGAATCATCCAGCGATGCCATCTCACGATCATCCAACTCTGGGACATATTTATCTCCTTCATCTTCAGAAGAAGATACACCTATTTCCGAATTCACATCGGCTGTAAGTGTCTGCAGTGAACTATTGGTGTGTCCTTCGGCAGGCGACTTCTTCGCGTGCAGACGTCGCCGCTTCTTTGGCCTATTTGATTCTTCTGCCACTTCGAAAACGGACTCATCCACCTCCTCATCCCTGAAGCCGGGTTGAAGTAGGTTGCGGTGCGACAGTTTCTCCGTGATCTGCGGCTCATCGTCGACAGGTTCGATTTGAGCTTCCTCTTCCTCAGCATCCAAAAGTACACCTTGGAGAGTAGAATCATCGCGGCTGAGTGTCTTTCCGGGCATCTTAGAGAACGGAGTAATTTTCCCTGTCCTAATGAGAAAATCTCGTTGGCTTTCATTTGGCAATCTTCGATTTCCGGTTTCCTCGTCAGGGTGAAGTTCAGCATGGGCGCCTTCTGTGTGTCTCTCATCAATACGTGCTTGTATCTGCTCGAGATCATTCGCATAATTCCTGATGCTAGCTTCAAGATGCGAAATCTCCGCATCGAGACGTGTAGCGGTAGCCGATACTGTAGAACGCTCTCTACGTTCGTGAAGTCTCCAGACTTGATTTTCCAGCTTTTCCTTGTCCCCTCGAGTCTTCTCCAGACGCTTTTTATCCCTCTCATCCGCTTGCTCGGTCAGCAACTGGTCTGCTTGACGACCGATGTCCCGCTCGAGGTCATCTTGATCCCTCACTTCTGTAGCCAGATCTCTCAAACGGCTCGCTTCGTCTTCTCCCAAAGTGTCCCCCCGTACGAGACTTGGCTGGGATTTTCCGTAGCTTTCTTCATCTGAATGACCGATATCCTGTACGTTGCTTCGGTGCCGGTCATATGTAGGCATTTTGGAAGGTTCCATACTTGATCAGATCCGAGGGAGGATCAGAACATCCACCAGAAACCGCACTTTGCTGTCATGCGAGCGGGTCAGTAAAGTTTTGCAAAAAAAAGTGGATCGACCTACTCATTCAATCCTTAGCATGCTATAGTTCTCCAACTCACTTCGTCTAACATTTTGCATCAGTTCCACAGGCCAAAGGAAGCGGAGTGTAGCACCAATCGTATAGCGACGAGCGTACGAACATCCTGGTGCTCAAAAGGGCAAGACGGAAAATGAGAGAGTAGTAATAGACAGGAGCACGCTATTTCGCAAGACAAGACAATGCTCTTACGTATTGAAGGCCGTTGCAGCGGGAACTTCCGAGGTCCCTGCCGCGCAGATAGTTCACTATCCAAATCATTACTCCCTCTCCAGTATCACAACTCACTCTTTACGTGAAGGATCCTGTCACCTTCACTTTATTCATGGATGTAGTTAGGCTCCTAATCATCCATCAGGGAGTCAGGCTGGCTGATCGCCAAGAGCAGTTCGCGCAGCTCTAGCCTAAGCCACTATCCCAACGTCGGGCAGGGGCACTTCGAAAAGCAGCAGGCCTCAGGCTTCGGTTCCCACCCCCCACATTGAAAATCGGAGCAAGTAACCGCTCTTGAGGACGTCTCGGTTCTGCTTTACCCTTTACTCTCTGTCGTCGTTGCCTTCCAGCGTCCCCCTCTCAAGCCAGATTCTCCCCTAAGGAGCAAGCCCAATTGCTGCTTAACGACACACGAAGCACGATACTCGCCGTGGCCTCTCCCAGTTTTGGAGCAAGCGCTACGATGGATCAAAACTGGCAGCCCTACACGGATGTGGCAGCAGCGAGCCGTCAGGGACGACATGCACAAGTGACAGGACAGCAACCAGCAAACGGTTCGGCGCAGAATCAGCCGCAGCCAGGGTATAGCTACGAAGCTTATCAAACTCCTTCGATACCTTCCCAGCCACAATCAATGGCGGTATCGCCTATCGGAACTCCTCGTACGCGTGCCTATTCTGGAGGCGGAGATGTTGCAATGGAAGATGCAGATCCCTACAATAGGATGAAGTACCCTTCAAGGCCTACTCATTCGCAACGCCCTTCTGCCCAGTACTTGGGACAAGATGATTCTTCGGCTGCAAGAAGGTATTCACCAATGAAGGCTCTCTCGCCGTCTTCGCCTTACGCTCCTAGCTCCCAGCAATCGAGTCAAAGCCCATATGGACACTATGCATCACAAAGCACCTCGGCGCGACAGTCACCAACACGCTCGAACCACTACTCAACTCCGTCTCAATCGTACTATTCAACGCCCAGTGAGTCGTTTAGAGCAGGCCACGCAGCCCTGCGCCTCACCTCTTAACAAATTTGCCACGATGCTAACTGTGGTTTAGCATCTTCGAGGCAACCACCCTTACAGCTTCCTCCCATCCACCCAAGCACTGACAGCGCTGACCAATTCTACCCAAACTCTGCAACAGCGCAATTGAATGCTGTTTTCGGCCGGGAGACAAAGTCACCACGGCAAATGCGGCCAGTTCACCCTGGCACGGCAGACATGCCATTAGGACCAGTACCGAGATTCACCAAGTTGGATTCTGTACAGGACCTTCAGCCTAGAGTCAACCCGCAGCCTGCATTTCGGCGAGCAAATCCAGAGGGCGGTTTCATTAGCGTAAGCTGCCTTGCTTGGCCCAATTGTCTACTGTTACTAATAAGTCTGTGTTTAGCCTTTGCAAGCATTGACCACCCATCTACCCTCGACATATCGTATATGCAACCCAGCTTTCAAATACGAATCATCGCGAAATCCACGACGAGTTCTTACTAAACCGAGCAAAGGGGTCAAGAACGACGGGTTTGACAACGAGGACAGTGACTATATCTTGTTTGTCAATGATATCCTGGGTAACGAAGAGACGGGGCACAAGTAAGTCTCATGATCCGAACATGCGCTTTGGGTCCCAGTACTGATGCGCTGTTCTAGGAACAGGTATCTTATACTTGATGTCCTTGGCCAAGGTACCTTTGGACAAGTGGTGAAATGCCAGAATCTGAAAACCCAGGAAGTAGTTGCCGTGAAGGTTGTCAAGAATAGAACGGCATACTTCAACCAAAGCATGATGGAGGTTTCAGTGCTGGACTTGGTAAATCCATGTGTACATTATTTCCACATAGATGACTGACTGGCTACACAGCTCAACGGCAAATTGGACAAGAATGACGACCATCACCTCCTACGATTGAAAGACACTTTCATTCACAAGCAGCATCTGTGTCTAGTTTTTGAGCTGCTCAGCGTAAATCTTTACGAACTAATCAAACAAAATCAATTCCGTGGATTAAGCACGACACTGGTGAGAGTGTTTGCACAGCAGCTCTTAAATGGGCTGGGTTTGCTCAATAAGGCAAGGCTCATACATTGCGATCTTAAACCGGAAAATATCCTCCTCAAGAATCTTGAAAGTCCGGTCATCAAGATCATCGATTTCGGCTCAGCTTGCGATGAGAGACAGACGGTTTATACCTACATTCAGTCACGATTCTACCGATCACCAGAAGTACTCTTGGGGCTACCGTACTCCTCAGCGATCGATATGTGGTCGCTTGGCTGTATTGTGGTGGAGCTTTTCCTTGGCCTCCCCTTGTTCCCGGGTTCGTCTGAATACAATCAAGTGTCTCGGATAACGGAAATGCTTGGTCTTGCCCCTACATGGATGTTGGAAATGGGAAAGCAATCGGGAGAGTTCTTTGAAAAGACTCACGACGATTACGGTAGACGTACGTACCGGCTCAAGTCAATGGACCAGTACTCTCGGGAGCACGGCTCAAAGGAGCAGCCAAGCAAGAAGTATTTCCAGGCGACGACTCTGCCAGAGATTATACGGAGTTATGCGATGCCAAGGAAAAATATGAAGCCTGCTGAGATTGAACGAGGTACGTGCTTCCTGAAATGTTATAGTCTGCGCAATTGACATGGTCTAGAAATGACTAATCGCCATGCTTTCATTGACTTCGTGCGCGGCTTACTCAACATAAATCCACTCGAACGCTGGTCTCCCCAGCAAGCCAAGCTGCATCCATTCATTACCCAGCAAAAGTTCACCGGACCCTTCGTTCCGCCAATGAATTTGAAACCCACGTCTATCACAAAATCACCAGCTCCTGGCGTGCAGCAACAGCAACAGGCCGAGGCCGTAAGCAAACAGCGAGCTCAAGCGGCTCAGGCACAAGCTCAGGCACAGGCCCAAGCACAAGCCCAAGCACAAGCACAGTCGGCAGCTCAGAATGCATACGTCGCCAATATGCAAATGGGCCAGTACACGCAAAGTCCGCTTGGTCAAGCACCTCAAGTGTATAACAACATGTACACGCCCCAACAAGGAGCACCTCCGCCTTACCCTGCGGCCCCAGCTACCTTTGGACAGCAGATAGGCATGATGCAACAAACACCTAGCCAGATTGCCCCAGCCCAATACACTCCTCAACAGAACCTGTATGCGCAAGCTACAACGAGAGCAGGTCGCCAACGCGCTTCGACCATGGAACAGCAAGGAGGGGTACCCCAGTCCATCCAGCGAGTGGCCAGCCGCCTGAATCCCGATGCCCCCATTAGGTAAGGTCGAAGTCTGAGTTACGACGACTTTAGACTAATTGATTGTTTATTAACAGAACGCAACCAAGTCCCGCCTATTATCCTCCACCTCCAGATGGGTATGTCGATCCGAATGCCGCGAATGCCAGGAGGAGGGGGAGCCGGGCAGCAAGTGGTCGGAACAGAAACTTTATACAGACTTTGGAAGATCGCACCATGGAGGAGGGATTTGTTAACCAGTCACAGTGGCACTGAGTGGGACCAGGATACCTCCTACATTGATGTTATTTTTTGACAGAGAGAGATATGCTGCCATTCCGCCAAACAAAAGGTTACAGGACAGTCGAGTGCGTATAGAGGGCTCGTGACAATCTCAAGACCACAGTCCGGACGAGGGCTACTTGGTAATAGCGCCACTGCGCAATGATGCAAGCTGCTTTCAAGACGCTCCGTCAATCGATGGCCGTTCGATATGCAGCAGACGGCTGCTTCACTACAGCACTACCGATCGCGTCATACAGATGCGATACACTACCTGCCAGACTCCACAACATTCCTGGTCTTGGCTGGGAAGGGTTCCGCTAAGAAGAGATGATATGAGGCGTTGAATACCTCGAATTGGGACTTTCAACATCCTCTGAGCAACAGGCGTGGCGCTCTTATGGAAATATGTACGAAATACGCAGATAGAGCAGTATGCCTGAAATTTAATCAAGTTACTTCCTCTCAAGGGAGGTGGGTGACTTATTCCTAAGACAATGCTGAGCAGAGGATAGACTGGCTGTTTACCACATTGCAATGCGCTTAGTCGCCAACGCAGGACCGATTGAATTCTGTTTCCCTTCAAGACAAGCTGATAATAACGCTGTGTCTTTATACCCAAATGTATCCTATCATTTGGGTTTCTCAAGATCTAGAATTTTCACTACGCTACTATTGCAGAGGCGGGATGACATTCAAAATCAATAAAAGAGACTCTGTAAACATTCAGAGCATTCCGTCCCCGGAGGCTCCTCCGCTGACTGCAATAAGTGAAACAGTAATCAAGAAGCCTGTATACTGTCCAAGGTTAGAATTGAATGGATACCTTCAGTATCTCAAGAGCGCCTACATCCGAGCCAGATGGTGTCGCCTAACATCAAGCTCGCGAGCGTGCTCAAGAATCTCCAGTGTGGCCTGACCATGACACGCTACTCGGCCTACTTTGGCACTGAGTGAAAGTCGTCTTATCCCTTGCCCAAGCGGCCCCTTCAAGTTCATCAGCCGCCCTGACGCCAATCACTACTCCGCTTAGAGCCCGTACCACCCTCGTTTGTTGCCAATCTTAAGCATTCGCAGTCGGTGTCAAAAGTTATCGTCCTCCAAAAGCTTAACCGGCCATAGCAGTATTACGTGTTTCTTAGCGGGCAGTAGACCAGACAAATCCGACTCCTTCTATCGATGAGTACAAATGCATAAGGACTGAAGATATCAGAATTTCGATGTAGTATAGGTACAAAGAAGCCGTTTAGGAAAGTTTACTGACAAACTGTTTCTTTCTAGGACTATGGCCCTGAAGTGTCCAGAACATTTTGATTCAAATCCTAAATCATTATCAAATAAAGCAGAGTACGCCTTTAACCAAATTAGATTCTATGTGAAGGTAACCCAAATAAGTTGATAGAATTGTATATGAGAATCCGCAAATTGGTATTTACCTACGGCTGGATTAGACTCGAAGGATGGTGACCTTTGACAGCGCAACCCCATGAGTAAAGAGTGGCGGCTGGCCAAAATAGCTGAGCTTGTTGACATGCACGGGCTTCTTGCCTTTCTCTCAGCAGAATGTCTTGGGTTTGTCTGATTTTCAATTGTAGCTTCACTGGGTATTATCCCCAACTTTCGCCATGGTTCAGCATCTCATAGGAGCGTACACTGATCACACTCGTGGGTGCTTGCCTTGTCAATGACAAAATTGAACGGAGGTTTTCCTCTTTGAAGTCTAGCTTCGAGTGAAGGTACTTTACAATTGCGGTAACACGGGGGGGTTTGGCCCCTCTTCTCGTCAATTTGACGGGATGATCCCATTGTCGAGTTTGGTTTGAAGGGGCAAGATGTTCAGTTCTTCTTCTCTCTTCGCTCGGCTTTCCCTTCATCAATGGAGTAACGCTGGCTTTGTCTTTTCACGTTCCAGAAAGATGTCCACGAAAACTAGGCTTGCGAGAAATGGGATTTAGAGTGTGTTCGATGCAGATGTTACCTTATCGTTCAGTCACTGAGATTGCACATGACATGACATGGATGCAATGAAATGTCCTTGCAGGATGGCTTCGATCTTATACATCACACTCAGGTTTCATTGCTCGTACTTGGGGATGCGATCAGAAGTGCGGCAGGAATGCAGTCCAATTGATAGACTCGTACGCACTTGGTGGCAAAGCTCGAAGATTGATAAATCCCTCGATGATGACAAAGGCCCGAGCAAAGAGGTATATCCCACCGCACAAGGTGACGGGAATGAGCGTCCTTAACGGCACATCCATCACTGGATCATGAGGAGTGGTGTTGTTTCGTAACCGCGCAGCAATACGCTTGAGTCTTTCGTTCGCATCACCAAGCTCATGTCGGTCGATAGCGCAAGAGCTGGAGGGCACGGGTGAGGGGATTCGAGCAGGACGAGCGACGTCTGCAGTTGGTGTTGGTGCCTTCTCGGCGGTGAAGCCGCTGTCTGCCCTTCCAAGTCTTGAAGGAATTCGCCAGGCGTAAACCTCGACGACCCAGGTCAAGGTTATGCATATCATGATCGTGATTGTCGCGATATGCCAAATTTTCTTCTCCATATGAGTGGGAAAGGGCAGGCTCCACCCCGTTAGATGAACAGCACCATAGCCCATTTGAAACACGAAAAGAATCCACATTGGCCTTCCAGCAATGAGGGGAAAGTCATCGTTTGGTATCGCGTCGATGGGCCTCTCCGTCCTGTCGAAATTGAAACCCAACTTCCTCAGCATACCTTTCCAATACATCCAGTATAGCGTCCAAGACCACTCCTCCCGGCTCACGAAATCCATCGGCGTCCGCCTGTAGGGTTTGCTTGCAGATTCTCCCGCTTCGCAGAGAATCTCTCCCAGTGTTGCATTTGGTCGTAAGACGACGGCTCGGTTGACATCCATTGGTTTCGCCCGCCAGAAAAAGTAGGTTCCCATACTGCAAATGATGAAGCCCACGGTAGCTAGTTCAATGACCGTGACATCGAGATGTTGGATTATGCGGCTGATGCAGCACACCAGATACCAGAAGATCTGGCAGACGATGATGAGACGGACTACGCCGTCGACTTTGTCCTTGTCTTCAATCTCTCCTCTCTCTAGTCCCACGGCTGAATAAGGAACGTAGCCATTCTCAACCAGATATAGAACCTGCTTCGAATCTAGAGGGAAGGTCGTAAAGTCTCCTTCCGACGTGGGGGACAGCTGCGCCTGTAGGACGAAGCCGCCCATGTTGGCGAAAAACGCGTGTGTCATCGACCAGCCTGGGTACTTGAGCCGGTCGAACTCAGCAACGGAGCGCCTCGCTGCGCACCACTGCCCAACCGCGAGCTGGAAGATGAACTCAGGTCCCATAAAGCATAAGCCAGCCAGTTCGAATTTGCGCCATGTTTTCTTATACAGACTGTAGCTGGGTGGGTAAATGTTGAGGCAGAGAACAGACCAGCTGCACAGGAACAGCGTTATGCTGCTGCTGGAGAGGATGTCGATAGTTCCGCGGCCATTTGGAGAGGGGGTCCAGCCTTGTAGAGGCGTTGTTTGGTTTGTGGCCATAGCGAAGGTTTAAGATGGCTTTCGGCGGTCAAGAGAGCTTCGTGGACAAAGACAAAGGGTAGAATCTCGTCTTGTCGGATATATAAAATGAGAGGAATGGCAATATGCGCTTGATGAGTGGCTCAGAAGTTAAGAAGGAAACAGGATATATACGCTGGATCTCGAAATCCAGATAAAGAGAATATTGGGGACAGACCAAAACATATTGAACGTGTATGGGTTCGCTGCTTCCTTGCCTTTTTTTAGAAGAGGTAATCCCAGCCAATGCAGGCAGCCCTGGACGCTCTGACAAACCTGTGACAGAGCTGCATATTTCGAGATTGGCCGATTAATGGAAGTCGCACACCCTCTTTTTACGATGAAACATCGGCACTCGTGCTCGTCCAATAGTAGCGAAAAGTGCCATCGAAAATAGTCATACTGTCTTCGACTTGGTATCCAGATAGCAGCAGGACCTGATGACTCCTGGAGTGTATATAGCCACAATGATGCTTTAGCTACCGTGGATCTGCAGTCGGGCACATGGTGAAGCAACGTAACCAACGGACTGAATTGATTGGCCGAGCGGGAATTCCGAGCGTGCAACATAAGGTAGGCGCCCTAAATACTCTACGCATTGGTACGCAATGCAGCGCGAGATTGACTTTTTTTGGGGGCCGTGATTCATGGATTTAGCTGCATATGTTAGCACGAACGTCTTCCAAAGAGCCAAGCAGCTGACACCCTTATCTAAGCTGAAGTAGCACAATAAAAGTGAACCGAGAAGGAAAGAGAGATGCACTCTGTATCAAGCGATATGATGTCAATCGGGTTTCACCTGGAATAAACATCTCTCCCATCTCACTTGTAAGCAACTGTGAGAGTCATCGTCGTCTACTCCTTGAAACACCGCGCAGAAAAGAGTAAAGTTGTGAGTAGGTACCTAGGAGAATAAGAATCTTTTTTGCGTACCTAGAGTTGTGAAAACCCGATTTATCCAGAGTTAATAAGCGCCCGAAAGTCTACTCCACCATAATAATTTGCAGCTGCATCTCCTCGCTCTCTCCTCTCCGTTGTAGCCAAGGCCTGTATATATAGAAATATCATATAACCACGTATGCTATAGCCCAGCCCGTTAGTACACGCTTTTCACCGTCCTTTATTCATACTGGATAGCCCTCGATGAAAGAATCTCTCAACGCTCTGTATTTTTTTTTCTAGTTTCTTCCGGTTTTTTGTGCTGCCAGTCCCTGGCTTCAGGACCAGAGGCCGGAGCAGAAGATAAAGAGCGAAAATAACAGACAGCAAGCTCTAGCTTCAAATAATGGAAATCCACAATGAGGGGGTGGCTCTTATAGCTGCTCGAGCCCAACAGTTCTACGAAAGCCAGGAACCTTACCGTATATATCATGGATCTACGAACACAACAAGACCATCACAGCGCCGGCGAGACCAGCTTGTCGACACCAGTAAGCTTACCCAAGTGCTCGAAGTCGACGTCAAGGCTAGAACTGTACTCGTGGAGCCAAATGTACCCATGGATGATTTGGTAGAGACTACTCTTCAGTATGGCCTTGTTCCTCCCGTCGTCATGGAATTCCCCGGTATTACTGTCGGCGGGGGGTTTGCCGGCCAGGCCGGCGAGAGTAGCTCTTTTCGTCATGGGCTCTTCGATAGGACGGTGATCTGGCTGGAGATCGTTCTTGCAAATGGCGAGGTTGTTACTGCTTCCAAAGAGACCAAAGCCGATCTTTTCTATGGCGCGGCTGCCTCATTCGGCACTCTGGGTATCATCACTCTTCTGAAGATCCAATTGATAGAAGCGAAGCCGTACGTCAAGTTGGAGTATCTTCAAGTAGCCAGCGTGCGGGAAGCTGTCAAGGTTTTCGAAGACCTCACGGAAGATGCAACCATTGAGTACGTGGACGCGATCATGTTCTCTGCGAGAAATGGCGTCGTCTGCTCAGGACGTTTGTCGAACACGTCCGCCTCGAGGATTCAACGATTTACTCGCCCCACAGACACTTGGTTCTACCTCCACGCTAAGAAATTCGCCACTAGATCCGTGGAAAAGCCAGTTGTGGAGACCATACCATTGCGCGACTATCTCTTTAGGTACGATCGCGGCACCTTCTGGACGGGTGTGTATGCTTTCAAGTACTTCGTGACCCCATTCAACAGAGTCACGCGCTGGGCCTTGGACTATTTCATGCACACCCGGATAATGTATCATGGTCTTCACAAGTCTGGGTTTGCAAACCAGTACATGGTCCAGGACGTCGCTATACCGTATCGTGCAGCAGACGAGTTCATGCAATTTTTAGACAAGTCCTTCCGACAGTATCCCATTTGGCTGGCTCCAGTGAATCAAGCCGGACAGTCGCCAGATGCTCCGCGTGGTCTCCTGGTCGAAATGCCGGAGTCAAAAAGCCCTGACAGGATGATCAACTTTGGTGTCTGGGGTCCTGGGTCAGGCAATCGGTCAAAATTTGTGGAAGAAAATCGAAGATTGGAACAGAAAGTCCAATCGCTGAATGGCAGGAAATGGCTCTATGCCCATGCTTATTACACAGCAGATGAATTTTGGAGTATATATGATCGCAGAGCCCATGATGGTATACGAGCCAAGTACAACGCGGCTCATTTACCAAATGTATACGACAAGGTGAAGGTCGACGTTGAGGCTGAAGGAAAAGCAAGAAAGCAATCTTGGATCGCTGCAAGTTTTTGGAGTATCTGGCCACTCAGTGGGCTCTACGGCGTATACAAAGTCTTGCGAGGTGGCGACTACCTTCTGCCTCGAGAGCGATGGTGGAAGGGTTCGCAGAAGTCAAAAATTTAGCAGTCATAACATATAAGCCCGATTTCAATTTTGAATCGAATGGGGAAAAGGAAGAGAGCGTAAGTGAGCGTCTTCCAAGGTCAATGTTATCGGTAATAGTCAGAGACCATCTGTTTCTATGGCTTGTAGACAGCTTTTGGCTTTTGAAGTTCGTATACTCTCACGCCAAGCGCCCGGATAACGCCCTATGCTTGGAGCCCGTTCAGGAATGCGCATGATTCGGGGCTCAATGCTCTGATTAGGTTCCACAAAGATTCCTATGACTCTGTGGGCTGCTAATTCACACCCTTCTTATGAGCTGACCGGAACCATTCGAATATCGCACCCGGGGGGTGCGCTTTCCGAAGGGTATGACTTACCGGATTGATCTACACGCTTTTCTGAAATTGTTCGATTTAACCGAGAGTTCTCGCTTAGTCAGCTCGCCGCACTGATTTTCACCTCGACCTTTGTGACTACCACGCACCAAGGTACAACACCAAGCTCAGCCAGCCGTACTGATTCCGTAAGTACGCATATCCACCAAAATGTCAAGGTTCTTTACACAAGGTGATAGCTCCAGCGAGAGCAGCTCCTCAGACGAGGAGGAGCTCTATAGCGAGGAGGAAGGCGTACAAAAGTCCGAAGAAGAATCAAGTGAAGAAGAAGAGGCATCGGAGGAAGAGGAGTCTTCATCTTCGGATGAAGGGGGAAAGTCTGGGGTCTCCAAGTTCTTACGAGATGTGGCCTCGAGTGATGAGAGCGAAGATGAGGACAAAGTGACCGTCGTCAAAAGCGCGAAAGACAAACGACTAGAGGAGCTGGAAGGCGTGGTAAAGGTGATCGACAATGCCTCTAAGATTGGTGACTGGAGCACAATAGCAACTGGTGAGTCCAAATGGTTCTGAGCTCGCATTTTGAAGGCTGCTGATACTGGGCCTCTACAGAGTTCGACAAGCTCAACAGGCAGGTTACAAAGATAACGACTTCGGAGAAAGCACCCAAGGTCTACGTCAAGACAATATCAGATTTGGAAGATCTCATGAATGAAGCGATTGCAAAGCAGAAGGTCTCAACGAAGAAAATGAACGCTACAAACGCCAGGGGGCTTAATGCCATGAAGCAAAAGATCAAGAGAAACAACAAAGACTACAACACCGAGATTGAGAAGTATCGAGAGGACAAGTTTGACTACATGATGTCAGAGGAAGAAGAAGAGGTCGTGCCTGTTGACAAGACCAAGAAGCCAAAGGTACAGTACGCCGAGGGAATCGATGCTGGAGATGATGAAGGCTTCTCGACTGTAGGACGCGGAGGTAAAACGCTACAGTACACTCCCGAGAGCATCTTGAAGCATCTTCGATCAATTGTGGAGTCCCGAGGAAAGAAGAATACAGACCGAGCAGAGCAAATTAGGATAATGGAGAAGCTGCTCGAGGTTGCCGACACGCCGTATCGCACCATTCGAGTCCTTCTCACAATGATAGCAACCCGTTTCGATTTGACCACTGGTTCGACAGCAACTTTTATGTCTCAAGAGAACTGGAAATCGGCCGAGCATGAGTTTGGAAGACTTCTTGAGACACTGGAAACGAACAGAAATTTGGTTGTGGTTGAGAACGCCGAGGAGTGGGACGACGACGAGAAGCCACCGCAACCTGCAGCAGGAGAGCAACTCAAAATTCCCGGAAGCGTCGTGTCAGTAGTCGAGCGTCTGGATGACGAGCTCACGCGGTCACTGCAGCACATCGACCCTCATACAGCTGAATACATTGAGAGATTACAAGACGAGCAAGCTCTTTATACCGATATCCTGCGGGCTTTGCTTTACGTCGAGAATCTTAAACGCGATGAAAAGCTTGACCAGTCGGACGATGCTGCGAATCGAGTTGTGATGAGACGGTTGGAGCATGTATACTTCAAGGTATGTTGTATCTATCTACTTGAAAACATGAATGCTGACACCATGTCAACAGCCTGCGCAAGTCGTGCATATCCTCGAAGAAAATGCCTGGAAATCGATACCGTCCCAACTCGATTCATCCATCACTCCCCGTGCGAATGATGCAGACATAGATTCCCTTGTTCAGACATTGAGCACGTATCTTTTCAAACACAGCGCGGATATCATTCGTGCAAGAGCCTATCTTTGCCAGGTCTACTACTTTGCGCTGCACGACCACTATTATAAAGCCCGAGACATGTTGTTGATGTCTCACTTACAGGAAACGATCGCGAATTTCCCCATCAACACCCAGATCTTGTTCAACCGTACTCTGGTGCAAGTCGGTCTCTGCGCTTTCCGGGCTAATCTAGTTTACGAGTCACAAAACACCCTTCAAGAAATCTGCGGTAGCGGACGGCAAAAAGAGCTTCTCGCCCAAGGCGTCATGATCCAGAGATACTCACAAGTAACGCCAGAACAAGAGCGACTGGAGAGGCAACGACAATTACCCTTCCATATGCACATTAATCTTGAGCTGCTTGAATGTGTCTACCTTACATGCTCGATGCTGCTAGAGATACCTCTCCTGGCACAGACCGGTTCATCACCAGACATCAAAAAAAGAATTATCAGCAAGACGTACCGCCGTCTCTTAGAGTTCCACGAGCGCCAGATCTTTACAGGGCCGCCTGAAAACACTCGGGACCACGTCATGCAAGCCTCAAGAGCGCTAGCTGCTGGCGAATGGAAGAAGTCTGCTGAACTCATCAATTCAATCAAGATCTGGGAATTGATGGCCGAGCCAGAAAAGATCAAGGACATGCTTTCAGCCCAAATCCAAGAAGAAGGCTTGAGGACGTATCTCTTCACATATGCTCCGTTCTACGACACCTTGGCAGTCGGTACACTAGCGTCCATGTTCGAGCTTTCAGAAAGGAAGGTTGCTGCTGTCGTGAGCAAGATGATCTCACACGAGGAGCTGGCAGCAGCTCTTGACCAGGTTAACAGCGCCATTATTTTCCGAAAAGGCGTGGAACTGTCAAGGCTGCAAAGCCTGGCTCTTACGCTCAGTGACAAAGCTAGCGGTCTGATAGAAGCAAACGAGCGGACTTTAGAACAAAGGACACAGGGCACAGCTAATGCTTTCGAGCGACAAGGTGGCCAAGGTGGTAGGGGCGGACGTGGTGGGAGAGGGAGAGGTGGAGGCCAAAGAGGAGACCGTGGCGGTTCGAGAACTCGTGGAGGACAGCAATTTGGTGGTGGTGCACTGGGTGGTGCGATCAAAGTTTAAAAGGAATTGCGTTCCTTCGTCTCTTGCTGCGGCAATCAGAAAAACGAGTCTATGTATGCATTCAAGTGAATACTGGCGCTGTGCTGTGCATCAAGCAGGGGGTATCATTGACTGCAATTGAAAACATGACGCTCCACACCCTATGCTCTTAATCCTCAAAATCGTTCATGAATGTGGGTGACCAATATTCTTTTTCCGGCGCTTGAAGATCGACCCAGACCAACGAGTCTGCCAACAGATCCTCGATAACCGTTTCCGCTCTTACGTGTTCCCAGCCCAGGTTGTCCTCGAGCATAGAAGCCGTGACATATCCCAAGACTTGGATGGCTTCAAGGACCCTCGATTGATCCGTGTTCAATTCCTTGGGTATGGATCGTATCATTTGCTTGCTTCCAACGTTTACGATCGAGAAACCAGATCCCAACGGGTTGAGAGATTTTACAGCGCGCAGGATATCATCACTGTAAACCAAGCCTTGTCAGCTCTACCAGATCCTCCGAAGACGCGCTCAGATAGCTGTGAGATTTCTTACATACTCACTAACATCCATCCCGCCACCTATCCCCTTTCCCTTTTTAACCTGCTCCTTACACTCTTCTACCCCCAACAACCCTCCATTCTCGCCTCTGCTTCCCCTACAGACCTCCACCACTCTGACTGCCAGCTCAAAGTAGAAATCATTGACGTCCCCTCCCAATACCTTCGCCCACAAGCTCCCAATGGCTCCCTTTCCCGCACCCTTACCTTTCACGTTGCTCCCAGCAAGCGGATCAACCCCAATAGCATTACACATGCGAGCGAACTCGGCACGAAAGCTTGGATTTGATTTGATGGTGTCGGCATGCTGAAGAGCAAAGTTGTGAAGGAGAGACTGGAAGACTGAGAGTTGGGTTTGTAGGGAGGAGAGGTGCGTGCTACGAATGGATGCACCATGGCTCGCGTATGAGGTAGAGAGAGATGAGCGATTTTGGAAGGCGGAGAGACCTACGCCTCGGCGGGCGGACATGGCAATGTTGACGCTCCTGGTTGCAATGACTGGCAGACGGTAGATATGGATGCCTCAGAAGGGTTTACTGTAGGGCTGAGGATCCACTAAGACTTGGAGCGGCTTAGCGTAGTTTTCAAGCGAAAGTTTCTTGGCACACAATGTGGACGTTGGCAGGCTTTTCCGTTCATTCCTCATAGACACATCGACTACCAACTCGCACCTCGACCGCCATAGATCTATCAAGATGGCCCCCAAGAAGCACCAAGCCCAGGTCAAGACGTACGCACTCCCTCCGACCCTCCCCTCGTCCAATCTGTCGCCTGTGGTCGTGTCATAGCTGTCCGCTCCCCCCGGCTGGGTTGCTTTCTCAATCACCTGTGATAGCACCAGCTCGATCAGTCCCGCAGTTTACTGTTGAAGACTTCAGTCTACCAGATTGGATACACTACAGGAACAATGGGGTATTGAGGCTGAAGACCATCTTCTCCTGAAAATAAAGTGCCGCATCCGAACTTCGACTTGCAGCTTGTACCCTGCTCGCTGCTTGTCTATGAAGTCTCGAACACATGCGTGCAATCTTCCTGAGCTCTGCTCGGGGTATTGTCGTCTGAGAAAAGTGTCCGAGTACCGCGAAAAGCTCGTCTCCACCAGATATAGCTTAGTAGCCGAAACGTCCATCTCACCGATTAAATTCAGTCCGTCGAGTCATTTCCCCGTCCGAGAATGCCGCACCACAGCTGCACTTCTTCACTCGGCGTTTTTTTTTACATCTGAACTCGCGGACAGACTATGCTGACCTTGTCGAATTTTTGGGTGTCTGTAGAACCGTACCGACTGAGGATGAGATCCTCGTCCCCGAGACGCTGTTGAAGAAGCGCAAGAGCCAGGAGAAGGCGCGTGAGGAGCGCTCAGCTGAATTTGAGAAGAAGAAGAAGGTCGGTCATAATTTCATTCCTATGGTTTCCTGTTCCTGCAGGAGAATGCCGACGTGGACGATGGTGATGATACATACCAATACCGCGACTAGGCCTTGAGGTCGATGCTGTCGCTTTACATTAACCATCTTTCGGGTCTGAATCGTCCGCGAGAAGCGCTGCCATTTACATAACCTCCTGGCATGACGGTGCTAACAACTCTTTATTACAGGCCCAGAAGGAGAAGCGTGGAGTCATCTTCAAGCGCGCCGAATCCTATGTTCAAGAATACCGTAATGCAGAGCGCGAGAAGATTCGCCTGTCCCGCCTCGCCAAGCAAGAAGGCAACTTCTACGTGCCTGGCGAGCCCAAGCTGGTCTTCGTCGTCCGCATCAAAGGAATCAACAAAATGGCCCCCAAACCCCGCAAGATTATGCAACTCCTCCGTCTCCTTCAGATCAACAACGGCGTCTTCGTCAAACTCACCAAGGCCACTTCCGAAATGCTCAAAGTAGTCGAACCTTACATCGCCTATGGTAGGAAAATTTTCTTTAAGCCTATTTGCTCTTTTCGAGTGCCATACTAGACACCATTTGTCCGCAGCTTATACTCATGGAATTTACTTACTAGGCTACCCTTCGGTAAAATCCGTCCGCGACCTCATCTACAAGCGGGGATACGCGAAGATCAACAAGCAGCGCATCCCTCTCACCGACAACCAGATCATCGAGGAGAACCTGGGCAAATTTGGCATCATCTGCATGGAGGACCTGGTGCACGAAATCGTAACCGTCGGGCCGAACTTCAAGCAAGCGAGCAACTTTCTGTGGCCATTCAAGCTGTCGAATCCAACGGGTGGGTTCAGGACGCGGAAGTTCAAGCATTTTGTGGAGGGGGGCGATTTGGGGAACAGGGAAGACAAGATCAATGCGTTGGTCAAGCAGATGAACTAAGCGGCTAGTGGGCAAGAATTTGGTGCTATTCAGAAAGAACCTCAGCTGTTGCTACTTGAAGAACCTGAGAGTATTTTCAATGCTGTGGCATGTAGCTGCTCAGCAAGTGCTAGACTAGATCAAATAACTTTTCAAGCTTCTTGCATTCGATCCTCGTTCATGTACTACTGGAGCCCGATTATCAACGCTTTGGGTGTACGCTATCCAACCCGAACCCAATGCATACAGCAAAAATGCCGAAATACCATCGCCATCGACACAGTATTTCTCCATCCTTACTTCTGCAAAGCGAACCCAAACAACCCATCCATCTGCACCCAAACCCTCCCACACCTCTTCAAATACCCCTCGACAACCGCCCTACACGTCCCAAACCTCTCCCGATTCCACTCCTTCACCGCCTTCACCTTCTCCCTCTCCTCCCCCTCCCCTTCACCCTTCACCGCCCCATGGCCCACCTGCTCCACATCCCACAGACCTCTGAGATACAACAGCTGGTTATACATCTCCTTCTCCGAATACTCGTACCTCATCCGGCCCAGACAGCCTTCGGCGCGACCTCTGGGTCCAAGACAGCGGTGTCCATAGACGCTCATTTGCCGCGTGCGGTTCCCGCAGCTGCTGTCGTCGCAGATCAGGTGGGCGTCGTAGTACTTGGATGTTTGGATTCGGATGGCATGTTCGAGTTGCGATACTACATTTAGGGTGGAGAAAGGCCGTTTGCAGTCCGGTGCTGGGCATACGATGCCTTCGGGGGTGACGTTGGCAATGGAAGTGGCTATCCCCTCGAACAGGGAAGTGTGCTTGCAGAAACGGCATTTGAGGCTTAGTCGTGCACAGTCTTTGAATCGGATAGAATCCGGTATCTGACTTTCCAGCGGGCTGATCTCCTCCGTTTGGTTTGATGACGCCGCAGAAGCAATGCTGTATCTTTTTGTGTCGAGACCTAGACATTCGGCAAGTTGAACGCCATCGGTGCCGGGCATAGGGGCACAGAGACGTTCGATGGGTGGGAATATCTGTTTGTAGAGGTACCATTCAATGTCCGGTCTCAAGGTTGAAGAGGCAGATGTTACATCTGCAGGGGCATAGGCACGTTTGGCGATGGACTCATGGGCTGTGGTGGTCCCTGAGGCAGGCGCGGTCATGATATAGGAAATCACGTCGTTCACGCGGACGCTTTTACCCTGGGCGAGGGTGCGGAGAGCAACTTGGACTTGGGGCATGCTGTCGGGATTAGGGTAGTCCTTGGGGTTTTTGCCAAGTTTCTGGAAGGCACTTAAGTCTCTTGTGTGGAGATGAGGAAAGGTCGGGGGCGAAGATGACTTACGGTGAAGATGATGTACTTCTGAGTTGGGACCTTCTCCTCTCTCATTCTCTCGGATAGTTCGCGAAGGTACTCGTGGACTTTGCCGACCACCACCTCAGGCTCTTCACCCGACAGGATCAAGTTCAACAAGCGTGATGATGCTTCTTTGGACAAGGCACAGTATTCTCTTCGCTTCATGTCCAGACCTTTGACTTCAAGCTTGTCCACATATTTGCCGTCAACCTCCATCATGTTGATTGCGGCATACTTCTTCTTTGCATGTAGCAAGAGTCGCCGGAAAATGTTGTCAATATCGATCTCCAAGAGCTTGTACTTCTCATTGACGGAACGCTTGAAATCAATACCAACTTTCATCGCGTCCTCGATGTTGTCAGCGTTAGTGTTAATCATCACAGAATCAGTGTCTCCATAGATGACTCGCAACTGCGTGCTTTCGGCAAGGTCTTTGGTGCTTCGCAAGATCTCTCGCCCTTTGAATGTTGTGAGCATGGCCAAAGGCCGGGCATAGAATCTCGACTGCGTATACCCAAGGCAACCGTACATGGAATTGGCAGTCAGTTTCAGGGCGAGTTGCTTGATGTCCCAAGTGGCAAGCTGGTCAACGGTGGCCTTCTTGTCTTTCATGAGAGCCTTGACCTGCCTTCGCCGGCTGACGAGAGTAGCGATGAGCTTGGGCAGAATACCCTGACTTTGGTCTACAGGGACATCAGGCACTTTCTCATCTTCTTCCGACTGTTCACTGTCAGCTTGATCTTAATGATGTTCGAAGAGAAGGCAATACATACTTGATCTGATCGATCGACTGTGGTAAAGCATATGTTGTACTCTTGAATGATACTGGGGTATAGACTGTTGAAATCCATGACCAGGATAAATTTGTCGTAAAGCCCCTTCTCTGGCTCGAATACAAGTCCACCTTTGAATTTGTCTTTCTTCTTCACATCAGCACCCTCCTCGCCTTCAGGCGTTTCTTCTTCGATGTGTGCTTTGCCCTTGCCGAAGACTTTGTCAGGACATATGTACTTATTCTTATTGAATTCGTGTAGCAGAATATACTCGTTGCGCTCGGCTCTGGTACCACTCAACGTCCTTGCCCAAGAATTTCCTGCCAGATTAGTGAGAACCTTCGTTAACGGCAGCATTTGCACTTGTAATGCGAGAGCAGCGGTGAAGTATGTATCAGCCTCGCAATGATTGACGTAATTCAGGAGACCTTCTCTTGATGTTGCCCAAGTCTTGAGAGCAACGTCGTTATCAATTTCGCGTCTTGGATTGCTTTCGCCAAGGTAAAGCTCGCACATCTCAGTCAAGCTCCATGACTGGCATTTGGTCATTAGTGACTTGCCCATGTCGTTTGCAACATCACAGAGAAGACGTCCTGAAACTAGTTGCCTCTCGGCAAAGAAGCTTCCACCACCCTTTCCCATATTCTTGGGCCAATCACTTCGCTTCATTCTCCCTATTCTGTGCCAACCTGGAGTCTTCCTCTCTCGGAAGCGGCTTAGCAGGATCGGAAAATCGACATCTTGCAATTGGTGGCCCATGAGAACGTCTGGATCCGCCCTTTCTAGGACTGCAAGGAACATAGAAAGGAGCATGTTCTCGTTCTTCCCGAGCATGATAGTGCCACGCTGCTTCTTGCAAAGTGCATCAAAGCCCGTTGGATAAGAGGTCCCAGCGGGGCGCATGATGGTATAAGTCTTGCATGGCAGATCCTCTGGACGAGTCGTGTCAGTAAGAGAAATGTTCTCGTAAACACGCGCACTAGCGACGAGGATCTCTTGCTTGTTCTCCTTCACGTTCAAGGCTGTTCTGAGTGCAACGCTCATCAAAGTCAATGGCGGCGCGTCCATACTGTCGGATTCTTTCACCACATTGATGGCCTTAGGAGATGCGACTTGAGCCTCGAATTTGCACCAAGAGGCGTTATTGAGGGGCGCAAATCCGTCGCTGTCGATCTTTAGCCAGCAGGGACCCATAATGTTCTTCCAGAGGACGAATTGCTCGAAAAGTGCAGTCGTAGTTCCAAAGACGTGTGAGAAGGTATCTCCCTTCATACCCAGCGGCAAAGCAGGCTTTTCATAGGGATACATCAGCTTCAGATAATCGGCCTCCTTCGGTATATCCGGAAGTTCAAAGGCGTACTTCCTTGAACATGGTTTGATCTTGTGCATGCCCACGCGCAATTTTGTCATGACCTCGTCTACTTCATGATAGACATCACCCATCTCGATTTCCGTGGATGTATCTCGACCATGCTTTTGGCGGTAAGTCCGGGGCAAGAAGTAAAGCTTCCTTAGAATATTATCAATCTTTACAAAGGCACTGACATAAGCGCCTGAGTTCTTGTCCTTGACTTTGCCAAAGAGACAGAGGCTGCCATGGACCTCAGTATAGTCGGTCCAGAAGAAGCGTAGACAACCGTTATCCTCAGTTGCGTCTTCGATTTTGAATTTTCCAAAGCTAGACGTTTTTGGCTCCTGGCTGCTCAATACATTGAGCTTCGAGGTAACGTCGTTCCACGCAGATGCATCGACAACGTCGGTTGGTGGTCGGGTAGGAGAGGAGCTTGCTGGTGATGGGTATGCAGGAGCTTTCACGATTTTCGGAGCAGGACGTGATCCAGACATGTTGACACTTGCAGCTTTGACTTTACTATCCCCAATGGTTTGAGCTACCTCCATCATGTCTTCATCTTCGTCTTCGACCTTGACTGACTGCTGAGCCCTACGATCTACCGCATTCGCGGTTGGCGAAGACGGTACAGGGTCGCTGGCGGGGAAGGGATCATCATCTATGCCTCCTATAAAATCATCATCGCCGTTGTAATTTGTTTCTAAAGGTGGGGTGTTCAGCAACTGGACCGAGTTGGTTGCTTCTTTCTGCTTGGGAAGAACGGTTTTCCGTTCTCGTGATACTGGAGGCGAGAGCACGCGAATCTTGTGTCGAGATTCGGTCTTGACAGTTTTCAAGGGAAGACGGCTCGGTATGTTCGTGTCCACTTCACCCAGAAGATTCGCCATGAAAGCAGCATCCTCGACAGTAGCGACAGGCTGGTGAACTGTCAGTCCCTTACATTTCAATTCAAGCAGAGCAGCTGACCTTAGGCTTTGGAGCCGCAGCAATGGGTCCGTGATTAAAGTACTTATTGATACTGTTGTTGGTTCTTTCTGTCTTTTCCTTGTCTTCCTCACGCTTTCTCTTCGCTACGGTCATACGTTAGCCAGCGCAAAGAGAGAGATTCCTGTGAAATGACTGACCAGCTTTGCCTCTTAAGGGCAATTCCTCATCGCTCCCACTTGCACTGTCGTCCCTCCGCTCGCCCATCCACTCTTCACGTCCATCGTCCGCATACCCCTCGCCATTGTCATCTATGACAAAGTCATCTTGATCAAGTCGAGCCCTGACCACCTTTTTATAGCCTTCTTCGTCTACCTCTTCATAAATATTCTCCTCTTCTTCTACTTTGTAGGTAGAGAGACGTGTCTTGCCCGACGCTCGCAGCGCTCGCAATTCTGCGAGACGTGCGTGGCGTGACATAAATAGGTATGGCACTAAATGACAGGTACGAATGGTAAATTCATCAAAGGTCTCACTGAATAAAATACTGTTGCATGGTGGTGATGAAGCTTTTGATTTCTCAAAGTGCAGGTCGCGAAAACATGGAGACGCGCAGACGCGAATCAGTAATAACGCTAAACCGAGCTAAGATAAGATTAGGGCTTGTGGTGCTCTTTCGATATTCCCCCGGGCCGGGCGTTATCCGATGGCTGGATCCGTTCCTTGGCGGGTGCAGGATGTTTGGTGCAGACCTCCGTAAGGAGGACGACACCAAAAGTCCTGGACACGCTAATATTATACTCCCGGAAGACGGCCCTAGCTTTGTATGAGGGGCGCTATCCGAGAGAGTCTTGGCGTCCAGGACTTTTGGTGCCGTCCTCCGTAGTCGTTCTTGAAATGTTCAACCTGAAGCAGTCTTGCTCGGGAAATGCAAGTCTCTAGATGCTACCAGAAATGGACTTATGAAGTAGGAATCTTTAGCGTCTCGGACTGCAACTATTCTGTCCAATTTGCGTGACAACGAAAATGGTATCTTGGTGTAAGATATCGTGAACGAGTCCTATCTCTCCGTGGATCACTGGAAGAAATGAGCCGTTCACTACATAGCCAAGTTCGATTTGAGGAGAGGTGACATACCCCACAACAACCTCACCACACCCACAATCGGGCTTACCATTCTTTTCGACTTGATTCATCACAACCTTGATGACTTGATCAAGCTTCACACCTTCATTGCCTGACAACTGAGGTTTGCACCAATGGCTCATATCATCAACCTCTCCGTACAGGACATTCCTCGCTAACAGCGTCATCGCCCCATCCAAAAACCCTTTCTCCATCCTGGTTTTCCCTTCTTTGACGCATTCATCCACGTCTGCTCTAATCACATCCCAGCTCTGGCCGTCTATTCCTTCAATGGCCGCTAGTATCCTATTCTGGCTGGTTACAAACTCGCACCTGTAGAGGTACTCATCCCTCCCTCTACCTTCCTGCAAGTCTTTGAGCAGCTGCACCACTGCCTCACCAATCATCTTCAATGTGCTACAAGGAAATGTCTGATTTCCAGGTCATATCAATGGCCAACAACCCATCTGTAAGTGCGTTATCAAGGAGACATCCCGTAGCTAATGCCGTCCATGACAACTTTTGTGACTGCCAACATCTCTTCTTCAGGTATGCCAGTATCTCGGCTCTTGCATCACAAGGAGGGAATGCGTTCCTGACACTAGGCTTTTGCGTATCGTAACTGAACTCACAAGGTATGAAGTGGGAGACGTGAGCAGCGATTGCGGCGTCGATTAAATGCTTTTGGAAGGAAATGTCAGCAGGTGCGACAGTCGATATGACCACATCTGTATTTTGAAATGCCGTAATCAGGGAGGAAAACTCGTAATCTGAGGTTCGATAATGGATGTTGTCGATTGAAGGTGGCATTTGATGGGGGCGGATGAGCAGGGTGAGGTGGTAGAGAGGACCATGGTGGTGGTCGGAGTCATAGCTGGGCCTAGCTTTGATGTAGTCACTGTGATCGGCCTCGCCATATCTGATCTTCGATTTGGGATAGTGATCGTCGCTAGCATGCGAGAGGGTACGAAGGATGCTAGTGGACAAAGCACTTTTTCCAACCACGACAACATTGCGGATTCTCAAGCCCATGATTATTGGCCGCTGAGGGACGATGAAGTGAAATGCCTTTTCTCTGAATGGACAACAGACCAAATCTAGCAGCGCGCTCGGCTGGCATCAACCAGGATGGCGAGACATCAGACACCCCTCGATCCTGCCTTTCACCCGGAGGGGGGACGCAGGACATGTTCCGCCACTAAAGTTGCGGTCTAAACTTGATATGAAGAAAAGGCTCCGGGAAGTGTACCTACCATATGTCATTGGTATTCCCAGCAGCAACGTCAAGAGCACGGACTTTTGGGGACCAGTTTACATGAGCTTCGAGGCATTCCGTTAAAAATGCAGCCATCGTAGTGGATCCTGACATTGCAGCATCGTGTAATTGTAACCACCATAGCGGAGGCCAGCAGATGGTCTGCCTCTGGATTTGTAATGCTAGAGCTCTATGAATATAAAAAGCTGGCAGAGATGCTGTTAAGCTTACTCGTACATTGAGTGACTTGGAGAATCTGTCTCGATCGGAAGATGCTCAGCTCAGCCCTACAAGTTCTTGGCCTGAACCTCGGAAGCCCGTTACACCACCCGAAGGCCACTACCTTAAGTAGGTACTCATTGGTGACTTTAGTCTCCGGACACATCAAAAATCCACACTCAAGATTGAGGCGACTGTTCCACGACAACAAAATATTTTGAAGAAGAATAATTGGTATATAACTTGTAATCTAAAAGATTTCCTATAAATGTTACATCAGATTCTATATTGTAAGTTCAGACATCGTTGAGATATCGTGTTTTTCATAAAAGCACAATTTTTGGTACGTCCGGAGACTAAAGTCACCAGCGAGTACCTTACGTACCACCACCGTACCTACTAGTACGTGCGGGGAATCGGGAAAGTGGAAGTACCTAAGGTACTGCACCAAGATTACCCCAGTCACCCAGTGCCCTCCTTCTCCTCTCCTCTGTGCGGGGAAAAGCCAATGACAACAACGATGATGATGCCACACCTCGCAATGCCGCACTATTTATGTACTACCCAACACCTTCCTTTGGGCCCGCATTGGCTTGGCCTGTGATGTAAGTACCTTGCTTCTATGCCTACTTTATGCCTTCTCCTATATTTCATCCTATCCAACCCCACACTTCAATACCCATTGCAGCATCATCCAACTAACACAACATGGCTACCGCTGCAGTGCAAGTACCATCATACAACCGCGTCGAGCCAGGCTCGAATCAATTGAAGCCGGCAGCATACCCCCTTTCCAGTGCCCCGCCCAAAGCCGATGTCCACAGGATTGCATCCGAGTGGGCGGAATCGTTGAACAAGGCTCTCTCGAGCCAGGACTACGAGAGCCTCAAGCACCTCTTCCTACCAGGTTCTTGCTGGCGTGACCAGCTTGCCCTCTCATGGGATTACCATACTTTCAACGGTCCCGAGAAGATCATTTCGTTTCTCAAATCCTCCCCTCATGGCAGCCGTATCAAATCCATTGTCATTGACGACAGTAGCACCTTGCATTCGCCGCATATATCTGCTGCGGACTTTAATGGAAAGGTCAACGGGGTGGAATCGTTCCTCCAAGTCGAGACCGATGTCGGTAGGGGACCCGGCATCGTCAGACTGTTGCAAGATCAGCAAGACGGTGCAAAATGGAAGGCTTTCACACTCTTCACGGCAATGCATGAGTTGAAGGGTCACGAAGAAACGGTGCGTGGGAACAGGCCTAATGGAGTCATTCATGGCGCAAATCCGGGGCGAAAGAATTGGCAGGAGAGGAGGATGGCGACGGAAAATTTTGAGGGTGACATGGAGCCTACAGTGCTTATCCTAGGTACTAACATATTGCACACTACTTAAGATTAACCTGGCTGACGGAGATTGTGCGATAGGGGCCGGACAAGGAGGCCTGGTCAGTAACATTTTCTGATCTATTTCTGCCTGACTCGTGTGGCATGTTGAGCACTCTTGTAGCAGGCCTTGCCGTCAAACCCCTACTTTTGCCTGCTTCGTGCAGCATTTGAGAATTCCTGCGACAGATCTTGCGGCTCAAATCCTCCAAAGGACATACTGACTTCGAAATCATACAGACGTCTGCAGCACGTCTTCATCAGTTGGGCGTTCCGACATTGATCATCGACCGCAATCCTCGTGTTGGAGACAATTGGCGAAACAGGGATGTTCCACGCAAGAGTTTCTCAACATTTCCACTGACTCCGAAACAGGTATCACCAACTGGTACTACATGACCCTGTCTGGTACGACCACCTTCCTTACGTCCCCTTTCCTTCCCACTGGCCGATCTTTACGCCCAAGGACAAGCTTGCAGAATGGTTCGAGTCGTACGCCAAGTTGCTGGAATTGAACGTATGGACCCAAACCAATCTCGAGTCGGCGAGCTGGGACGCCAGCAAACGGCAGTGGACCGTGAAACTTGAGCGTAAGAAGGAAGACGGTACCACTGAAAAGCGCACTCTCCACCCTCGCCATGTCATTCAAGCTACCGGTCACAGCGGCGAGATGTCATTCCCTCGAATCAAGGGCATGGAAGACTTCAAAGGAGATCGTCTCTGCCACTCAAGTCAATTTAAAGGTGCCAACTCGGATTCTAAGGGCAAGAAAGCGGTCGTTGTAGGTTGCTGCAATTCAGGACACGATATTGCCCAAGACTTCTTCGAGCATGGCTACGATGTCACTGTCGTTCAGCGGTCATCTACCTACGTTATGTCATCCAAAGCAGGCCTCGACGTGCTGCTTGGTGGGCTCTACGAAGAAGGTGGTCCGGATACGGAAGACGCAGACTTATTGTTCATGAGCATTCCAAATGCCATGTTGAAAAGTATGCACGTCGATGCTACTAAGGAGATCGCGCGAAGGGACGCCGACCTTCTTGCCGGACTTCAAAAGGCGGGCTTCAAGATTGACAATGGACCTGATGACGCAGGCTTCTTCATGAAGTATTTCCAACGTGGAGGTGGCTACTACATCGACGTTGGAGCAAGTCAACTCATCATTGATGGCAAGATCAAAGTCAAGCAAGGCCAAGAAATCGCAGAAGTCAAGCCGCATGGCTTGCTGTTTGCTGATGGCTCGGAATTGGAGGCTGATGAAATTGTTTTCGCAACTGGGTATGAGAACATGCGTGGAACGGCTAGAAAGATCTTCGGAGACGCTATCGCCGATAATTTAAAAGATGTATGGGGCTTTGATGAAGAGGGCGAGTTGCGAACCATGTGGTACGTATTTTCGGACTCTATGATTCTTTGTTTGAACCGAAGACCGAGTGTTGAGGAGACATGTCTTGGGAGTGTTCACTCTTGAGATGTGTTCCAAAGCTCACTATACCCCCTCAAAAAAGCAAGACTGACTCCCAAATGATGATGTAGGAGGCGTACAGGGCATCCGGGATTTTGGTTCTTTGGGGGCAATCTCGCGCTGTGTAGATACTTCTCACGGATGCTAGCTCTTCAAATCAAGGCGATGGAGGAGGGCATCATGAAATATGAGGATCCTTGAAGGCTTGAAGCGGAAAGGCATGAAGCGGGTTTGGCGCTCTTGTCGTATGCTTTCGGGACTCATACTTACTCCCGAGGGTCCGACAAGGTGCCGATGCTGTGTGCTACAACCAATTCGTATACAAACACTCCTTCTATTTGTACATCTATGAACGGGATGAAAAGAGAAGTGGGCTTCTGTTGACGGAGATGGATTTGGCAAAGTAACACTGTTCAGAGTTTCTGTATTCAAAGTCTGTATTCAACGTATGTACTCTATGCAAGAGCTGTGGTTCGAAAATCGATTAAGTCTCGCTTATAGCATGTTCGAACAGAGATAAATGGTTGCCCGAAAACGAATCATGAATTGTGTAAGTATGGTATGGATGATGGAAGAAAGCCTATGGTAGACAAGAGATCTTATCGGAGATCCCGAAATATGAGTAACAAATCACCAAGATGGATTCATGCGTATTCATGCAGGTGAAACGCAACTGAACGTCACTTGCATATCTTGTCGGGCCTCCCTCTCAAAATCCAGCACATGTGTCTCTGTAACACTTGCCATCCCTTTTTCCTCGGAAGGTTCGATTTCTACGGGAAAGAAGGAGTTACGAATTGAGTGTATGGATTGGCCGGTTGATGCTCCTTTGTAATAAAAAGGCATTTAATAGATTTGATTGGGTGAGACTGTTTGCCGTTGCTCCGCCTAGTGCGCCTACGACAATACGAAGTTGAAGCTGAAGCCTCACATCCGAGGGGACGCGACGGGCTGATGGGCTCGGCTGAAAAGAAAACCTGAAGTGACTCACGGCCATCTGAGACTCCGAGGTATATAATAAATAATAAGAATAAGAATAAAAGATAAAAGAATAAAAAAATAAAAAAATGATAATGATAATATAATGATAACTAACAACAAGAGGATTGAAAGTTGCCGGGTGAAAAGGAAAGAGGATACTTACTCGTATGCGGCCATCAGTTCTTCAAGGCGTTTCTCGTGCCTCTTCCGAAAGACCTAGACGGCGGCCAGAAGTAACGTGGCATCTCTCATGTCTTTTCTGTACAAGATAATGCCTATAATAATATGATGTAGTAATTAATTCATATTTGAATGCTCCAAAACGACGGAGTAAACTCCGTAGATGGGTCGTAATAACACTGCTAGAATAAATCATGTTTATTATTTAGTGACTGTGTTAAGAGGAATAAAAACAAGAATAAAAATAAAAAAACCGAATACCTAAGATACTTTGTGGAGTTGTATGACTCTTTTTCTTGTTACAAAGTTACTACACGGAGGAAGGGAGCTAAAGCAGACTAAATCGCATTTGCCACTAGCCGCCGTAGCGGCTCGCCTGCGAGCAATAATCTCCCTTACAAAGATTTCAGATATTTTCTCACACCACATCCTTCACCACAAAAAACCACCCATCACCAACTCCACCACATCCAGCGAGTCCTCTTGGATGCACGCGGATACTTGAGGATACTAACAGCATCTTCGAACACCATCACTCACCCTTGCGGAGTCCACACTCTTTACACCGGTCCAGGGTTACACGCCCGTGAAGGTTCTGCTTCCTGAGCGAAGAACACCGACCACTCTCCACTTTCCAAATCACCCACGTCCACAAATCTCCACTCTCATCGACTTCGACACCGGATTTGACATTCGGAAGTGCTTCTTGAATCTCGAGTGGGAGCCGGAAAATCTTGATACTATACTTTCTATTACTACAGAAAATTCACCAAATTCTCGATGACAAGCATTTCTCAGCCAGTCCTCCCACCGCAAACACCGAGCAACGCATCACAGGTAGCGCCAGCGCATTCGCCATCAGCTTCGATTTCGGCAAGCGGTAGGGCACCGCCTCAAGCCGCGGGTACGGCTTCTGCCACTGCCAAAACCAGCTACGCCAGCGCGACCAAGAAGACCTTTTCGCCGTCGTCTGCATCAGGCACATCAACTCCAGCAGCATCGGCGGTCCAAACACCTGCACAACATGGCAAACCTGGCCCCAACTCACCGGTGAACGGCAGGGTGGCTATTCCGCCTGCTGTTCCGACAGTGAGTGCATCGGCAGTCGTCAATGGAAACACACCCACCAGCTCCAATTCAGGGGTAGGCGATCACAATCGTAAGCCTTCCGTCACAATCAGTGCTGCGGGCGCATCCGGATACATGCCGAATGGCGGTCCGGTAGCAGGAAAGCCAATAGGCGGGAGTAACATACAATTTGGGTCCCATACCGCAGATGCTTCATCAGCCGCGCAGAACGCAACGCCGCAGCCTAATCAGTCTACGAATTCTTTGGCGGTCAACACACCATCGAATCCGCGCGTGACATCACCCCAGACATCACCGTCACCAATTCCACAACCACCTGCAAGCGGCGGCGGCCGACCTCCTTCCAGTTTGCATGGTAATAATACTAGCCTTAGCTTTGGTAATTTTGGGGGTGCTGAAGCAAATGTGAGTTCCCCTTGCGTTTCGTTCGTAGCGCATCTCATTGACGTGACACAGCAGCAAATGAGACCGCCCGGTGCACCTCAGGGTCCTCTTGCGCCTGGTGCACAACCTAGTCACCTTCGTCGCGAGTCATCGCAATCGCAACATAGTGACATGAGCAATCATGCGATGCCTCCTGCCGGCAGAGGCGGATTCCCCTCTCAAGGCGGCCGAGGAAGAGGTAGCTTCCAAGGTCAATATCCTCAACAAGGCATGGGATTCATGCCCCCACCTAACTCTAGACCACCCCCAAGCCAGCCACGCAATAGCCAAAACATGACTCCATACCAGGGTCAGCAGAATCGAACACTCGCACCACCTTACCCAAACTCGCCCCACCAAGGCGCTCGCAGTCCAGCTTTAGCAAATTCGCAGCCGGCTCACCCACAGCCTGGTCAGGTTCCAATGTCAAGCCCTCAAATGGGTGGGCAGCAACCATATGGCTATCCCAGTCAGTATGGTGGATATCCCCCAAATATGGGACCCCCACAAGTAAATCCTCAATCTTCTTCATCTGCAAAGCGCACCTTTCCTAGACAGCAGCGTTCAGGACCCAATCACCGCCGGCCCTCGTACAAGAATGCTGCTCCATTACCCCTTGATCTCTCTCCTGCCACCGGTCAATTTGAACAATTTCTGACATCGAGACAACAACAGGGTCAATATGGCTATGAGTCAGGTTTTATGGGCTACTACAATGTGTTCGGAGTGCCGGGCATGCCCCAACAGCAAATCCCTCCGAGCTCTCCCCGACCTCCACATCAGATGACCCCAGGCCCTCAACCACCGCAATACCACCCAGGCCAGTATAATAACCAGCAACAACCATCACCCATGTCACGCACGTCCTCCGCAATTTCACACAGTGATCGGCCCAGCTCCAGCATGGGTAGACCGCAAGGAAGCTCAACTCCCGCAATGAACAACGCAGCTGCAGCTAACCGTCACGCTAACAGCCCAGCGCCGAAGGTCACAAACAACTTCCAGATTCCTCCGAAGAAAAAGAGTGCAGGCATCGTCATTAAGAACCCCAGCAGTGGTGATGTCGTCACCTTTGAAAAATCATCTGCGTCACCCGCGCCGTCCAGCAAGTCCCCTGCAGTTGCTCCAACGCCTACGCCTCCCCCTCGTGCACCAAGTCACACTGATACTCAGCAGCCTCGAACAGAAAACAAGAGTGTCAAAACGGATGACGAGAAGCGCAAAGAGATGAGAGAGACGATTGCCAAGAAGATGGAGGCAGACAGAGCGGAAGAGCTGCGCAAGAAGAGCGAAGAAGAGTCCAAGGCAGCTCAGGAAAAGAAGGACATCGAAGACAAAATCCTCAAGGACAAAGAGGAGGCTGATGCCAAGCAGCGAGAGGCTGCTACGGCTCAAATGGAGGCCGAAGAGGCTCTGAAGAAAGACAAGGCGGAGGCTGAGGCGGCTGCGAGTGCTGCTGCCAAGGCGAAAGCAGAGGCCGACGAAGCCGCTGACAAGGCTCGCAAGGAGCAGGAGCAGGAGGACGAATATGCTCGTATGGAGGCTGAATTTGCCGAGATGGAGCGTAAGGAAAAAGAAGCCGAAGAGCGGTATGCGGCGAAGAAGAAGGCCGAGAAGGAGGAAGCTGCACGAAAAGAAGCTGAGGCCTTCAAGATGGCCGACGAAGAGATGAAGAGAGCAGAGCGAGAGGCTGAAGAGGCTGAAGAGGCTCGGTTGAAAGCGATCGAAAATTCTGAGGGTGACGACTCGCAAAAAGAGCGAGTGGATATGTTTGCTCAACTCAAGAAAGATGGCTCCGCAACTCCTACGAGCGATGCTCCAACTACTGCAGAAGAAACACCTGTTGATAGTGGTGTTGCCACGCCCGCATCAGATGCCCCAGCTCCTGCCCCTCCCTCGAAACCAGCAGCCATCAGTGGAAAACAGAAGCCGACTACATTAAAACTTAATACTACTAAACCTATTGAGCCAGCTCAGCCTAGCGCCCAGCTCCTATCTCTGAGATCCGCTCGGCGACTCATGTCTATCAACGATGTCTCGTATCCTGCCCCTATCAACTCACCTAATCCGGCATTGAACACAGGAGCGCCAACGGGGAAATTGCGATACAATAAGGAATTTTTGTTGCAGTTTCAACGGGCTTTCGTCGAGAAGCCATCCGAAAACTGGACGGAGAAGGTCAAAGAGACCGTGGGTGACACATCAGAGCCTTCTTCTGCTCGTACTCCTGCACGAGGTGGAGGCGGCGCCGGTGTCATGATGACCGGACGACAGCCCTCGAATAGAAACCCATTGCCTCCTCAAATGGGAGCCTTTGCTCAAGGAGGGAGGACTCTGCCTCCCAATACCACGTCGTCGCAGCGCTTTGAAGCAGCCACTGCTAATCGCAATGCACAACCCGCACGGCCAACCATGCAAAATCCATTGGCGGGTTTTGTCTCACGGGGTCCTGGTGGTGGATTCCCTACGCCGGCAACCAGCAATAAGGTGGACCGTACACCATCTTCCACGTCGCTAAACCATCCGAACTCGCCACGCAATGCGAGCCAACGTGGCGGCTCTCAACGCGGCAGTAGGGCAGCCACCCGACGAGAAGATCCCAAGGACAATAAAGCTATGCCGTTGACTGCTGGTGTCAATCTCAAGCCTATCGAGGTGACTGCTTCCGGCTGGAAGCCTCGCTCCGTTGGTGGCAACGCTACTGGCATGGCTGGTCCAGCACCGGGAGGTGATGGCCTCCTGGCTCCGGACGTTGTACAGCGGAAGGTCAAGTCTAATCTCAACAAGATGACTCCAAACAATTTCGATAAGATTACAGTCCAGATCTTGGACATCAGCTCCCAATCCAAAGACGAGTCCGATGGCAGAACCTTACGCCAAGTTATCCAGCTCACGTTTGAGAAGGCCACTGATGAAGCACATTGGGCGGAAATGTACGCGCAGTTCTGCAAGCGTATGCTTGAATCCATGAGCAATGAAATCAAGGATGAGAACATTCTTGACAAAAAGGGCGAAGTCGTCCATGGTGGTGCCCTCTTCCGAAAGTACCTGCTCAACCGCTGCCAAGAGGAGTTCGAGCGTGGCTGGAAACTGGATCTCGGCGATAAGCCAGAAGGGGAGACGGAAGAAGCAAAGATGCTGTCTGATGAGTACTACAGAGAGGCTGCCGCCAAAAGACGTGGTCTTGGACTTGTACGATTCATAGGTGAGCTCTACAAGCTTGGCATGCTCACGGAACGCATCATGCATGAGTGTGTGAAGAAGCTTGTCGATTATGAGGGGATGCCAGACGAGGCAGAGGTGGAATCACTGACCAATTTGTTGAGGACTATCGGGCAGCCTTTGGACAGCACGGTCAACGGACCTAAGATGATGGATGCTTACTTTGGGAAGATCAACGAGATGATCGTAATTGAGGGACTACCAAGTAGATTGAGGTTCATGCTAATGGACATTGTTGATCTTCGCAAGAAGAATTGGCACTCCAAGGGCGGTGTTCTTAAGGGCCCAACGACACTTGAAGAAGTGCGAGCTCAAGTAAGTTCCTTGGCGGTCATCTCTTCCGGGTTTAGCTAAACTCCATCTAGGCTGTTCAAGCGGAACGCGAGAAGGAGACCCAACGGCAGCAAGACAGCTCCCGAAGGGGCGGCGGCGGCGGCGGTGGCGGCGGTCGCCTACCCATGGGCCGCGGCGACGCCCGAAATTTCTCAGGCGGAGGTCAGTATGGCATGATGCCTCCACCTAACACCGTTGGCATGGACGACCTTCGAAGATTGGGCAGCAGAGGTGGTTCTCGCCAAGTCAGCTCTCAAGGCCAACCTACCCTTGGTCCTACTTCCATGTTCGGTAATCCAAGAGGATCGAATACTCGAAGACCAGGAATGGCCGGTGCTCAGAAAGATGACTCTGGTGCGTCAAGTCGAACAGGTACTCCGCCAGCTCAGAAGGAGAAGAGGGAAAAGGAAGAAAAGGAAGCCGCGAAGTCTGCAAATACATTCAGGTAAGTCGCATCAGCTCTACATATATTCACCCAACAGTATCTAATCCCATTACAGTGCTCTGGCAGGGTTGGAGTCCTCAGAAGCCGCCGACCCAGCCTCTCCCCCGTCCACCTCGCCAGCAACCGCCAATGCTCAACCAGTTGAGCGCCAACGGGCCGGGTCACTCAAGGGCCAAGAATCGGCAGAAGGGAGCAAGACTGCCGAAACATCATGAGAGGCCCCCGGCTTCTCGAATTTCCACCAAATCTCCAACAGTGGCATAGCGGCCGCCACACCTACTCACACATAACACTTCCGGTCACAGTTCGAGCGCTCAATGATACCAGCATTTGCACCACTTCGGTAGACTCTTCTAAAAGTCCCTTCTTTCACACTACTGTCGGGCAAGTCGTTTACAGGCGCTCGGCAAATAAAAGAAAGGATCTTGCATCTTGCGTATCGGTACACGAGCTTCATGGCTCCTGGCTACTTAGTAATAGCCACGACCTCTCATTTTCCCTTTCCTTTTTTACAATCCAAGCTGGGAAGCATCAGCAGGCTCACTCGAACAAGATTCCCCCTCCCTCAAGAATAGCTTGCTCACCCACCTGCTCGTGGGGATGGTAGCGACTGCTCGACCCAGCATCGCAACGACAAAGGCACGCATAGCTCGGGGTGGACAGGGAGGGTTAGAGAGACCTGGCGATCAACTCCAGTCGATTCCCACAGGATTACTGCATTGCAGGTTGGCGTTGGTTCGTTCGTGCATGTTTTACTTACCAAATAAACGGAACGGTTACCTCCTTTTAATCATGTTTGTTGTAGTGCCTGCGGGTGTTCAGGGGCATGTAAACATATTTATTCAGCTTCAAGTAACATCAATGCTATGACCGGTGAAACCGCTTTGTTTGATAAACGACTACAGTGGACGTGGCTGCGGCTGAACTTGTCGTTCTGGGAAATGGGGTCGCGTAATGCACAACACGAGACGTACCTCGTTGGCTTAAAGAATCAATGCCTCTGGGAAACGGGGGACGGTCCCCGATTCTGAGGGGTCTCTGCAGGCTCTGAACGACGGCATACGTGGCCCCAAACGGCAGTAACGAGGCAGTAAGTAGGTGTTTTACCCTCCCATTCTCATATCATCCTTGGGCTTTGTGCGCGATTCACTTTGTCATTGAAGAATGAAACGCCATCGGATAGGGAGGGTGTTGAAAAACGGCCTCACCCCGAATTTGTGGATTCTAAACCTTCAACGCTGCCATGGTCGAAGTCCTGCTGGGGATCCATAGCGGTTCCAACTAATTTCCTACTCACGAATGACTGCTTCTGACACTTTCCTTGCTTGCTCCTGGTACTCTACGGTGGGAGGTCATGGATTGGGACGGGGGTTAAAGGATTGGCAGTAGGCATCCATGGTTAGTTCTGAGCCATAGATGCATGTAGGTCACATTGAGAATTTGTTGGAGGGTTGGCTAAAGTAGCTGGGGCTTAGTCAAAGTCACATCGTTCATGTTCAGCGGGCGAATAATGTAGCCAATTGGTTTTGCTTATGATATGCTCGCTATGTATCCATAAGCGTAAGGTAGCCAAAGACTTGATCGCGTGGGCGACGGTAACAGTGCTGATCCTTGGACTGTGACACTCTGTAATTGCGAATCAACATTGAGCCCAGCTTTGGAGCCGAGAAGACATGGGTGGACGACTAGCTTTTGGGGATATCATGCTCAAATATACCGATGGACGCTGCATTCATTATGCTCTAATCACCGGAAACCACGGCCACGAGGGCGAGGGTACATGTTGTCGCTATACAACCGTTGATCGTTTCGAGGCCGACCACCGTCTCTGTCTCTGTCGATGTACGACCTGCCTCTGCCGTAGTCACTTGGCGCATCATAGCGACCCTCTCGTCGATCATCTCGTCGATCATCCCGCCGGCCGTCTCTGCGGTCATCACGTCTATCGTCTCGGCGGTCAGAGCGTGGAAGGTCTGGTCGTGGAGCATCGAAACGTGGGGCGTCAGAATTGGGAACCTCAGAGACAAGAGCATCGGAGCGAGGAACATCCATATCCACGTCCATTACATCCTCGCCTGCGTCAAAGCCATAACTGCCATCCTGGAACTCGGGATCTGCTCGTCTTCTGTTGCGGTCCGATTGCTCTCTTTGAGTGTCGTATGAAGGCGCTGGGTCTCGGGTAAGGTCGACACGAGGTGCTCTAGGCTCTACAGGCGTCTTGTGAAGAGGAGCCGACGCAGGGGAAGGTGTAGGTCCTCCTACTTTCATGTATACGTACAAAATACGACCGTCCGCCTGAATGCATACATTAGCTCGAATATGGGAATCTTTTGCACGTTTTATCATACCTTCTTATTATTGAACGTTGAAATGACGCTCTCTGCACTGTGCTTCTCGGCGAAGACCATCTCGGCAACGACGGTCGGTGTAGAGCTTATGATCTTGCAACTCTGCATCTCACTTCCGCTAGGTACCATAGCAGACTCGATGTCGGCAGCTGTAGTTCCAGGCGCAAAGTTGCTGCCAACTACCACATATGGACCTGCTGTCCCTCGTATGCTTATCTCCTCACCTGGGCCACTGGACACCACGCCGTTGCGTGGTGATTGAGTCACAGCAGTATTGTAGAGTAGATCATCTTTGGCCTGACGTACCATAGGGTTCCCTCTGGGTGGTCGAGTGATGCGCGGTGATCGATCATGACCCCAAGTACCCTCAATACTTGGGCTCGGCTTTGGGTTGGATGATGAACGCTGAGATGCCTTATCGTCTAGTCAGCACCCTGCACCATAGCACCAAACTTCTTTTTCATCCAACATACTTTTGCTACCCCAACTCTACTTGCAAGGCTGGGGCCAGCGCCAGACTTGCGACTGCCATTGTTTGGAGCGTTGTTGCTTCGGCCTCGACCAAATATTTCTTCTGCGAGCCTCTGTTTCTCTCGTCGCCCTTCTCCAAGTATGTCGTTCGCAAGTTTCTCCTGCTCTTTGCGTTGACGTCCTCCCCGAACGTCAGCACCACAAAGCGAGGCTCGAAATGCTCAGAACTTACCAGCTTGGATGATATCGTCAAATGAGACGGCTCCATGATTTGCCGCCATGACTGCTATCAGCTTTTAATTACCCACAAAATTTGCGCATCTCGATAGTCCCTTCGATGTCACGAGTAAGTTTCGTTGTGGACGAAGTTGCGTGACTGCAAAAGAAGTACGGAGCTTGAGCTTCAAAATGGAAGTAACAACGGTATCACGCCTGTCTTAGCGCGTATTTACATTACGGCCGTACCTGACCTTTTCAATCGAACTCCCCTCCCTCCATCTTCCATTTCCATCTCCATTTCAACTTTTTCAATTGCTTTTATACCCTTTCATTTGCATTGTTCAACGGTGTCGGTGTTTTGGTTTGTTGCCTTCTTGGATTTTGGGTCCGATCACATTCAATTCGTCTCTCCACATTTTCAAGCTCCATCAGCGTACTGTGGAATCAAAGCCATGGCTTCTATTCGCAAAAAAATAAGTATGGCGTTGGGCCTGAAAGGTGAAGGGTCACCCTCCACAAGCAAAGCCAACAGTATTGCCATGAACAGAGGCTCCATTGACTCTGGCTACCACAGCATGATCGCTAAGCCCAAAGGCGGAAGTGAAGGCCCTTCAAGTCAAGTAAACACTTTCGTAAACTCGGACGCGGAGAGCTCTCCAGAACGTTCGCCGAAGAAGCTGCACAAAGCCATCTCGACGCATTTCTCAGGAGTAATGCAGGCCTGGTCGAACACCGTCCGCTCTACGACCTCGTTCATCTATCCCTCCGCTGGCGAGCCCGAGCTGCCTTCAAGTGAATGGGCTGAATGCGAGACACCCAAGAAAGAAAGCCACCGGTCTTCCATCATGTCTTCTGTTCGGAGGCGGAAGCAACATTTCACTCCACGGGCATCAGATGCCAAACCCGAGGCCCTAGAAATGCCGCAATCGCCCGTACCAGCAACAGAGCAGAAGGTACCGGCACTTAACGTGGAAATACCCAATCCAACTTTCAGTTACGAGTCTTTAGGAAAAGCCTCCATCTCCACAGGGTCACAATTGCTTGCCGGTGTAAAGCTACCTGCAGGACCAAACAATTTGTGGCCACGTCCTACCAGATTGACTGTTGACCCAGCCTCGAGTAATGACAGACAGAGAACTCTGCACCCTGTCTCCTCGAAACTCGATGATCCATACATCGAACAAGGGAATGGGCTTCAGCATGATTTTTTCTGCGTGACCTCAGCATCAGGATTTGCCTTGAAGTCTTCATCTCCAAAGACAGACAAGCTTTACTCGAGTGACGACAAAGGATACCTTTCAGACGTAGAAAGTAATGCCGATATTTCTGAGTCTGATGGACTAGGCCCAACCTGCCTGAAATATGTACCACCAGGGTCACCGGAGGCTAGAATCAGCTCACCATGCCGCCATAAGGATCCGGTCGAGTCTCACATTCGCGTTGCGCCGGTAGCATCTCCATACGAGAGCTCGATCCCAGCTCGGGCGTCTTCTTCAGTGCCAACGGAACTCAAGCCTTCGAAGCCGGAGTCCTTAGACGGCGCTGTCCAACGGACAATATCGCTGCGTTCCCCTAGTCGCGCGTCCAACTGTCAAGGTGCCAGCCCCGAAGAAGGTCTTAATGCTTTGTTGCCGTCGTACGATGATGCGATGACGTCGAAATCACGCTTGCTCTCCAAGCGGCTGCCGTCTGATGTCTATGACGGTAACGCTCAGCGTTTAGAGTCGCCCATGGGCTATCGAGCTGCGTGGAAGCGTCACCTAGCCAATCGCGAGAGAAGGTATCAGAAGATTTTTGAGGCCCAAGACACAGAGTCTGATGGGGATATGGGACCTGGATTGGAGTTAAAGAGATCGCCCTGTAAGACGCCAGAGCATTACGTAAACGAACTGGGGCAGAGTGAGGTCAACCTTGGAGAGCCTGAATCCGCACCAGAATATTCAACCGGTGCTCTACGCTACGCTGTTGAGGCTATCCAAAGGCCGGCTTTTCCGGTTGGCGATTTGGCCTACGCTGTGGAGGCAATTGAAAGGCCATCCTTTACGACGTTCGATCCTCTAGAGACGATATATCAACAACGGCCCATGTTGAGTCTGAGTAACACGACCGACAAGCAAGAAACCTTACAGGTTTCTGACCCTGAGGGAATGTCACTGTCGCACGTGCATATTCCTTCGTCACCACCTGCGGACTTGTCTCCCTCACGGGTGGAACTCCCTTCGTCTCCAGAACTTTTCTCAGTCGACACTCCAGCAGCTCCGAAGTACACTATAATGAGTATGACATGTACAGACGAAGAGCTTATGAGGTTTGGAGCAGGTAACCTTTACGGGCAGAGCATCCGTCGATCCTCTTTCGGTTGGAGTAATATATCTACAAATTCCTCGCCCGAAAAACAGTCCGGCATGGCAGAAGAGTCCGGTGAAGCTGGCCTGAAAGCTGGAGATCTCCACCTTCCGACGTACTTGCCACAGTCCTCTGAGATAGGGTGGATGGGAGACGACGCCAACGGAGCTGGCCAACAAGCTACAGATACTTTCGCCCCTACATACCTCTCAGATGTAGTGCAGACCAAGCCTGCAAATGACAAGACTGACGCAGGTGATCTCACAGCTACCTCCCTTTACACTCCAATCCAAAAGGAGACGAGCCACGGTACCTACCGTGAACAATTAGAGGCCATTCCCTCACTGCCAAAGCCTCGGTTACGGAACGGTACTCCTTTAGAGCATAAGAGGACGGTATCAGCCCTGAGCGACGATACAGACGATAGCTGTGCGGCTACGATGCATAGCCAATCATGCGATGCTCATCCACCATCCCCAAATCTCGATGTCCGATCAAAGCCTGCGCGTCGCACATTAAGAGCCACTGATGCAGTAGCTATCTATGGAGATGAGCTAACACGCATGGCCGGACCAGCAAATGCTGGGATTAACTCTTCCCTACCATCGCCCTTTGATGATCCCAGGGACCAAACTGGCAAGATTGGATCGAAGCTTTTCTCTCCCAAGTTTTTGGAGTGTGCAAATTCCTCCGATGAAATTGCTCAGGTGACGTGGCCAGAGCAGCATGACCTCCAAAGCCTATCGCCAAATACCAATAGTAGCACAACTTTTCAAAGCAACAGCAACACTCCGCAGAAGACGCTCAATGCGGCCAACCTGCCGAGCTCTGTCTCACCTTCTGGTGTCGCCTCTAGGAAAGCTCGTCGTAAACTAATGAAGACTTCCTATGGTAGGGGAACCATTCCATTGGCTGATCGTACAATGAATCCCCCAAACTTTATCCTGGAGACAGATGTTAGTCCCCCCAAACGTGAATTTGACAAAGACAGCGCCCTCGAGATAACGCAAAGTACGCTCAGTAAAAGCGCTAGGATCGCAGGAGACAGTGTCCAGAAGTCGAGTCCTAATCGCCATTTCAGCAGGAAGAGCCGCCATGTCAGAGATCAGACATCCCTTGAAGAGTTCACTGAGATCGTCGGAAGCAATGTCAGGTGGCTCGATCCCAGCACAAAGTCCAAATCGAGCAAGGGGAGCTCCGGCGGTAAAGGAAAAGCAGCTGCAATATTGCCCGTGATGTCGAGCCCTCCTAAAATGAAGATACGTCGAGCCAGAGGTAAAGCGTCGACTGGCCAAATCCGTGAGAATGCAGGAAACGCGTTCAAAGTATCACAGTCACACTTTGAGCCCGAGTTCAGCATCCAGCATTTCAACTCAATGAGTGATGTTTCCCGTTCGTATGCCAATCAAAGATCAGGTAGCACCTCTTATGCTGGTTACGAAATGGATAGCGTCTTCCATGCAAATCCTTCGGAGGATTCCCACCACAAATTAGACGAAGACATTCAGCAAGACAGCGACAAGAAAGCTGGATTCTTTGCTAGCGTCGACGAGACCATTGTTAACGATGATGGATCAGACAAGGAGGCTTCGTAGGCTCCGGGTCAGAAGATTAACTGTCAGCCGCCTCGGGAGGTAGAGAAGGTTTGCAGTGCCAAGGGAGCTTGAAGGAAAGTCGGATCGGGCGCGCTGTCGACGAAGATGATCATGTTCGCGGGGACCAATCAGTTCACAAAGATGGAAGACCTCTGTGGCGACCTTGATGCAGACTCACGGAACGGGAAATGGATGCGCTAAGCCTCCACACGGACCCTTTTCCTTTGTTTTTAAGTACCTGTGAATGAGTTCTGCCAGCATGATGTACGATTCTTACGATTGTAGGATTAAAAGGCAGCGTTATGATGGTACTTTTGTTTTGCTTGTTTGAGATTAACACCGCATGAATTACGAAGAAGAAACGGCACGGCGATAAGCAGTATAGATACCCCTGGCATAGAAGAGCATAACATCAGATGAGGTAGCGTGGTGTCCCGGTGCATATTACGATTGGGATAGATTCCCAGCGTTTAGATGGCCGCTAGCATGGTCAACAACGAGGCTCTTGTTTTCATTAAAGCCCCCCCAATATTCCCGCGGGTCGACGTCTTTCAAACCTTTAATTTGGCAAGAAGTAGTGTGACATAGCAAAGATCATACGCGTCACCGACATCTCTTACAATCGTCGTAATTGCTCTTCATGCCTTTCTTTCTTGTACTCTTGTCACATTCCCTCAGTTCAAACGACCAATTCTCCGAAATCTATGAGACCGTCATCTGTTGCTTTGGGGGACCATGTTTGGTTCGATATCTCAATTCGGCCGTGTTCAGAAGCTCGGTCTATGGGTATGACTATCAGTTCTATTCTATTTACTTCTTACATTCTTTTTGAGTTTGCTTTGGCCTCCCTTGGCCTTAAACAAATACAATCCTCCTAAATCACAGCCGTCACTTGATTCGGACACACGTTGTCAGCGTTCGGTTTGGGGTGGGCATTCCCGCCGCAGGCAGGATCGCAATAGCAAGTGGCCGGTCTGAACGCGTCGTGGGGCCCGTTCAGCATCGCGTGTTTCGTGCACTGGGGCACGCAAGTCGTCGTCGTCGTCGTCGTCGTCGTCGTCGCCATAAGTGAGGGCGAAGGAGCGACGTAGCCCACCGACACGGGCGAAGGGGTCACGTAGTCCCCCACGGTGAGGGCGGCGGTCACGCTCGCGGGCGGCTCGCTGCGGGTCAGGGTCGTCGTGGCGGCGGAGACGGAGGCCGGGCAGTCCTCCAGGAAGAGCATGTCGTTGGAGCATTCGCAGAGCGGGGCGTAGTTGGTCGGGGTGGGCTCCAGGACGACCTGGGTGCACGAGACGTCCGGGGGCACGGTGGCCGACGGCGTGGCTTCCGTCAGGCTGAGGGTGGCGACTTGGCTGGGGCATTCGGAGTAGACGTCCGGGGAGTAGTAGGCGTTGTTGAGGTGGTTCCAGGTGCTGTCGTTGCATTGGCAGAGGAAGGCGTTGGGGCCGTCGTAGGGGGAGTAGAAGACTTGCGTGCAGGCGAGAGATGGGGGGGGGGGGGGGGGGGGGGGGGGGGNGGGGGGGGAGGAGGAGGAGGAGGATGGGGTAGTGAGGTTCGATGAAGGTGTAATGGTGACAGCATGTGCTGTTGATGTACGAGACGTGGCAGAGGCCGAAGCCAAAGCCGAGTAGTTGGCACAGATGTCGGCGGGTTCCAGTACGCTTTCTGCCAATGCATCCGTGTCGTCTCGCTTTTTGATGGCGCCTGGGTGGAGCAACAAAGGGCAAGCTGTCGACGACCTTCCATCCTGCCCATTCCAGACCACATTGGCGTACCGACCCGGCCGCCGGTATGCGCCCTGTGGGTGGGCAGAGCCATCGCGGCGGTTGTAGCCGACGGTGTAGAAGTCCTTGACCTTCTGCTGGTATTGAGAGATGTCGTGACCGAAGCCGAAAGGATTGCCTGGGAGACTCATTCTATAATCCACTTCACCTATAAATGCGGCGGTAGCTGCAAATCGGAGATGAGAGGAAGAAGTTAGTCGGAATGCGGAACAACATTGGCGCGGGCAAGAGAACAGTAGAGCTCGATTGCTGAGATGCTCACCTCCAGATGTTCCATCACTCTCGATCTCCCACAAATTGTTGCTATTATTAGCACATGGAGAATCCACTCCCACGGTGTATACGTCTGCCTCTTGCGAAAAGGGAGCCGGTGCGCCAGTCAGGTCTACAGCACCGACCCGAATCAAAGACGGCAAGGTGGTTCCAGCTAAAAGAGCAGGGTATCTGGAGCTTATGTATCCTTCGTAATCGTCACCATCATTGATGTCAGCGGCGTTCCCTGCCGCAACCGCGATGACAGCTCCAAGGTTGATGAGTGCCTTGAACTTAGCGAGCAAGTCATCTTTGCCTTGTTGGCCACCAACAGCGGATTCCTTCCAACCGAGAGATATCGAGATCGTCAAACTGCCGGGCAGAGCTTGCGGAGGGCTAAGTTTCCATCTTTTCGGAATGTCCTCAATGATCTTGTCCAAGACGACCAGAAACGACTTGAAGTCTCCGGACACCAGGCATGGGATTATCATCGCTTGTTTTGCTGCACCGCATCGTTTGCCGCATATCTTCGAAGCCATACAAGTACCATGACCGTTATAGTCTCCCCCGAAGGATCCGACGGGATCTTTTAGCCATGGGACGGTGTCATCATAGATCTGATTATCGTCGATGTTGAATTTCCCATACGAGTTCCAGTTGCCTCGAAACTCCTGTCAGATAGTTGTCAGCGAATTTAGCGCTAGGGCTCATTGTGAGCGACGTGGGAGCTTACTTGATGCAGAGGATTCACGCCTGTGTCGATTAAATATGTCCAAGTATTCTCACCTTTCCTTTCTACAAATACAAAATCTACACTGCGAATGTTTTGTACGCCTGGTGCCTGAGACAACACTGACAGGTCTTTTGGAGATAGACCTTGCCGAACCAGCCTTATCCCTGCATCTCGAGGCTGTATTAGATTTCTGCCCATAAGACCGTTCGTCCCGAGGTCAACAGTCGTGTTTTGCTTATCATCATTGCGGAAATGAGATTCAGAAGACGACTCATGGCGTTCATTTCGGACTTTCAAATTGGAGGTCTACGCAGAGTTCACAGTCAGCATCCAATGGCTTGTTCAGAATAGAAGCCGGACCAATAAGGCAGGCTTGAGGCCGACCAGTAGTCTTCGAGTGGAAGCAACATACCGCGGACGGTGACAAGCCAGCCTGTGTTGATGTTGTATTGCTCGCTAGTGTCCACAAAGTCACCGGGTCTGTATCACTGAGAACAGCTACCGGAGATTCTGTAGGGAATGATAGTGGTGTGTCCGTGTAAGTATTCACCATAAGGACGTCGCTCCGACTAGAGATATTCTGAGCCTGATTTGATGTGAGGTTATAACCAACCCATAGTCCTCCATCAGCAGGTGTTGCGCTAACGTCAGGCATGTACGATTTTCCCGCAGCGTCAGGGTCAAACTCCTTCAACAAAGCGATGATTTTATCCTGAGATGCGTTGACAGCTGCATTGATGAAGTACTGAGCTCTCGATGCCGAAGTCGAAACTGGCGACGATGAAGTCGCCCTCGTGGTGCTGTTCGCTGAAGAGGTGGTCATTCTAGAAGTGAGTGTTCTTGATAAGGAGATCGTCGAACGTTTCGAAGAGGAAGCGGTGGCAGTTGTTTTTCGCTCCGATGCGGTGTTGGTATCGCGAGCTTGAGTTGTCTGCTCGGCAGTCTTATTTTCGTCCGGATCATCCTTGGGATCCTGACCAGTGCCACTATCACCAGCTACAGGGTCGATATTATCATATGGAGGAGGATTATCTTCAGGATCCGCGACTGCCCCATCAACCGGACCTCCGGGGTATCCTGGTGGACCAGCGGTGCCAGACCCAGGAAACTGAACTCCAAATCCACCTCCAATCTCTACCCAGGGTCTATTGCATAGCAAAGGGCCACCAAGGCATCCCACGGTATCTCCACCATTCTTCCAAGGTTTGTTGTTTGGTGGATCGATGACACCACCAGCTCCAATGAGCCACCAGCCGCCTTGTGTCGTAGTCTGACCATTTATTACTTCGACGAAGTTGGTCGAAATCTCAGCAGGTCCGCTGTTGGAGTACCCTGAAAGGGTGAGTGGATTGTAGATGACGGGAGATCCGCTCTCAGATACTACCTGAACCCCTGATGCCTGTGGCAAGGGGCTTGCTGTTGGCAGAGTAGCAAGCTTCAGAGTGGTTGTCGTATTACCTTCAGTGACGGCAAATTGACTAATTATGGAACCCGTTGAAGTGATGAGCGACTGCTTCGGCTGAGAATTAGTGATGAGGGAAGTTCCGTTAATGGTAGTGACGAATGCAATGCCGACGACCGGAACATTACTGGACTGTGAAACAAACGTTATTGAAGATGGCCAACGGCTAGAAGTTGGACCTGCGAGATTGAAGACTGCAACAGAAGTCGGAGTGATGGTCGGGCTTGAAGAGCCTTTTGCCGTAGCCAATACATTTTGACCTAAATTAGTCACGGAAGTTTGCACAGGTTGAGCTGCTACCGCGGAAACGTTTTGAATGTTGTTGGTGACAGAAGTTTGCGCAGCTTGACCTGCCGCAACGGCGGTTCCGCGAACGCTGAGGACAGATTTTGAGGACTGAGAAGACGTCGTCACCCCAGCAGAGTTGGCAGGAAGATAGACATTCCCGTCCGCAGACTGGAGCACGACTGGATTCAGTATCTGGCGTCCAGCAATGACAGCGTAGGAATATGAGAAGGGAAGGTGAAGGAGGAATATGATGAAGATTGATATCACACATATCACAGTACGATTGGTACTAGATGGCATGTTGAAAGGAATGAATGGAATGGATATCAAGCAAAGGAGATGTGCAAACCAGAGGAATATATTCGCAGACGAAGATGACAGACGGAAATATACCGTGATATTATTACACTATTAATTTATTACTTCTAGGTATCAGACACAGAAAAAGGGAAAAGGGAAAAGAGAAAAGAGAAAAGAGAAAGGATGGGTTTGAATAAATTATTTTGAATGGCTCTCGGATTGGAGATCCGTTGAGCTACAGTATGTGGCACTTCTAGGCCTGGAAGCTGTTGAAACGTGAAACACACAATAATCATTCTTGACGCCAAGTTGTCATAAATCTTTAATCAATTAATTAAATAATAAATAAACAATCGTGGAGAGTAGAAATATAATATGAAGCCAAAAAATGAGATTATATATTAAAATCCAAGACTCTTGAGACTCCATGTTAACTTAGAGAGCCCTGCCTGTTGGCCGAAGAGACGCCGCGAGTTAATATAAGTATCAAATGGCAAACAATCTCGGCGAGGAGAATATTAATCCCTATTATCATCATTGATTTCTATTAAAGATGAGACTTTCCTTTCTTGAACCATGGTCTACGGAATGTACCCATATTAACGTTGCATAGTTTAGTTGATGATTTAAGAAGAAAGTTTTGTAAGACTGAGAAGAGAGAAGGGTTTCGACTTTCGAGGTTCTGGAGAGAGCATCTTGGAATTTGATATGATGCCTGGCACCTCGCAGGTCCCGTCCTCGTCCACGCCAATGATGGTGAAAATCAATCTCATATTGAGCTTCAATGATGTGAAGTGATTGACTACCAGACTGGTGAGTGAGTGAGTGAGTGAGGTGCGGTGAGTCCTGATCACTTCAACGAATCAACAATGAGCGGTGGTGGCGGTGAGGCGGTATGATTGTTTTATCTGAAACAACAGCACCGGTAGAAAACACCTGAAAATTGAAATGCGGACGTTGAAGATCATCAGTCATCCCACTGTCGGCCCGAATATTGGACTAGGGCATATTTAGTTAGCATTCGCCTTGCGGAACGATGCCGACAGGGCGGGAAGTTCCAAAAGATCGATCCAGTTTAGCGCTAATGATTCTTGTGCTACTGCTAATGGCAGCCTTAAAAGGTTCAGGCACTTGAGGTAGAGTAAGGTAATATCAATTATGATTCCGGTATCTACTGTATCTACACTGTATACACTGTACTCGGACCATAAAGTATGTGTGGCTTGGTGCTCGATACCGTGTTTTGTGTAAAAGTTGCCTGCAATAAAAGTCTAGAGTAAAGGAAATCCTCTGAGCATGTACTCTACTCTAACCTAGTGTATTGTAATTTACTTCCCCAGAAAATACATTACAACAATGCCGAGCCTCAACCCCAAGTTTCATTTCTGACCTTGCCTGCTAGACATCAAATCTGCACTACTACCTTACCCTCTATCCTACAGTCTTACCCTGTCTCAAGCGAGAATGGCTACGAATGGACAATCCCTCGATCGAGTTCAACCGCTTGAACCGGAGGAGGACGAAGCCAGCATCATGTCCTCCCTCGCTCGCTTGCAAGAGTTGCATATTTCAGTATGGCATACCTCCTGTGTAGAGACAAAGTCCAACACACATTACTGATCGTATGTCCCACAGCTTCGTAATCTTCGTGAAACAATTCCCAAAGTCATGCATTCCTTCCTAGTCGACCCATCCTCCCCAGACCAGCTTCACTCCAAATTTTCTCAAGCAGCAAACGGTGCCGCCCAATCAATCAAGCAGTTTACACAACTGGTAGAAGATGCTAGCACCAAAGAGGTAATGGACAAGGCCAAAGAGAGCAGGATGAAGGACGGCGAAGGCATCACAGGGTGGAAGGTCACAGAACACGAGGATTGGCTCAATCCCAAACAAGAGGACGACAGCAACAAGAGTGATGGTGATGAGATAGATGAGGAAGGTATAGTTGAGACTGGTGACGGTCCTAACGCTGAAGACATGAGTTCATTGCTGGAAAAATTTCGTTCCGCTCATGCGGGCGTTGAGGCTTCATTGGACGAGGATTCGAGGACAGTTACTGTAGGTCATCTGCATGGTTGCTTATATTTTGAGCTGAAACGTGCAAGGTCTATCTACCTCTACCGGCGCAATTCAAATTTGAGATTCAGCGCAATACCACCCCAGAAGGCAATGACAACTATAGCGTTGACAGCAAAAATAAATCAAAACTCCACAGAGCGGTCCTGGAGACAATCAGAGCACGGCCTAGACCAAAAGATTTGCATTATCTTCTCGTACGTCTGAAGCTAGCGTCTAGCTATCAATGACTTGCTAATCAGATTCTTAAGGAAATGCTAGCTTCGTACATGGACATCAAAGCGAGACCTTGCGTGAAATGTTCTCGCTTGCTCGACCGCAATGCCGAATTCCCAACCATCAGATCAAGAAAAAGAACCAAGCAACCTGATGGCCGATTTGCAGGCCAGTGGCTGGCTTTGCATACATCATGCGTCTGAGCCTACTCATCAGGCACGCCTCCAGCGGGTGCTTATGGTCTCAGCGTCGAGGAAACTCCCGCCTTCCATCCGCCCTCCGTATCTCAACTGGATAATGGGGTTTAGTCCTAGACCATTCAACATCACTCCAGACATTGTCATTCGGCCTGCGGTATCTCCGAGTCGCGAAGTCGTACTTCGTCTTAGGATCTCTGCGTTGAAACTCGAATGGTCCCACGAATTCCTCGTCCTGCCGAAATAGTCTGCCACGATCGTCCCAGCGAGGGTTGTGGCTGTTAGGGTGCTGGTGCCCCCGCGTCTTCCAATTACTCCAGATGGGTCGCTCAGGCTGAGGGGTGTTCTGTTCTGCGATGAAGATATCAGGGCCTCTGTTGGTGAAGATGTCTTTCCATCTACCCCAGACACCACGATGCTTGTCATTTGGCCATACGAGTTGCCATCTGTTATCCTGCCTCCACGAACTGGTTGACCGGTGTGGTGGTCGCCCCGGGCTCCGCAGTCGGTCCGAAGAGGATGATGAATCGCTCGAATTTGTTCGTGAACGGCGGCGCCTTTCGTACGCCATACCGTGTGATGAGACTGGTGGGATATCTGGAGCACGATGGTAGTTGATGGGTGGCCTTAATATATCCCAAAATCTGATTCCCCAAACTTTGCTTTGCTCAACGGTCTGCCCCTCTGATGTTTGGACGGATACAAGGCAATCAGCCAGACCATGCAACTCGTGTGCCTGGGCTCACGCGCACAGTTCGGCAAGCCTTTCTCGCGACTTATCGAAGTTTGCCCGAATTACGAAAACAAGCCTCGGGTGAGCCCCGGAGATGTGAAAAGAGGCCATCGCCATTTGCAAATTGTTTATCGTTACTTTGGTGCAGTCAGGCAAATTCGGGAGCAGCGCCCGACGAACGGACCCAGCCTTACATATTGAAGAAAACTTCCAAAGCCTAGAGTAGATCTATTCAAACTCGCTCACAAGAGCTCCATTGCCCAAACAGAATCTCCTCTCAAACCTCGACGTATGCGCGATATACTCTTGGTGGTACATCGCCGGTTGAGCTCTCCGTTGCATTGCTCCCGTGAAAAAAACATTCTCTCAAATTAATCGCAACGAAGGTTGACGATGACATTACAAGACGCTTTCTACCAGTGCGCTAGCCAAGATGTTCTGCATCTTCAGAGACCTTGACTACTTTGATTACAAGGAACCACCGTCTGACCAACCCACCCCTCCAGAACTTCGATCCTATCCTTCCCTACCTCATTTTGATATCAATTGCCTTACTTTATTTCCAGCTCGTTCGCCCACCCACCATGTCTCCCCTTCCCAATACTTTTCATTCCTCACCACCGCGTCAAGTCTCCCAACTCCTTTACCGGCCCAGCTTCACCACTCCGTTCAGCACGACCCTCTTATTATGTATGTTACGGGTGAATCTATGGGCTTCGACCCGTTTCGTCGACCGGTGTGTCTTGAACTCGCAACCCATGCAGCATGGCTTGTTGCACGACCTCGTCGGGCTTGAGGTTCAACCGAACCAGTCGACCTGGTACTTGGGTCTGAGGTTTTGACTATGTCTCATTGCATAACGCCATTATGCTATGCCGTGATCCAACCCCTTACTCATATCAAAACTCACACTCAGAACCCATCGAGCACACCCTCCACCGCCATGGCCACCGACGCAGAAGAAGCCTACAAGCCAGCGCGGTACTGCGGGTCGCGCTCTGATTCGAAGTGCGCATGGAGAAAGCGGAAATGGCGAATCGAGGTAGCGGGACTTATGGTGTGTTGAATTGAGCTCACGGTTGGTGTGGTTTTGGGTGGTACGCTAGGATGGTCAGGAGGGGGGTGGGTTCCTTCTCCTGGTGGAGATGATCGACATGATTCTTGGTGTTTTGTATGCTGGGTCAGATTCGGATTCGGATTCGAATTCGGGATCGAGTTTCTCTATTTAGTCTCGTTCGTGCGGGGGATGGGCAACGGGAGGGATTGGGAGGGAGAGCAATAAGAGAGGGAGAGGGGGTATGTGTGTGTGTGTGTGTGTGAGAGAGAGAGAGAGAGAGAGAGAGAGAGAAAGAGAGAGAGAGACAGAGAGTGTGTGTCTGTGTGTGAGGGAGAGCAACCTCGCCATAGACGGTGTAGCTTGGTTTTTTCCCATCGGACGTCGGATGGCAGGGTGGATTGGTCTTTATAATTAGAGAAACACCAAATTCCTTACTGGATTGCTTACAACAAATTTACTTGCAGAAAGCTTGCTGTGAAAACAACTGCCGCTCCCTCGAGGGCGCTCTTCTTGTTTCTGTTTCCTGTCTCCGTACCCCACCTTGATCGTGTCGTCCGTGATGAAACAGATCTTTCTGAACGAGTGATTTCTGCACAGCTTGAAGTGTGGGTGAAAAGTGCTTGGTTGTGTACGGGGAGGGGAGAAGGGCAGTTCATCTTTGATAGATAAAAGGGAACTTCAGAACGCTCTACCAAACCATTTCCCCCCCCCCCTCAAACTCAAAATTGGGTTTATGCAAGAGCTTTGTAGAAGTCAAGCAGATATTCGGAATCACGCATTGAATATCTCGCATCAGACTAAGGTAAAGTACGTGCAAAATGAAAAACGTTAGGGTGAAAAAAGGGGGGTTGGCAAATCGCCAAGCGAACAGGGGCGAGGGTTTATATCAACACCACCTTGGTGAGGGACTACTGCGCCAGAAGACTCTTGTTGAGGGGAGAAAGCCTTGGGGGGAAAAGTGGAACGATGTGTTGTTCGCTTCCATAGCACAGATCGTCGCGCGGCCTGGAGAGAATTTGGAAGTAGGGCGAGTGAGGCGAAGAGAGAGAGAAAGAGAGAGAGATTCAGTGGCCGAGTTTGGCGGAAGAGGAAATACCTTGGCCTCGTCTTGTGTTTTCTCGAGTAGCGGACGAGCAAAAGGAAGGAAGGGGAAAAAAAAAAAGATCAAAAAGATGTTTCTGCGTAAAGCAGAGATGTGTTCCAAAGATTTTTCGCCTTCTTCTTGGTTTGTATTACGTACCAGGTCAGCGTCGAACGGAGCCCCAGCAGCGCTATAGGCAGTGCGAAGACGCTAGCATGTGTGCCAGAACCCCCCCCCCCCAACATTGTGCCGGCCAAGGCTACTCGATGGAATTGTTTGTCCTATTTCAATATATACCCGTAAAATATTCAAAGTATAGGAGAACCTCCTACACATTGACTGATGAAGAGCCTCGCCTTTAAAAAACGCGTAAGCAATAACACTTCAAGGGTAGCGGTCGCCATCATGGCATACGCAACACCCACGTACATTCATACAAGCATTCTTCCACGCTTGTCATTATCCTGCCGGCCTATCTTCAGTCATTATCATGGTAAGTCTTTCTTCAATCGCGTTGCCAACAGGGCTCTTACCTTCCAGATCGCGCCTTCGACCACAACAGCGCATCTTCCGCTCGGCTTCCCTCAGCAACCTTCAACATCACGAGTAACCTGCTACGCTTCCCAGCCCTCGATATCAAATCGGAAAGTGCGATCGCGATCCGGTGCCGCCGTGGCTTTGCCAATCGCATCATACAATGTCCTCTCCACGAAAGTCACTCGACCCTGACGGCCCACGAGCACAATGGTCTGCTTCTGCGTCCCATACAAACTGTCAAGGTCATCTCTCGTCTCTGACACTTCCGCCGTGTTTTCGACATGGACACGCTGATCACCTTGAGCAGCAGCCAGATCTTCGGCTCTTGATCCCTCCGCGCCCTCACCTCCGATCGCCGGTATGAAGATGCTCTTGCGCAGTTCCCGCACGTAGCTATCCCATGGATAATCTTTGGGCTTCCTAGGCAACATGTCGTCGTCCAAGATGCGGAACAAGTGTTCGATGAGATCGCTTTGTGAATTCTGCTCTGAGAGATCACGCTTGATCGCGGAGGACAAGAGCGCTTCCCCTCTGAGCACCTTTGGCCAGGACCTGTCCCCAAAAGCTGCATTGCTCAGCCCGATTGTTTCACCTTTGTCGTTGGCAATCCAGGCAGTGTCCTCTACATTTGGTGTGCGATTTGATATGACCGCAAGCGCCTCTCCAACCTTACCGCAGACAAGACTAAAGCCACCGACACCCTTCAACCCATCATCCTCCACGAGATCGTGAATGAATTCTTTGGTGCCATCAGAGCTGTGAGGAGCTTGTGTCAAGAATGCATTGACCATGGCCCCCCTGCTCCGGGCTTCAGGCTTGATGACGCCTTCTTCTCGAAAGTTGGTCAAGACTGCGATGCGACCTTGTTTGGTGATGCCGAGCCACGTGCCTTGCTCCTTACGTTGGAGATCACGGCCACCGAGGACGTTCTCGTTGGGCGAGACCCACCAGTTGGCTGGCGCTGTCGGACGGGTAAGAAACTCCTGATTTGGTCTCAGCTAATGGAGAGGCCAGGCATCGCTCGGCATACATCACGGTTGTTGATCAAGATTAAAGCATAGCTCGGATGTGCAGTGGAAAAAAGAGCGATGCACATCCTTGCAGCCGTCGTGCCAGCTCACAAAGCAGAACGCAGCAAACGCCGCTACAAGTGAGGAGAGAATGGAGCGAGTATGCCAATATCAGAAGCTGGCGAGATGCGGGAACTAGAAAATGTCAGGAATATCAAGCTACGGGAGAAGTATTGATCAAGCGGGATAAACGGGCACGATGTTCACGACTTCGCAGGAACACAAAGGAGGTCGTTGTGGTCGTCTAATTTACGGTAGTGTCAAGGATGCAAGGTCAGGGAACTCTCGTTCGATATATCGAAGTCCAAAATTCCAAGAAGCAATCTTTGCTCACGCATCCATTTGCATGAGATGCCCTGATGTCCTTGGAGCCAAGCCGGAGAAGAGCGGCAAATCGGGCGTCAAGAGCGGCTCTTCTTCGGTGACCCCCCAAAGGGGCAGCGGAACCTGATTGCACCCAAGCTACTAAACATTTAGGTATTTCGTAACTGCCTAACAAGTACTGGAGTTTTGTCTTTTCATTGGAGGAAGAGAAAGAATCCTTTGGAAGAACGATCATATACGTTTATGGAAGAGGCTGTTTGGAGGGCAGTCATTTTCGGCCAATGTTGACAGCAGTGGTTTACTCTAAATCCTTGCTCAGTATCTACGGAATCTTACGTACTTTACAGATCAAGTACTCGGATATTTCTCGAACGATCAAAGGGTGCATAGCTCGTCTGCATGCAGATTTGGAGAGGAATCTCGTTCATGATTCAGGATCACCGAGATGATTCCTTGTAGCAATACATAGTGATACATACTCTAGTACTCAGGATTTCGAGCAAAGCCAAAGTGATCAATAAGGTAAGGTAGGTACATGATGTCCATAGATCTAGGTAAAGTAAAGTGAAGTAAAGTGGAGTAAAGTGGAGTAAAGTGGAGTAAAACGAAGGCCTCTTTCTTTTCCCCTTCAGTCCTACGAGTACTCGTGTCTACCCGGAAGTGCACTTTACCCAGAAGTGCACGATTAGGGCTAGGGCACAGCGCCGCAAATTAGAAAATGTCCATCTATCTATATTATACACTATTCTATAAATATTCCGCATTATTATACTATTATATACTGAACTTATAACATCGTTATACTAAAATATTTTACTTACGCTGTCTAGATATATATATAATAATGAACAGAATTTGCGGTGATAAGCCCTAGCCCTAATCGTGCACTTCCAGGTAAAGTTTGCCTCCTTCGCGCCGGCGTCCTACCTTAGTCCCAAAGGCTAACAAGTTAGCGCTGGAACTAAGCTCAAAAAAGTCTAGATCGCTTCGCGGACTTTTGTTGTAGGACGCCTGCTCCAGAAACCCCGTTTTTATCCAAAACGAGCTTCGTGTCAACAAATTTTTGAATCAATCACAGATCCATCAATTCTCATCAAAACCACTTAGAAATATATACTACGACGCGTAGAATTATATAGCGAATTCGTTAGTAACAAAATCTAACTCCCTACGGCAATATCCCGCGTTGTATACCTTACTAACCTTCGAGGACAGTTGACACCAGACCTATTACGTTCCCTATCTAAATGACCTAACCAACGGGTTACCTCTTTCCGGCAACGGGTCTCGGCGCTAGATTTCCTATCTCTCAGCGTCCGAGACCCTCCAAACACGGCATTCAAATCGAATTATCAATGATAGAAAGGGGGGGAGCATGTTGATCAAAAGTCCTAAACATGCCAAGACTTTTCGGATCCGGACCCGGACCCGGACCCGATAGCCAAACTTGGGCCATCTTCCGAATATTACTATAAATTTCAGTATTCTAACTAGGGCAGTCGATTTTCGCTGTAGGCTTGGCATATTTAGAATAGAATACAAGAAACAGGGGGTTTTTGGTGCAGACCCCCTGCGGGGACCGACTCACTATGCAGCTAAAAATTAAAGTCACGGTCTAAGCAGGGGGTCGAAAGCTAATGGAGACAAGGTAAAGTGCACTTCCGGGTAGACACGAGTATGACCAAGTCATCTGATCGTTATCGATAAAGAGCTTTTACTTTAATGTAAGGCACCCACTCACTCATCAGCTGTTCCTACACCTTTCTCCCATTCTTCTCCCTTCATTGATACTCATCCCACTCCTCCCTCACATTCAATTGTACGTGAAATCATGGGTCTGTTTGATATCATCCCAAATCTCCTTTCGTAAGTCAGGCATCATACATCAAACATCAAATATGAAGCATCCGATAATGCCCCACCTTCCCCCATCTTGCACCGCCAAAGCTTCCATCACCGCTCAATCAAATCATTGCGCTGATACTCACTTACTAGCTCCATCATCACTATCCTCTTTCCAATCTTCGCCTCCTACAAGGCCCTTCGCACCTCAGATCCTGCCCAATTGACACCATGGCTCATGTATTGGGTGGTCTTCTCCTGCTTCTCCCTTGTTGAGAGCTGGACATGGTTCGTCCTTGCATGGTAAGTGTCTATTCTATCCCTCCCTCTCCGTTTCTCGGGTTTCCAACTATTCTGCTACATCTGGACATCCGTTGAAAATAGTTAGGCTACCCTTCTACTCTTCCATCCGTCTTCTCCTCCTCTGCTACCTTGTCCTTCCCCAAACTCAAGGCGCCAAGCTCATCTACCAAACCCATATTCACCCATTCCTTGCCCACCATGAACACGACATCGATAACCTTATCATCTCCGTCCATGATCGTGCCAGATCCGCAGGTCTCGCATACCTCAAGCGCGCAATCGAATTCGTCAAGGAGAACCTACTGGGAATCCAACCAAAAGCGAGGCCGGAGACTCCGCCAGGCCAGGGAGGGAATTATGCGCAGAGTTTGTTATCCAGATTCAACTTGCCCAGTGCGCGGGACGGATTGGCTGCGCCGGCAGGCGATTTCTATGGGCTCCTAAATGCGGCGCTGGGAACAGCAAATGCTAGGAGCGGCACAAGCAGTAGGGAACTGCAGGTGGAAGACCTTAGTCAATCCGGCACACTGGTTCCGCAGGGCATGACATCTGCTTCGGAGAAAATGACCTTCTTGTCCACGCAGCGCGAGAGGCTGCGGGTGCTATTGAGTGCCTTGGATAAGGAAGCGAGTGATTTGGGTCCCGAGGCAGCGATTGAGAAGGATGTGGACAAGAGAATGTTGGGTGACCAGCTAGGAGAGGGTCTCAGGAAGAGCAAGAGCGAAGCAGAGTTCGAAGAGATTGGGAACGATGACTTGAAGGGAGAGGGAGCAAAGCCGCAAGCGAGCGCTTGGATGCCGTGGGCTTGGGGCGCAAAGGGCGAGCATGTGAACGTGGCCAAAGGCAGGACCAGTGGAGTTGACGCTGGTACTTGATGGTGGATGCACGCCGACGAGGTGCTTATGAGCAATGACAGGTATACATCGGTAAAGTTACATCCTCGCACTGACGTACTATTGCAGCCTCAATCCAATTCAATATAAGTCTTATGTGGCAACTACGCTTTAACCTCTCTTTTTCCATATCTGCCCTTGTTCTGGACTTCTACCTTGCCACTCATCTTGAAGCGCACTTCACTGAAAGATCTACATCCAATCAAAAGCGTTACCGGGCAATGTCGCCAATGCACGAAAGCAAAAATGCATCTTATCGCTATTCTCGTGCTAAAAAAAAGCGATCCGACCCAAATGCAGGTAGGTAAGTACCGCACACCTAAACATGAGATCAAAGCACGGCCAGAACATTGCGGACGGACAACAACGTGTTCACTGGGGAACATGAGATCTTTCCCCAAAAAAGATCCGGGCACCCATCCCCATCAGCACCCGTGCCCTCAAACCCCACACCTCCGCACCCCCCTCCCTGCACTGCTGCAGCAGATTGTCCATACAGTACAACCGCGAACGCCCAACCTCGCATCTCCCACCGCGAAACCAACCGCCAACCTCCAGCGCCAACGTCCATGCCAGCACCTACAAGCCCGCTCCAGCAGGAGGAGGCTCACTCGGGCATAGCGTACCTCCCCTCCCATCCCGCGGCGCTCCCTCCCTCCTCACGCGTCAGCCGGAGTCTCATCTCCACCGATTGCGCCGCCTTTTGCCCCGAACGACCGCTGAGGCCCTCGCGCACATCTGCGCCTCCTCCGCTACCGCCCCGTATCCGACCATATCCCTCGCCCAGCGAGGTTCACTCTCACTCACTTGCGGTGCGCTGCGTGTGGCGCGTCACGGGCTCGGCGGTCGGTCGGTCGGGTTGTGGGGCGGGGTCGGGCGGGGTGGGGTTGGGTAAGGTTGCGTTGAGGGTTCCTGAATTTCCTGGGCGGTCGTGGTGGGCTGGCGGGTGAGGGACATCGAGGGGATGGATACGGGGACGCTTTTTTCTTCCTCACTACCACGCACCGCTTCCTCAATACCAAGGCCTCAAGCTCCGTCCCTTTTCTGATCAAAAATTCTGCGTCAGGCTCCCACGCCTTCTGAGTGATGTCGAGGCTGGAGGGCATACGTACGTCTTTGAGGTATGCATGGGGGTCGAAGATGTATGCTTTGAAGATGGTAAGACCCCAGGGACTGAGCAGATGGATCTATCGTTGGCGGAGCGATACTGTCATAGTTGACATTCCGTGACGATGACGAAGATTGGACAGGTCTGATAGGCGGAGGAAAGGACTCCATTCCCATCAGTCTCCTCCATGCACATGCACCCATCTAACAATGACTGCCGTGCCTATGTTAGACTCATCGAACGTGGCGAGAATGGCAAGATCGCTGCTCGCTGATATGGTTAGGTAACCGTCTCCTGCTGAGAGGGGGGCGGGGGGTGGGGGGGGGGAAGAGAGAGAGAGGAGGAGTGGTATCAGCAGTATGGTATTACGAATCGGAGTTGGCTAGATGGGAGAACACGACCAATTGGAGCCATTGGCAGGGAGCTGAGGCAAGACGACAATGCCTTAACTCATAAGGTCGCAAACAAGATCCTAAGAGACCCGAGAAAGATGCAGAAGTTAAGCATGTATCCAAAGGACGTGCGGGGGGCGAAATTACAAAGCAGAGCGTCTTGTGGATATGAGCATCGCGACAACAACGCCTCATTATCTCTTCGAGATCAGACCACGGTATCAAATCGGATTGCTCCAGGTGCGGGATATTTGGATGTTAGACGGCACGATTATTGCTTAGTGACGAAGAGATCGTTCGTCCAGCTCAAGCATTGCCAAATGAGGAGTACTGAGGCCCCCGAAGTGGAAGTATGAGCTGGCGAAGAAGCGATAATAGGCTTCAATCACGCTGCAGCCCGGGCTCCAGTGTTCAAATGGCCCGCAGCAAGACAGCTGGGCAGTCGCGCTCAACATAGTCGAAGATAGCATGACCAAAACAGACTTTGACCAACCGGTTTGATGAGCCGATTAGATCGACAGAGCTGTTGAAGGTATGGGCGTGGTTGATAAAAGGTACAATAGCGCTGACAATGCGTAGACCGGCGAATAGCTTTGGAATTCTTTAAAGCTAGCCAGAAATGGCTACCAGGTCGTATACTAGCGGCGAGGGCATGGAGCGGAGAGGCATTTAGGTATTCAAAAATGTGACAAGTGATAACCGCTGGCTCTTTGCTATTGGTCTTGCAGCCCGGGCTGGTCTAGCTTAGTAGTCGAATGATGTCAAAGCAAAGAATGCTGTTGCCACAGTCTTACGCCTTTCACTGAGGAGGTGTGATAGAACCGAATCATGTAGAAGTCGTGAATGTCGAAGAGGGGTATGTATCTCATACTGATGTGTCCAAGGGAGAGATCTAGTGGAGTCGCTAGAAGTGCCGGCCTATGGCTGCTTGGATCAGGAAAGCGTGTTCCGATGTCTGTCATGCATTTGATCGAAGTCGGCAGTTGCTAGCCACGTTGATCATGCAAGTCTCGAGTGTCTGGAGTATTCCCGGTCATCACATGGCTGAGTAAGGTGGTGTGAGTAAGAAGATGTCAGCGCTAGAACACCGGCTAAGCCTCTTTCTCTACCTTCCTCCCACCGCATACTGATATTGCGCACGAATCCGGTTGGTGCTATTATCCACACTCCTGGCTCTTTCGTCGATGACCATCCTATGCTGTACATACCCTGGACTTGTGGTTACGCACTCGCTGTATTACTGGGCAATGGTTGTTTTAGTGAGCTCGCCGGAGGAAAGGGTCGCAAGCATCAACCAAGTGTTTGCGCGGTGGGGTGTGGTTTGCAAAGGCCGAGACCATTATCGCGATGTGATATCTGTGGAGAAAAACGAAGGTGTGAAGATCATCTGATCTTTCACTGCGCTTCGAAAGCCGAGATGCGTTGTTGCAAGATATATAGACGGTCATAAACCCTCAAGAGAGGGGTTTGGATTTCCTCACTGCCCGTTTAGCAGCACTGCCATTCTTGAAGGGTTGTATATCTGACGCTTCAAAATGTTGACTTCCATTGCTCTGCTGGCTCTGTCAGCCTCCCAAGTCTCTGCTTTCCCATCCCATCTCTCCGAAACTTTGCTCCGGAATCGAAACGCCGACTCCGCTCCGGTTGATTCACCCTGTCCCCATGCCGTTGAGCTCGCCAAGCGCGCTGTCGCGGAAGGCTCTGAAACTGCCAAACGCCAGGCTCCTGGAGTAGTTCCGCCTTTCGACGCTGCTGCACAATATGTCAGCAATCAAGGCCAATACAGTTTCGTCGCTCCGGGGCCGACAGACCAGCGCGGACCATGTAAGTCTGCTCGTATCAAGGTCGAGGTGAAGTTGTCTCATACCTGGTCGTAGGTCCGGGTTTGAATGCTATGGCCAATCATGGCTACCTCCCTCATAACGGCGTGGGTACCATGGACGAATTCATTAATGGGACAGAGGCTGCTTTTGGTATGGGCGCGGATATTGCCAGCTTTCTTGCCGTCTATGGTGCTATCTTTGACGGCGATCTTACTTCCTACTCCATTGGTGGCCCAGTCGCCAGTCTCACCGTTGCTGGCCTGTTGGGCGAGCCACAAGGCCTTTCAGGCTCCCACAACAAATACGAGGGAGACGTATCTCCCACTCGTGGTGACCTCTATGAATAGTAAGGTCCTTGCATGAAGTCCATCCGGATCCTCCAATACTAAGCCACTCACAGTGGTAACGACTATTTGGTCCAGGTCTCTCAATTTTCCGCACTGTACGAACTCGGTCAACAAAACGGCGACAGCATCGACCTCCAAGTACTCACCAACTACCGCGCTACCCGCTTCCAGCAATCCATCAGCAACAACCCATACTTCTTCAACGGACCCTTCACCGGCGTCATAGTTTCTCCTGCCGCTTGGACTTTCATTTACCGATTCATGGCTAACAAGTCTTCCGAGTACCCCGAAGGTCTCCTCACAGGCGATGTTCTCAAATCGTTTTATTCCATTACCGGCGACTACCCTAATTTCCAGTACACACCCGGCCATGAGTCTTTCCCAAACAATTGGTACAAGCGAAATCCGGCGGATTATTACACAATCCCCTACTTTTCCGCGGACAACCTTGCGATGGCTCAACAGCATCCAGAATTCCTCAGCATTGGCGGCAACACTGGCAAGACCAACACTTTTACCGGTGTCGATCCTCAAAATCTCACTGGCGGCGTCTACACTTCTTCGAACCTTCTGCAGGGCAATAACGCCATTTGCTACGGCCTCCAACTTGCGCTAATGGAGTCGCCTGACATTCTTTCTGGCTTATATTCTGATGTTACCTCGGCTGTGGATGCATTGGGTACAGCGATCGACAAGGCGACTAGCGCGCTGGGTTGCCCAGCGTTGAGTACGATTAGTAATAACCAGTTCGCTAGCGACTTTGCTCAGTATCCTGGATATACGAAGCTCTCATCGACCGGGACTTACTGATAAGATGAGTTGTGACTTTGATGGTGCTGGGATTGTGTTTAGCAGTACGTTGGATCGTCTTTACTTCTCAATTTGTAGTTATTTAGAAGCCTGCAAGTCAGTCTTAGCTGAATTCAATGTGACGATACACTTATACTATCAAAAACGACTCCCCCGTGAGTTCAGTGACTAGGTCCACCATAGAGCTTGGTGAGCCACCTAGAAACAGGCTAGGACTTCTTGACATGTTATCACCTTGAGTTCACAACGCAAAAAAAGTTTTGAGATGAAGGGCAACTTCCAGACAAGTGTGACATGTTGTATGATGGCTTAGAGTAAGCTGGGTGGCAAAAAGGGTGGATGGATTCACCAACTTTCACAATCCCGGGACTTGCCGGCCACTGTCACTCTGTTCCAACGTGTTATTGTGATACGTCATTGCAGCTAGCGAAGTGTAGATATACCAGGTTCACTTTCAGTCTTTTGGCCTCGTCCATCCAACACACCTTTCCGAAGTGTTCACCATGAGCCACTACCGTTCAAGAAGTCTCAACCAGCATCATCTAAGGAAGCACTGATGGCTACGCTCAATAAAGCCCCTTCCTTGCCATCAAGCCAGAGATGCAGTTTCTTCAGCATCCCACCTGGTGAGTACCTAGTCAACCAGCCTAGGCATCACACAAACACTAAATCCAGAGTGCAGAAATCAGGCTAAAGATATACCGTTACCTTTTCGAACCAGAATATGACTGCTTTCTTAGCAGTCGTCACGGTGTACCCTTGCGTGAGAGTCTCGGAACCCAAGCCCTCAAAGTCGAGAGATGCAACACTTTCCAAGGCCTCACCAGTATGGGTCGGTATCCTGAGATCTTGAGGGCCAATCACCTGATTTATTTCGAGGCTTTTCCGATTTTCTACTCGGGCTTTGAACTGCTGGATCCAAGTAAAGGAATTTGGAGATACATGCCCTTCAAAGATGACGCTCAGAGATACCATGACAGTTTTTTTGATGACAGTGTATATTCCGACGTTGTTTACGATCCGCCCTTGATGCATGGCGTCACAGAACCTCCAAAGCTAGCAAGGTTCAAACAGGTCCGGCTCAATTGTGATTTCGTGGTTGCGGAGTTGGAGAATTACTGGCAGTACAACGAAGAGAACGGGAAGCTCGACCACGCAGCGCGGAGACAACTAGCTGACTTACTGGGAGAATCGAACATGATTGAAAATTTCGTTAAATTATTGGCCGGCTGCTCGTGGGTAGACCGTGTGGATCTGGATATCGGTTTGTTCGCCAGCTGGGATATAGAGCAATCGACTCCTGCCAGTTCATCGCCTACCGAAGACCCTGACCTGGTTCCTTTGGTTGAGTTGAAAGAGATATGGCACAAAGGCGACATCCAGGTCGCGAACATTTTCCTAGCCAGCGGTATTCTCGACCCTCTAAAGAGATTATCCAACGTAAGGTCCTGGTGTATAGAATTGGCAGTGGAGGAGCTGGATATGGATCCGCCTTTTTGCATGAGAGGATGACTCTGGATTTGAGCAATGCAACTGAGCGTAAACGGTGAGCTGAGAATTTACCAGTCCTCTTCATCAGACCAATATGCTCTTTGACTAATAGGCTATCAGCAGGACTCAACTATGCAATGGCCACAACAGCAACGTCATTCCATGTGGCCTTTTATGGAATCCTATCTTCGAACCATTGCACAGACCTCTCCTCTATCAGACACGAGAGAAAGGATTGGAGGAAAGCAGTCGTCGATCAATGTCAGGCTTGTGTTCGCTTCCAAACTTGTAATGATAGACAAATAAAGTCTTCTGCTGAGTTCGACTGTTCCTCAAATTCACAGACAGGATCGATTCGTGATACGAGCATGCCTGCTTTGGTAGGATAAAGCCTTTTGTCTGTTGGAGGAGAATGCTGCTGTCTTTGTTGATAAACCTCCAATAAACAACGGTCATCAAGGTGATTATGTTGTTTAGTTATTCTTGTGCCCTCACTTACCGTGTTCTCATGCATGCCAAATCGAGTCTCGCAAGATCCATGATAATGGAGACTTATTGGATCGGTAGTTAGCGGTAGGCGGTAGATACAAAACATGTACATAATTTTTAAGCAGCTTGCATAATACTTATGGACCTCTACTTTTTGCTCACACCAATTCACTTATCATCGAATTTCCTTTTCGACGAGCGAGACCTGATCTGAAATATTGCGAAATTAATGTCTCCAAGCCTTCTAACGATTGAAGCTGAGATGCCGCTTCTGCTCGGCTGCAGCCTTGACGCTGGCTAGAGTAGTCCTGGTTTAGGCGGGCAGCAAGTACCTTAAGCGTACACTGCCTGAACCTTGAAGCATCTACAGTGAGAGGAACATGGTATCCATACCCTCACGCATCCGCGGCTCCCTCTATGGTACCGCCGTCGTCGATGCCCTCGGTGGCCCCGTTGAGTTTCACCGCCGTGGCACCTTCGCTCCCGTAATCTCGTACCGCTTCAATGCGACGTTTGGTTTGAAGCCTGGGACATGGACTGATGATACTTCAACGACGCTGTGTCTTGCACAGTCTCTCGTGGACACAGATGGCCAGTTTGAGATCCATGATCAGATCAAAAAATACGTCCAGTGGTACCAGAACGGCTACATGAGCGCTACGGGCAATTGCTTCGATATTGGAAATGCTACTAGGCAGTCGCTGGACATATGGGAAGAGTCTACATGGCAGGCGGGGAACATCAGTGATTTGGAGCTCAGGCACTACCAGAAGTTGATCGACGGAGCATTGACTCATGAGGTTCGAATACGATGATCCATTTCTCTCCATCAACTGACGTAGCCCCTGCAGAGAGCATGCGGCAACGGCTCTCTGATGCGTTGCGCCCCAATACCGCTCATCTTCTACCGTTCTCCGATACTGGCTCAGAAATTCGCCGCCCGGGCGTCTACACCCACACATCCTCATCCTACCTGCCAAGAAGCGTGCCAAGTCTACACCCATCTCATCACGCTCGTGATGACCAAATCCGATATCACCAAGGCCAAACTGTTCACTGCTCTCATGGAGTTCCCATTCACCTCAGCGATCCTTCACACAACATTTGATAGGTACAAGGACGACACGGACAAGCAGTCTGCAACCGGTTTTGAACGCTTCGTCCAGATGCCGGACTCTGAGATTAATAATTCCGGCTATGTGGTGCACACTCTCGAGGCAGCGCTCTGGGCCTTCTTTTCGACTTTGACTTTTCAGGAAGGAGCTCTGAAGGTCGTCAATCTAGGCGATGACGCTGATGCTGTTGGTGCTGTCTATGGTGGTTTGGCTGGAGCGTGGTATGGCATCGAAGCGATACCTGACGAATGGCTTGACGGACTGCAGGCCAAAAGCATGCTCGATGAAGTGATAGGAGGAGCGGTGAAGCTGGCTGAAAAAGGTGGGTATAGTGAACAGTGATCGGTGATATTCAGCGTCATACTTGGGACATTCTTTCACGGTTTATTTCAACCAGGTTGATTCAACCGTTGAATCTTGAGATATGTCTTGTTGAATTCCGACCCTCGCGCGGCTCCTTTTGCATGGGCACCCTTTCCGGTGATGCCGGCTCGAAACACCGCGCGAAAGAGAGATCTCCCAGGGCCAAGGAGCTAAGCATCAGGCTTCTTGTCGTAACTGTGTCCGAGTCTCTCAGGATCACTTCGTGGGACCGTCATCCAACGACCCCTCGGATATAGCTACTCGACACTACTTTCGAGGTAGTGCCGCCTCACGCCACGGCTATGAGTGGTTAAGCTTGCATCAAAAGTAATCTTTCTGTCTCAGCCTCACTTATTGTGTCAACCGATCCTACACCCACCCCGTCTCTTTAGACATGATGAGTCCGCCCCAGAATTGTGCTTTCTCAAAAGATCATGGACAAGCAAGTTGACTTCTGCAAAAGTTGTTCAGACATAGCGTCAACACCTCATCCAATGACTTGAATCGCTGATGTTTTGCCTCTTGGATTGCAGATTCATATTTTAGCTCTTTGTTTGCTCCACTTCGAAACCGTGTCTTCTACATGAGCCATACGCGTACGTGGATAAGAGAATACTTAGGAAAGTCACGCTGAAAATGTAGCATATGTTCCATGAAATACTTGATGCGAGACTCGTACGTTTATCACTCGTCATACATGGTCAGATCCATACAAGCAACAAAAGGTTGGTATATAGCAATGCGGATCAGATCTACTGCTACACCAATGAGCGATTCCGAGACGATGACGTTGAAGCCACTGACAAGATGGTTACGAGTCTATTCTAAAGACTTAACACTTCATCAAACGTTCCTGGCCATGCATCGACGATGGTCGCTAATTCTACAGCATCTGGAAATTGAGATTACGCAGGGCAGCAGACTATGCTCTTTTGAGTCTTGGCTTGAAGGCAGTCACATAAATATAGATCCGTGCAATTGGAGACAGGGTAATTAATCGTTGGATATTGCATGTTTGTGTCTGTGCATCATGGAAATTTTTGGAGAAATGAAGTCAAATTAACAAGGTTGAAGTTCGCAATTAGGGAAGACCGGAAGACCCTGCGAGGCATTTATCCGACAATATTCCCTACTTGACCACTTACATGCAACAAGACAGCATTTTACGCGCACCTTCTGGCGGCGTCATGGCGTACGCCAATGAATCCTCAGCATTGACCACCACTAACGGCCAGCGGGAACGGGTGCGGCTCTAAGCTGCAAAGTAAAGAATAGATCTATCAAAGTATCAATTCAAGCAATGGCTTTGACGCAGCTAGGAAGCAAGCCACTCGTGTCACCGAAACCAACTAAAAACAGCTGAATCAACTAAAGCAGATATCTGCATATACGGTAAATGGGTAAAAACGGGTAAATGTACACTGACTGGCCTTATAGAGACGAGATGAGCACCGCGAGAGCGCTTCAATGCAATTGCTATTGAGTAGATTCAAATCTTTTAAATAAGCTAATGTTACCAGAAGTATGGCACGTACCATCTTCTTCAATGTGCATGTATACATAAGGAGAAATGGTGAGCTGCTCCCCTACCCAGCATCTTTCTTTCCTTGCAGATGATCCCGGAATACTCACCAGCCATGTCTAGACCCAGTTTCGTCCCAAGTATCGACGAATTCCGCCTCCCCAAGTTCGATTTTGAGCCTTGGTCTACAAGGTCTTCCATTTACTCTCAAGGCACTGATGAGGATGAGAAGGCCCTCATCGACTTCAACAAATGCCGGTCCGAAAGCGCCGAGGATTGGTCGTCGGTACGTCTATGCATTCCTTAGCTACACATTTCTGATGTGTTACAAAGGCCAAGAAGCTGTTCGCCGTCTGCACCTGCTTCCTCATTGTCCTCAATTCAGCCATTGCCTCTTCACTTCCAGGCGGAGCCGTCTTCTACACTGCAGATTATTTTCACGTCACTGATGAACAACAATACGCCCTTCCTATATCCGTATTCTTAATCGGCTACATATTCGGACCTTTGGTTTTCAGTCCTCTGAGCGAGATGTACGGCCGGAGAATCATAATGATCATAACCTTTGTTGGGTATACTGCTTTCACGCTTGGCTGCGCCATGGCGCCCACGTGGCCAGCCCTACTCGTCTTCCGCTTCCTCGTTGGACTTAATGCCTCCGCGCCCTATACGTTGGGAGGAGGGATCTGTGCAGATTTGTATTCAAACGCTGCTCATCGGGGACTAGCTATCATGGTGCTTATGATAGTAAGTCTTCTATCTTGTCCTTGATTAACCATAACTGACTGGGTGCTAGGTCCTTAATATTGGACCTGCTAGTGGACCTATCATCGCTGGCTTTGTGTCGCCAGCAAGTTGGAGGTGGAAATACTGGGTTGCTCTAATGATAGCGGGTGTATCATTCATTCCTCTACTTTTTCTTCCAGGTAAGCTTTAGTTCCCCTACCTTGATTGGAGTACTTCACTGAGATACACAGAAACATATGGACCGGTGCTACAGGCTCGACGTGATCGAGCCGCTAGGACCTGGGTTGGGCATTCGACCAAGCGAACGCCTCTTGTATCAAACAAGCAGAGCTTGAAGAAGACCTTATCCGTGGCCCTTATTCGCCCCTTCCGCATGTTTTCCGAGCCAATTGTATTAGCCACATCCCTCTTCATGGCCATGGTGTACGCCATCTTCTATTTATTCTTCGAAGCATACCCAATTATCTTTGGAGGTGAGAATCCTCCCGTCTCCTGGCTGATTTCGCCAGCTATCTCAGTGCTCTCGGCTGCAACGGCTGACAGTCTCGACCCAGGGGTATACCAAATGAGCACTGGCATCTCAGCTCTTGCATTCATACCTAGTAAGCTTCTTCACAGCCAAATCCGATCATGAACAGGGCACTGATTTTGAAAAGTGCCAATCGGCGCCTGCCTCGACATCATCGTCGTCTTATGGTGGGAGCGCTACCTCGAACGCGCGAAAGCGAGGAACGCCCCCTGGGCCCTCAACGAGGAATACCGACGCATGCCTCTCGCCTGCATCGGCGGTCCCCTCTGCGCGCTCTCTCTATTCTGGCTCGTAAGTTCAACCCCCCCCTTCCCCTCCTCCCCTTCCCAACCCACACCATCCCATCCAACCTTCCACACCACACGCTCTAACCTCGGACCTCAACGAACAACAGGGCTGGTCCGCCCGCCGCGACACCCACTGGATCGTGCCCATGCTCGCCGGCGTCCCCTACGGCATGGGCGTCGAGATCATCTTCATGGCCCTGACGAGCTACCTCTCCGACGGCTACGGCACCCTGACCGCCTCCGCCCTCGCCTCCGCCGCCATCATGCGCAGCTGCCTCGGCGCCCTCCTGCCCTTGCTCACGCAGCCCATGTACGCCGCCCTCGGCGTCAGCTGGGCGTCCGGCCTGCTCGGCTTCGTCACGCTCGCCATGGCCGTCGTGCCAGTTTTGCTCCTCCGGTTCGGGGCCGGGCTGAGAAGGAGGAGTAAGCTCTGTCGGCAGGTTGGCGAGAAGAAAGGGGAGGGGGAAGAGGGGCAGGTTTGAAGGTTGGCCCCGGGGGGAAGGGGTTGTTTTGGGAGAGCGCGATGCAATTAGCGTCCCTGTGTAGGACGTTGCAAAGGCGCTTTTCTTGGTCAAGCAATTGAAACAGAATATATTGGCTGCTGCCAAGGCGTACATAAAGTAATGATAAAGTGCGCGGGGGAAAAGCTGCCGGCGCGAATCGGGGTTCCCGGGGGCGTTTGGTACATGTGAGAAGTAAGGGTGCGAAGGGGATTTTTAGCAGAAGTTGTGCGTAAAGTCGAGTAGCGACATACTGAATCAAATCTGTTAAGAAATTACTTGTTTTAAGAACCATGATCTTGAACGTGCGGGGGAAGGTTTCTTGCTCATTGCCTTCTATCCTTTTCTTTGTATCAATGTTCATGTCTTTTGGATGAGGAGGGAGGAAGGATGGAAGGAAGGAGGGGCCAATATGTATCTCATGTTGTATGTTTCTGTTGATTGGTTTTCATGAACGCGTGCGCAGATGTAGTGAGTATGATGGTGAAAGACAGCTATGGCTCCGTTGTTGTTGTCGAGTCTGGAAGATAATGGTTTTCCCTCCATAAGGTGCTTTCAGTGTGCTGCGAGTTCTCTTATGTCTGTCTAGCTCTTGTGCTTTCGGGGCTTGTCTTATCACATGATAGAGCGAGTGAGCGAGCGGACCTGGAGTAGCGGTTTCCAATCATTAAATTGTGGTCAATTCATTCATTCATTCATTAATCTGTAAAGTAATTCGTGTATTGCTCGCCTCATATCTCGCGTGAGAGTTTCTACGTTCCAACGCTCCTCGACGATCGCAAGAAGGATTATCACAAGAAAATCTCCCAATCCTCTCCCACCAATCCATGCAGCCGTCCATATCGCGTCCATCTCAAGCCATCTTCTTCCCGTGCTTCGAGAAACGGAGCTGGAACCAGGCATACTCCTCCGCCGTTTGCGGGTTGTGCATGCGCTGCCGTATGGCCCGGTTCGTGGATTGGTCTTGCGTCGGTGTGTTTCGCTCATGTGCTGCTGGGGGCATCTGGGGTTGCAGAGCTAGGTATTGTCGCATGTGTAGTATGCTCGGTAGAAGTGGTTGGGCTGTTAAAGGGTTGTTGAAAGGAGGCGCGACTTGGTGAGGGTCGGGACTGAATATCCCGTAGCGCAGGCTCTGGGCCTGAAAGTCATCCGCCTCTGCTGGTTCAGTCTGATTGATCAGTACCATCTCGCCAAAGCGCGCCTGGGTCTCGACCATATCGCGGGATACGCTGCCATGGAAGGCTGACTCACTGTGCTCATTTGCAGTCTGCGGCGATCCGCAGCACTGATTGCTGCATCTTTGCGAACTGTTGGGCACGTTGGGGATGATACCGTGTGCCTCGGAGAAGGTGGTGACAGGGGCGAAAGTTTCGCGGAAAAGGTGGTTTAGACCGGGCGGCGGACTGGAGTTGTATGCTGTCCCATCGTCAGCATAACGCGGTGGGCCACCGAATACAAAGAGCTGACTCAGGAAACGTTGGGTCTCGTGAGACACGTCTCCGCATTGCTGCTTCTCGCTTGCAAGCACTTCTTCCACGTCTGTCATTGTCGTGTCGGCTTCGTCTGTCCGCAAGCACTGCTTGCCGATCGTACTGGGGGCACGGTTGTCCTGCTTGCTTGCAGGACTGGGATAATCGTCGAAGTAATCTGCTGCTACAGGTCGCACTCGCTGTCGGCGTAAAGCTAACCGATGGTCGCTCACCGTTCTCCAGTATTTCTTTACATCCTCGGATTTCGCTTCGGCGAGCTTGGCAACCTTCATGCTCTCAGTTTCGAAGTGAAAGATGTTAATCACGATCCCTTCCCAGATCCGGCACATCGTTGCTTCGGGGATGAGATCGCCACTGCTCGCTTGGTGAACCTTCCACACGACATCGAGATAGCTGATGTTCTGCAAGGAAAGGAGGTCGATGTCAGGGACAACGATCTTAGCGATACCATCGGTAAGTACAATAGATCCTTTGTGCTGGTTGTGTTTGTCGCGCGGTAGGGCGCGAATGCTCGTCTTTGCTTCCTGCGACTTGCGAGATAGGAACTTCCCAGGTTCCGTGTACTTCTCCCAGAAATCCATGACCAGTGGACACAATCTCTGCTGCAACAAGAACCGACACTTTGAGTCCCCCTGGCTGTACGTTGCTCGTACAAAGAGCCAGTTGACCTCCCCTTGACTCAAGTGAACACCACGAGGGGCATTTCGACTTAGGAGGCATTTGGTGTAGTCCAGGTGATTCAGTCCTTGGATCTCAAACTCGTGATAGCGGTAGAAGATGGAAATAATCGGTATACCGTCCTTGACTGCCATGGAGTTTCCTGCGATGGTGGACATAGATGACATGATGTTGACAATCGGAAATCTTGATATCTCAGTGGTTGCAGATCTTGGTTTGATCAGTCGTTATTGTTAAACGTACCTGTGGCTTGAAGGAGAGTTATTGAAAAGTGGTAAGATTGGACGAAAAGGAGGAGTTGATTGGATGATAGAGAGGGGTTTGGAGAAAAGAAGAAACACCAGCAGGCAGCAAGAGTGGTGGCTATTAAGTGTGGAAGACTAGTGACAAAGACATTGTGTCGATGAATAAGACATATTGGTGAATAAGACATGTTGATATTCGTCTTAGAAAGTGAATCGTTTCACACGTATATATGCATATATATAACAAAGGAACAAGGAACGTAGTCCCAGAGTCCGTAGTCTTCGTTTGCAATTCTGTTGGACTGTACGATATCAGGCTTCCATGTCTCGCTCACAGGTTGTTGCTTAAGGCCATTTGCAAACATCATAAATCTTCTCAAGGTGTGAAGCTTGTTTGCCGAGCTTTATATGTAGGAGCCACTGGACTGTCCAGGAAACTCAATACCAATCAGCTCACAAAGGCTACAGCCAAACCAGTTCATCATCTGTTTGAAACAAGATGTCAACGTGTTCCTCTAGATAAAGAAGAGATTCATTATTAGCTTGAGACACAAGCAGTAGCTGTCTCTGGCAGGCTCGGCCGGATCCATGATCACTAGAGTGACCAGTTGTAGATTTTTCGTTGATCGGTACTCTGGTGGAAATGGGTATCTATACCTGGGAAGCTTCCTCAATGCTACCTGTTTAAGAGCAGCAAGTAAAGCTCCGAGTCAGTAGGGGAGGATAGCCACTTGCCGTACTCGCTATAAAGAGAGTTCATGGTGGAAGGTACCACAACCATTACTGCAATTATCTCGGCAGAATCTCAGAATAGTGAGACCAAGGACTGGTCAAAGTGGGCGGAGAGAATTCAGAACTGCCCGAAGATCAACAGGTCAGTCCGGGAAGGCCACATCCGATGCCAATGCCCAGATATTGATAACAGATATTGTCTCTAGACTAGCAAGGACTTTTGCATTCTCCTTGGTGTTTCTGGGTGTTCAAAAAGAAGACCTCGATTGTTTGCAAAATGAGGGGCTTCTTTGTCACTCTTGACAAAGACAGAAACAAGGGTTAAGAGGATCAAGCAAAGACCATTTTGCAAGAGGGAGATACACGTGCAAGGATCTAGATTCCCTAGTTGTCTTGCCGAGAGTCACTCTGTTCATCTTGATACCTGAATAAGGATGGAGAAAGGCAAAGATAGGGGAGAGCGTTTGTGGAGCATGTACCTACCTACCTACCTTACCTCAGGATTCTCCGACTTGCATGACTTGATGGGTCGCCCCGACCCGAGCCCGCGCTCTAGAGCAATGGAAGCCCCCAAAGCCCCCAAAGCCCCCAAAGCCCCCTAAGCCTTGGTAAGGTAAGCTTGCTCCCCGGCACGACTTTCCCCAACAATCTGCAATGCAACGCAGAGAGAGAGATATCTATCAGACTCTTCAGACTCTTCCCTCTTTCCAAACAGATTATAGACAACAGAGAACAACACAGAGGAGAGAAGGAGAGAATGATTTTTGTGGCATAGATCATACCGAATAATCCAAGAGAAAAGAATGAACAATAAATATGAAGAGTAGAGAAGCACCAAGACTATCCATACACCACGCAATCCATGAAGCCTACCTTAGATACCTTGCGTTCGGCCGAAACAAGTCTAGCCATTGCCCGAAAACCAAAAGTCCTACCCTCATGATGCCTTCTCCCTCGCCTTAGCACCGCTGGCCCGGTGCCAAACATCCCCGCCCCACCTCAGCATACGCTCGGCCGCTGCAGTGGGTCCATCCACCGCCGGTCTCACGTCCAAGTAGAACACCGGCTCCCCTGTGGGCTCAGGCGGACCGGAGTAATAATCAATCACATACCTCCCCTCCCTCGTCTGACCGTCCTGGCCTGTTCTTTGCACATACCAATCATGGCGATCAAAAGGTAGCTCGCTCCTACACGGACCTCATTAGTAAAAAGTACGATTCGATGGCAGCGCCACTGACCCAAATTTCGAAGGCCAAACCCTCCCTAGTACATCTAACATCCTGGCCTTGGGCGTCAAATCCCCCGGCCTTCCCATGAATCGCATCAGTCTTGGCCTGTCTCCTTTCCATTGAGGCATTTCTTGAAAACCCTCCTCCCCTCTATTACAAGCTTGCCATCCGTAGCTCAACCCGTTGCTGAACCTGGCTTCCCATCCTTCAATTTCCGCCCAAGCCCCCTCATTCAAGAAGTTATGTACTGCCACCATACTTTCCACGGCATCTTCGGGCGTGTCGTCGTAGCCTTTCCGTAGCATAGCATTGTACATCTGTTGCGGAGAAGGATATTCCCAATTCGATTCAGCGTCGCCCCGGGGAATGGATGATGTGGTGCGGGAGGTGGGGAGAGCGATTGTCTGATTGGTCGAACGGGACTGGGAGAGACTTGACGGCATATAATTCAATGGATTCAACTTAGACAGAGGAGATGGCTGGGGCGTGGGAGTTGGGAGGGGCGCGTTGGGAGAAGCGACAGGACATGAGGAGGCGTCGGCTGGTGATTGTGGCGAGTTTTGGGGAGGGAAGGGCGAGGGCGAGGTGGCTTTGTGCATGGGGCATCCGGGCTTCAATCGTCAGCTGTTAATCTCTGGAGCCTTGTATAGGTATAGCTTACTGGAGGAACGGCATCTGATTCGGATGGAGGATGGGGCGCGAGCGGCCTTGGGGGCGTTGCAGTGTCTGCCCAAAACCACCCCATCTTAACCTGTCTCCAGAGACGGATCCAAAGATTAATGACGTAGGATTTCCACTCCTCGCAGCGCTCTACGCAAAACGTGTAGTGTTGTAGGGTGAGAGATGTTGTAGTACGAGATGTGAGAAGATGCTCGGAGGCTAGACCGTCGCTGGATTTGCGGGCAAAATGACGTCCGTTTTGCGGCTTACCCAAGGTTCCATTCCTCAATCATTCTACAACATGGATTTTGCGCCGTAAGACGTGTTCTGATGAGCATTGAGAAAGGTTTTGGTGTTCTACGATGCGAGCAGCCTTTGCGCTTGGCCGACTATGCCTTCGTCAAAGACCCTACCGTCTCATAGCACCCATTGCCCGCCATGAAACGTATTCCTCCATACCTACACGATGGCCTGTGTTCCACAGACCCCCGAGACCGCCGAAGGGGAGGGTACTCATATGGAGCTTGCTGTCTCCCGCCGCTTTTGTGGCATTGAGTGAGGAGGACACTGGAGACGGCAAAACACCAGAAGAGCACATGCTGGAGGCCTCAAGGGCAGAGATCGCCAAAGAAATACCAGAGGATGTGCATGGTCTTCGAAGAGTATGGAAAGAAATCTATCTATACGTCGACACGTTGATCGTCGAGCCAATAGCGACAACGTTCCGGTTCCTGCATCTTGTCATCATATTCGTGCCAGTAATAGGGACTATGCCATTGATTTGGCTGGGTAGAAGGCAGAAAAGTCGTGACAACGAACGCTCCGGCACGCTTTGGTGGTACTCCTTCTTGGTGCGGTCGATGGAGCGCGCAGGTCCCGCTTTCATCAAGGTATCCCGTACTGCTCAAGCAAAGTGTAGATTTTCAAGCTGACCTATGTGCGTCTAGCTTGGTCAATGGGCAGCTTCAAGATCAGACATCTTCCCCCAAGAAATGTGCAACACCATGTCCTCCCTCCACTCGAACGCTCCAGCCCATTCCTTGAAGTATACGAAGCAGACAATAATCAGGGCCTTCGACGGCCGGCCGTTCGAGGAAATCTTCGACGAGTTCGAGGAGAAACCCCTGGGAGTTGGAGCAATTGCACAGGTCTACAAGGCGAAACTGAAACCAGAGTTTACAACTCCCGGCGATACCGATCTGGAACCGCAGCAACGTAACATCAGTCAGCGGATGAGGAAGAACGTAGACAAGTTGGTAAAGTCCACCCCACAGAGGACGCCATCATCTTACGTTGCGATCAAAGTGCTCCACCCAAAAGTTGAGAGAATGGTGCGACGAGATCTCCGAATCATGGGTATCTTCGCTGCGGTTCTGAACGCAATTCCAACAATGGAATGGCTCTCACTGCCTGACGAGGTAGAACAGTTCGGTGAAATGATGCGCTTGCAGCTCGATCTTCGCATCGAATCTGCGAATCTCATTATGTTCCGCAAGAAATTCAAGGACCGAACCACAGCGTGGTTTCCCTTTCCCTACGCTGAGCACTCAACTCGTCAAGTTCTGGTAGAGGAATTTGCCCAAGGAATACCCCTTGCAGCCTTCCTCGAAGATGGCGGTGGTGTCTTCCAGCAAGAGATAGCAGATGAAGGTCTCGATGCTTTCCTGCACATGCTGCTAATAGACAACTTCGTCCATGCAGATCTCCACCCAGGCAACATCATGGTGCGCTTCTATAAACCAGAACAGATAGACCTGTCTCTAGGCCGCCAGAAGCAATCAGACTCTCCCACACACTCTACAGATGTCACGGAAGAGGTTCTCCAGCAGCTGCGCCCTCACCGCCATCATCCCGAAGAATGGAAAGCCGAGCTTCAGAAAATCGACAAGGAAGGTTACCGTCCGCAGCTCATCTTCATCGACACGGGTCTCGTCACGGCCTTGAACGCCACCAACCGCAAGAACTTCCTCGACCTGTTCAAAGCCGTCGCCGAGTTCGACGGGTACCGGGCCGGCCACCTGATGGTGGAGCGATGCCGGCAACCCGACGCCGTCATCGACGAAGAGGTCTTCGCGCTCCGAATGCAGCACCTGGTGCTCGGCGTCAAGAGCAGGACGTTCGCGCTGGGCAACATCAAGATCGGCGACGTCCTCAACGAGGTCCTGAGCATGGTCCGGAGCCACCACGTGCGCATGGAGGGCGACTTCGTCAACGTGGTCATCAGCATCCTCCTCCTCGAAGGGATCGGTAGGAGTCTCGACCCCAACCTTGACCTGTTCAAAAGGTAAGCCGCTTATTCTCTCTCTCTCTCTCTCTCTCCCACTCACATACACTACACCCTCATTTCCAAATATCGCACGCTCACACACTCTCCCCGCAGCGCCCTCCCCATCCTGCGCCAACTCGGCGTCCAAGGCGGCGGCACCTCCCTCCTCAAGAGCGTGCGCGAGGGCGACACCTCCATGCTCAAGGTCTGGCTCGGTCTCGAGATCCGAAAGTACCTGCAGGCGTCCGCGGAGCAGGTGGAGTCGTGCGTCAAGTACGACCAGTTGAGTCCGAATATATGATTGTGAAAAAGTTTCGCGCTTCTGCCGCTGCCTCTTTACTCACTCTGGTTTTGGGCCCCTCCAGAGAGTCAGGAGGGGAGAGGGAGAACGCTTTCGAAAGGCCCGGTTTTGGCGATAGGTTGAAGTGTGTCTGTCTATTGTCATTGTTAGGACTCGTGAGCGGAGTTGGGACGGAGTCTAGAGCTGAGAAGGCCGGCCATCAGCGACGGCGGCGGCGGCGTCTATTAGGTCTAAAGGACCAGGGCCCGCATCTATGCTACACACACTCTATTTACAGACGGACCGAACATCCACGCCATGCGAATTCAGCACGAGATGCTGTCTATCCGAATCTCCAGATCCGCTTCCCATGTATCTTATATCTTCATCAAATCCTCATAGAACGCCGGCATCCTCCCACTCTTCTCCAATCCCCTCCCCGCGCCCTGCGTTTGCGGAGCTCTGTCACCCCTGCCTTGCCGTTGAACCGAGCCCTGGCCCTGGCCCTGACCGAGCGATCTCCCCCCCGTGACTGTCGCTCTCTCCCCACCCCAGCCCCTACTCGCCACCTTTTCGCCAACCCTGACATCCCGATCCAGCACATCCACCAGGCCTCCCGCAAACAGCTTCCTTACTTTCTCATCGGCAAACGATTTCTCTTCCCCTCTCTGCCCCAGGAACCCCTCGCCGAATTTTCTGCGCGGGGCTGATGAGAGGTTACCAAGTTCTTTGAACGCGACGGCCAGGAGTCTTTCCAGGCCTTTTCGGAACTCGAGGAGGGTCTTTGCGGTACGCCGGTCCGGTGAGGAGATGTAGAAGGGGAGCCAGCCGTCCAGCTCGACGATGTTGCTACGTTCTTTGTTTTGCTTCAATTTGCCGCCGAACAGGGTAGCCATGAGGGGCGTTGCTTCTGTAGTATCACGGAGGAAGATTGAACGGCCGTCATTAGAGCGCGCCATGACGCTGTACATGTACAAAGTGTTCCAGGGTACCTTGAAATTGTCTTTCTTCCCTCTCTGCGAGTTGACTGAGGACGGATGCACAAGGCAGGATTTTTCGCCAGCGGTGCGGAAGGTCACACCGCCGGTGTTGACAGCAAGGTTGGGGTGGAAACCTGCCAAAGCTAACGCTTTGATAAGGGGGATTTTGTGACTGTTTTCATTTAGGGAGGGGCTGCCGAACTGAGACTTCACGCGATCAAAACGCGAGCTTCCTGGAATGAGGCGGGTCTCCACGAGAATATCTTCGATTTGCTTGGCGGTGGCATCGATAGTCGCGAAAGCGTTAGCATGGAGGAAATTGCGGTAGGCGAAGCCTTTCATGCTGTGATCGCCTTGTTCGTCGCGGACTCGCCGGAGCTCCCGGACTGCATTTAGCAGGGCGATATGGTCGGAGCCACTACCCTCGACGAAGGAGAGCTTGACTTTGGCAGCTTCGTTGCGGGAGTCAAGGGGGGTGGTGAAGAGGGAACGTTCAGCAGAGGCTGCACCGAGTATGATCATGGGATCGAGACAGCGGAAAATGATTCCAAGGACTATCATCTTCCCGAGGCTTGGGTGGACGGGGAGGGAGGACAGGAGACGGCCGAGAGGTGTAATTGACTCGCCATCGTCGGTGAGAGCATCTAGAGCTTCGAGGTTGACAATGGATGAGTCCACAGCTTTTGGATCGGGCGGCTCTATAGCTTCAGCAAGAAACTCGCGAATCGGGGCTTCAAATGCCTGTGCCTTGACTTTGAGACAGATTTCCTGAAGGTCGATGCGGAGAAGCTCGGGCAAGCCAATAGCACGCAGCTTCTCGTAGCGTTCCTTTGTGAAAAGGGCATAGTAGTTTCCATTCTGGACTCGACCAGCTCGGCCTGCACGTTGCTTTGAGTTGGATTTACTGATCCATGTACAGAGGAGCTGGGAAATACGACGGTTTTGATCGTACTGTTTCTCTCTTAGCTTACCAGTGTCAACCACATACTGTACGTCGGGTATAGTGATCGAAGTTTCGGCAATATTGGTGCCTAGGATAATCTTTCTGCAGCCTTCTGGCACTGGATCGAAGACCGTATTCTGGCCAGCTGGCAGACTGGAATGCAATAAACAGAGCTTGAACTTCGATTCATTCTTGAAGTCGACGCCAAAATCGTAGGTCTTTAGGAAATCCTCGACTTTTAATATCTCTGCAAGACCAGGCAAAAACACCAGAATAGCTCCCTCCTGGCTCGTTTTGACAATGTGCGAGATCGTACATGCAACAAGGCCGAAAGGTAACAGCGCGTTCTCTTTTTCCGTTGCTGGATCTGTATCCCCTTCGCTAGCGATGGAGTTTCGCTGGCGTTTCCAGTCAATCAGGGATATCTCCTTCCTTGATCCATCTGCCGACTCCTGACTGTCTGTTATTGGATTTCCGTTGCGGAATCTAGCTTCAGCATCCAGATAATCTTTAGTGTCGAAATCCGCGTGCATTGCCCTCAACTGTGTTGGAGAACTCGCAACGCTCATATCCTTCAATATCTCATCGAGATATCTCTCTTTGACTGGAAATGTCCGACCAGGAACGCTCAGGGAAGGGCAATCAAGTGCGCCCTTACCAGTAATGTTGCTTTTGAAGTATGACGCGAACAATTCAGTATCCATGGTAGCGCTCATGAGCACAACTTGTGGATTCGACTTGCCAAGAGCCTGTCGTCGCATGATGTTCTTCTTCAATAGTATAAGAAGAAAGTCAATTAGCATGTCACGTTCATGCACTTCGTCAATGACTAGATGCGATACATTATCCATCACTTCGTCAGGATAATGCTGCAGCTGCTGTTGTAAGATACCGGTCGTGCAATAAGTGACGCTGCCTCCAATTTGAGGTAGCTTTGGGTCAAAGCGAACGTGATATCCCACACTTTCCTGCAATGGTTCTCCTCTCTCCACTGCAACTCGTTTAGCGACAGAAATTGCCGCTATCCGGCGAGGTTGAGTACAGACGATGTTGCAAGAAGCGCCATTTTCCTTGCTAATAGCGTCTTCTAACAAAATCTGGGGTACCTGGGTAGTCTTGCCGCTTCCCGTAGCCCCAATAATGATACTATAGACGTTGTTGTTGACTAGATCCAAAACCTTAGCCCGGTATCGGTTCATCGGCAGTTCCGCTTTCTTGTCACGGAGATCTGCGAATTTCGGATCTCGTAGAAATTCGTTCATCTTTCGGAGCAGTCCCTCGTCTCGCTGTTGAGCTTCATGAGCTTCCAGTAGGCGTCGGTAGCCACCCTTCCGGCTTTCGGAGAGGTCGACTTTGGGCACGATATCTTGAACTGCGTCTGGTAATCCTGCCTTACGAGCTCCGAGTAGTGTCTCACGCATGACAAGAGAACAGTCTTCATCGACTGGCATATCCACTGGGGCGATAGGCCTTAAAATTTGTCCATTGCCATCTCGTAGCGCTCGAAGAAACCGGGGATATAGCTCAGGTTCTTGTTTCTTCAAGGATAGAGCGGCGGTGAGAAAAGCAGTTTCCTCGGCCTTTTTCTTCAACATATTTTCCGCGGGCTCGCCGATTGATTCGCCATTAATCTTCACCTGGACGCGAGTCGGCACGTCCTGTTTGATACTTTTTCCCAAAGGTTTTGTGGCTTCGGTCTGTATATCTACACCTGGTCGAACAATCCTGTAGAAGTCCATGAATTTGGACGCATTATCGGTTGTCAATGCACCGGAGTCCTTAATAACGATAGTTTCGCTGCCACGTTCCTTTTGGTATCTCTCTGCCTCCTCCTTGAAACTATTTGCAGCTCGAATCTCAGCGATCTTGACATCTCCACCTTGAGATCTGACTCGGATGCCTTGCTCAGGAAGCTCCACAATCATTTCGATGTACCTTTTCCTTCTTTTGCGTTCCTTGCGAGATTGAACCGTAGTGCTGATTTTAGGGACAGTGTCAAATCGAGCTGCATAATTGTATATGTCCGTAACAGCATTCTTTTCTTCGGCTCTTGCTTTGTCCATAGACTGTTTATTGACTTGATTTATGCCAGAATTTTTGTCAAGAATTTCACCAAGTACACCTTGCTCGTGAAACTTTGCCAGCAAGTGTAGCCAAGCGGTGTCTTCGGCGGCTTTCTGTCAAACGTTAGAATACCCTACTTCATGAAGCTTAGTGACTTGCCTTGGTTCGACCTTCCCCAATGACAGCTTGATTGTGCATCGCAGAATTGTAATAGACGGTGCACTGGTGAACATCCTTGGCCAGGAGAATATGCTCCGTGCGACACTCTGCTAACCCTTGAGCACTATTGTGTATGGTACCTTTGGGGGTTTTGAATATGAATGCCGGTGCGTCGGGATACTCTTGGGGTGTGGGAATGTGCATGGAGCTACGGATGTAGGCTTCATCTTTGAGCTCCGTAGCGTTGCCGCGCTGTCTTCTAGCTGGTCGTTGGCTGAGGGGAGCTGTGGCCTTCCTCTTTCTGCTCCCAATAGCGGTATGTCCCCGCTGGTATTGCTTTTGGGAGCGCTTGTGAATCGATAGTTTGACCGGTGTGGAGGTCTTAGCGTTGTGATGAGAAGAGGTAGCCGATTGATGAGGGGAATGATTTGATGCTGCATGTGCTGGCGGAGGCCTGTTGGGGGTTTCTTTTCCCCCTCCATTTCTCCTGTTCCCATGTAGCATCGCTGCTATCCTCTCGTCATTTTGCATCGTCTTCAGCCCCTGTTCAGTAGATCTGTAGCGGCTCTGCTTGGGACCTCTCCATGGGTGCGAAGTGGGAGCGTTACGTGAGTGTGCCAATGACGGCTTGATGCGCGTGCGAAGGGCCTAAAATGTACAGGTCAATACGAATATGCTTAGCTAGAATGATGTATGACAACCAACATACCAAAGCCCGTATCATCTTCCCCTAATGTCGTTCTTCAAGCACCTCGAGACAGAAAAGACGGTATGCTCAGATCGGAGTCGATCCATATGTGAGGATGAAAGATAAAATCATCAACCGTATGCTCTCAGGGTATGAATATACAAGCACCAATTTAGATGTATTCAATTTCGAATAGCATATTGCTTCCCATACAGCCAAGCCTTTGCCTTCAACTCCAGGAATCTTTTTTGCACTAAAGTAGTTCCATTAGCGTCTGGCGGCTACTTTAGGTACCTTTTCTGTCGGAAGCGCGCTCATCTCAGCCAGGGCCGAGGGGCGTTCTCGGGCGTTGTTGCCATTGTTCTTCAAAATAATTCTACTTCAAGTTCTAATATGTTCGCAGAATCATCAAGGTCCGCTCTACTCTTGCTGGAATATTAGATGTTGTGTTTCAAGCACAACCGCAGGATGAATATCTAGTCATGTCACGATACCAATATCTGATGCACTATCGTTTCCTAAATTAGTCACCTGGAGTACTAATATTGACATCTCTGAGCGAACCATCTTCTTATGAAACCTGGAAATTATCATGTCGTGACATTGGTGGTGTACAGTGTGATGGGATCCTCATATCCTTGAGCCTAGAGATATTCGACTCTACCCAGGGTTGCAATGGACGAACACCGCCGACCATCCATCTTCAAACTTATAATGCTTGTAGTCAAACATTGTCTATGAAATTGAAGATTCTCCTTCACGAAACATGTCGATAAGAAAAGTACCTGAGACATGAGTCTTTGTTGTTGAGCTCTGGACGTCCATCAGTATTTAAGAACCATCTATTCCCCAAGATCCAATACATTGCAAACATCCGCAATGAAGACAGTGAGAGGGCTATCCGCATTTGCAGTCCTCGACTCGCAGCAAGGAATCGCAGCAACAACAAATCTCGAGCCCACAACATAGATATGCATCAAAGAAAAGCCCGTAAGTTGAAATGCCCAAATAGCCGGACGCTGTGCCAGTCCGAAACCGTACGACATCTACCGTGGAGACGAAAGAAACAAGAGGTGTGAAGCAAGGACTCATCGCAGTGTTGCTGAGAGTGTGCTCGTGCTGCAATTACCCGCACGAAAGAGCTCTGGGGCTCGCTGCATCAGGCTGCATTGTAGGCGATGGTCGGAGCCTATCGTGGCTTTTGGTCACATTTGCCTGGTAACTCATCTGGGCGAAGCGCAGCGGTCTGAGCTGGAATGGGGGGCTGTTTGCCTCGTAACAGGGTGGTTGGAATCAGTCAATCAATGGCCTGTATTCTGATCACTAATCATTAGTTCTCCGCACTAGCTCTCCGCACCCAAATAGCCTCTTATCTATATCCTTCCTATATAATTATAGCAAGTCATTATATAGTATGCAATACATACATCTATGCCTAGAGACCACTTAGACCATCATTTCCAACGCGGGGACAAGCATAACTAGTTCAGCTGATGGCAAATTGGCCATACATGCTCAACTTTTTAGCGTCGATACCTCTAATGAGACTCCATCGCTCGGTACCTCTTCCGACCATCGACAACAAGGCCAACACAGTATGAGAGTGCCCCACGTCCAAAATCAGGACCGCGAGAAGCAGCCTGAGAGATCCCCAACACCTTACACAACAGATATTCCTCCTGCAGGCCACCCCATCCATGACATCCTGCGGATGACTGGCCAACTTCCAGAAGAGCCCAACAAGCCCAACGCTACACTAACAAGGCTTGTAGCAGAGGGCAAAATCAAGCCAGACGAGCCGTCACAGTCTCAAGTGCCTTCACCGCTCAACAATCTTTTCGCCAAGATCTATCAATTCTTCGCCGACGGCCCCCAAACGGCCTCCGTCAGGTTTGCCGCGATCCAGACAAGTGTCACCAGCGGCGAGGCTGAAGTGACGCCTTCTGCGTACCAATCCGCGGTCGCCACCCGCACGCTCGCCGGCACCAGCCTGCCATGGAATTCATGCAAGCTAGCTGCCACCCTGGTCCTCCTTCACGCGGTGTCCAAAGACGCCGAAGTCATGCTCGAAGCCCTCACATTCCTGTCCCGAGGCCTGGGTGGTCTACCGACCATGTCCGTGATCAGCGGCACGCCGTCAGCTAAACTCGCCCCTCGGTTCGTTCGGGCGAAGAAGGCAGCCGTGGACGGGAAAGTGGGAAAGTGTACCGTGCTGGGGATCAGCCTTGTGGACGTCGAGATGATCGAGCGGGGCGAGAGAGGAGATAAGCCCATGGGCTACACTTCTTTCGCCCACGCTTTCGTCCTGGCTCTCGGCCGCCAGGGATGGCGCATCTTTCAGTCTTGGGGAGAGCACGGCTACACCCTTGATGAATACCTCGAGCGAGGTGGAGCAACACTCAGGGACTGGAAAGAGGCGAAAGCCTTTCTGAAAGCTTTCCTCGTGCTGACTACCGCTGAGGTAAGACCTCAACCCTTAATCCATCATCTCGCCGATATCCTTGCTGAACTCTCTGCCTCAAGGGATCCTGGTCGCAGCAGATCAACGACGCATACGAAGCATGCTTCGAGGTGAACATTTCCAGGATTTGCCTCAAGAAAGGTTTGCAGAAGCCCATCGTCCCCATCTACAGACCATGGATTCGAATGTTCGAGGTCGAGGATGTGAAGGACTCCGACATTGAGAAATTTGCTTGGGATTGACACATTGCAAGAAGGCCCTAGCGTACAAGGTGGCTTACATAGCAGCCAAGGAACGAGATGGAAGGTCACATGACAACCCCATGTGCGATGAACTTTAAAAGGGGCATGTCGATGGACTGTGATTTACTCACCCGTACTATGACCCTCCTGCTCGTCAGCTTAAAATGTTTTTCCAGGCTCGTACCTTTTACGTGCATGCACCAGCCAGTGACTCCTCATCGACCCAACGCTACCATCTTGTAGACCTCGCTACGCAGGCCAACTGGGACCCGATGCTAAGCTGCTTCTCGCTCCTGTATGAAAAAGGTATAGGGGAACAAAAGTGACCTGAAAGCCCTAAAGCTGGAAAACTCTCTGCGTACAATGTCAGGAATCCGGAACAAGTATTGACCTTTTTTTTTTTTTTTTTTTTTTTTTTT
>NKYR01000003.1:223271-483992 GCA_003184365.1 Evernia prunastri
GGGGGGGGGGGGGGAAAGTCTTGATCGCTGTTTGCCCGTCAGGGGTTCGAGACGAGCCAAACCCTTTGGGATGTCAGTCTGTGGGATATGCTACAGTGGCCTCTTCTGTTCTATCCAAACGCAGGTTGAGTATCTCTGGGCTTCGAGTCCGTGACCAGATGGCCCAGCTGTGCAAAGACAGCATGTAGAGAAAGCCAGCACGATCAGTGATAGCTGACCTTGCTCTGAGCTCTGAGAAGAAGCATGCGTATTGCTGCCGGATAGTTGAGATCTGTGAGACAAGGAAAGAAGGAAGGACGGTATTAGCGGGGAAGTTTCATCTCCTTTTCGCATTCTTCATCTCCTTCGTCTTTCTCTTTCTTTGCAGAATTGAACTAAAGGTCTATCGCTGCGCGAGTACTCCGAGGTGCACTTGAAGAATAAAAGAAAACAAACGAGAGAGCAGTGAATTCGTAGAGCGCGCCTATGCCAATGCTAAACCCGGTCCCATCATTATACGTGTCCCAAAAAGGTCTGCCCAGACCACATGCACTTCCAGCGTGAAAACGAGCGCCCCCCACAGACTCCGAATCCCGCTCCCAAAAAACGTGCCGCGGGTGCACCAGAGCACAGATTCGACCCCTGGTTCGTTCGGTCAGGAGGTTGTACGATACGAGGAGCATATGTGACGAAATCGTTCCACACAGATGAAAAGGATCCATCTCAAGACTCACGAACCGGAAAAGAAAAAACCGGTCACGCCCTCAGTGTCCCATCCTGACCGACCGACTGTTTCCGCCGCTCGTCCATGGCCGCCTTGAGCTTGGGGAAGAAGTCACGCGCGAGGATCGTGTCCGAATACTCCTTGGAGCACGTGATCTTCTCCCCGCTCTCGTCAAAGTCGAGCAGCCACATGTACTCGTTGACGTACTCGCCCGCAACGGTATCCCCCCTGGCGCTCAGGTACAGGCAGATGCGGTTGGCCTGCCGGTCCTCGAGCAGGTCGTTGATGGTGCAGGAGAAGTTGCGGAAGACGCCGTGCAGCTGGTGCAGCGAGTTGCCGTACGTGGCGTTGTTCTGCGGCGAGAAGCCTAGCGATTTCGGGATGAAGTGGCGGAGGCAGTCGGGGCTGCGGTGGGCGATGATGCTGTCGACGTCCATGTTGTTGAACGCTGCCACGACTGCCTCGGCGGTCCTTCTTTGTGGTGAGATGGTCATGGTGGGAGTCTGCTACGGACTGCGGTATAGAGGGCAACCGGAAGGAATTCTGGAGCTAAGCTGGGTTTGGAGAACAAGGCCATTTTTGTGACGGAGATGGTTCCCTTTGTTTAAATATTGAGAAGTTGGAAGGAGTGGAAAAGAAGTGGAAGAAGCTGCCAATCGAGCCAGCTGACAACGATTACCTCACGAACTGACTTTGACACTAAACCTCAATTGGACCACGGGACTTCGGGTCTCCGATAATCCGAGCCTAGTTTTCCAACGATTTGCGGCATTATTTCCCGATTGAGTAGATGCGGCCGGCACACCATGTCCCGATTCGGTTCTGTTGGATGATAAGGCCGTCACGAATTGACCAAAGTCCAAGCCATGCTCTTACCAAAAGATGTTAGACGCAGAGGTGGGCACCCGTCCACTGCGTTGGGTCTCCGCTGTGCATACTGAAATACTGAATAGTACTAGTGACAAGGCGGACACGTGGTAGTGGGCCTTGAAGTGGTTACCCATGAGGTGACCCAAGAGCTGACCCGTGAGGTGACAATCGTGAAAAAGAACTGACGCTTTCGTCAGTGAATGATGAGTCAGGTCTGAAAGCTTGCCGAGCTTCGGATAAGTACGGATCGTTCAATGTCAGATTGATCCTTTGATGTAACGAAACACGACTGAATGACAAGGGGGATTAAAGAGACACACCAACGAATAGATTTCTTGAAAGTGTGGCTTGGGATGTTGCTGAAGACGCAGCAAGAGGAATCGATTCTTTCGAGGCCGGCCCCGGAAGTAATGGAGTCGTTACTAAGCCCGAAGCATCCGCAACGACAAAGAAGATCCTCATGGCCTTTCAAATCGAAGAATCGACCGCAAACGGAACAAACAACTGCTTCTGTCCTTGGTCGCGCCCATAAACTTCCCTTTAACTTCCCGACATGCTCTAAAAACTTCCTAGCTTCTTCCATAGCTGGGCCTTTAGCAAACCTGCTAGAACTGCTTTGGAACCTTTTCGCTTTCTCTATTCTGGGTCTAACGTCGTCCCGCAATGGCACGTACGAGCAAAGCCAAAAAGACCCGGGCCCCAAAAGTCATCAGGGATACTGTCAAGGTCGCCGCTGGCGATACCGCAGTGGTGGCTGATGTGGCTGCCGCCTTCGTTGGGCCAGTGACGCGCCCCAATTCTATCATCGATCTGGCAAGCTGCGTCGACACCCCATCCAGCAACGCACAAGATTCTGCAATCGATGCCACCAAGCCTCGAGCGGACTCGATATCGACAATGGAGCTCAGCGACATGGCTACGAAGCAGCTCTTGGCCGAACTGGAGTCCTCTACACCTAGGTCTAAGAGGGTCCGAGTCTCCGTTTCGAGCATTTCGACAACTACCCACGAGCCGACGCTCCCACCTGGCTCGCCGAAAGCCTCATCTTCGTCTGTGGAAGCGTGGGGGTATTCCGGGGGAGCGATGCTAGTCGTTGCACTTCTCGTGTCGATTTTCATGGCATGGGAACAGCAGAGTCTCCCCTCAGCGGAGACCGGAGGTGCCAGAAATGCATATTTGAAAGCACGAAAGTTTGCAACTCTTTAGATGCTAGTGCCAATGAAACCGCACCATGTCGAGAACTTTTCGATAGGGCCCATGGTGCTTTCGCCAACTTCGCTTGCTTTGGCAAAGCTCTCGCCGACCAGAAAACAGACCAGGCGCTCCCGAATCGAGGTTGGGCCATACCTAATCAAATCTCATATTTGGAATCAATCGATAACAGGTTGAACGCGGACGCACTGGATCGGCGTGTAATCGAACACTACCTAATCACGTACAACGCTAGCGTCGATCGGCACGAAGACACTTTCCTATATTGCATCGAGGGTCAGCATAATTCCACCGCACGTTCAAAAAGAGACCGCAACTGCCGTTGAGAAAGTCAAGGCTTCTTTTGATGAAAGTCCCTCCGCTGGTGGACTCGTTCGAAGTCCCGCGCGATTGGTCTTGCAAAACTCGTTTGAACCCTTTCAGACAATTCATCTAGATTCGGCGACGCCCATGCTGCCATGACGACCAGCTTCAAGGCCAGATTGGACATGATCACCAGGTCCGAGCCATACTTGGAGGGTTTCGAGAAGCGACGTGTCTGCTAGTACCGCGGGCCTGGGCACGCAAGGTGTTGACTGCACCCCGCGCAAAGTGGAGAATCTCGTTCAATCACACCGGGACTTTCCAATGTTTCAATGGAAATTCCAGACTTGCGCTCGATGGCCTTAAAGCTATGCTGGTGGCAAAATTTGCCACTTTGGATGCGGCGGATTCGGAGCGATTAGCAGCCAATTTGCGCGCAGGTGGGGAGAGAGTCCGAGATGCCATGACCGTTAGTTATCATCGACCGGATGGCTCGCGATGTTCATAGTACGATGTAAAGTAATCTGCGTACCTTTGTTAGTTGACGCTTTTAATAACCAGCGTGTTATCTTCAGTGCAGCACTACTATACTTTCAATCAGCCTTGACCCCTGCCTTGTTATCACCCTTCTCACTGATTTCTCAGCTTTCATTGGCAACAAGTGAGGGTCCCTACCGGAAATCAACTGGAAGTTGCCTGCTCGTTCTCTGCCACCGGCCTCAAGGGCCGATAGTGAAGCGAAGATTCTTTTCCGGGTCGAGAGACATGCCTGGCATTCGGTCGTCACCTCCCTCTGGATCACGGATTTATCATGCAAAGACGGACCTTGTGCCCCGTACGTGGTATAGAAGATGCCTTCTAACAAGGTTCTCACGGTTCTTCGCTCCAATCACGTGCGAGAAGGCGTGTTTCAACTACAGCCTCCGAAAGATTAGGGCAAATGGGAGACACAGTCATTATCTGGGCTCTTCCTCTATACCAGCCCATCCCTTAATCTTCACATAGAAGAAAGTGTGGGACCTAGAGTCTGTCGCCTTAGATTTGATGCAGGGTCCCATTTCTGGTCACTTGACAATCTCCGGTTCGACGGTGACACAGGCGGCAAGAAATTGGCCGGTGGCAACCACGCGGCTCCGACATCTTCGCGACTATTCAAGGCAGACAATCTTCGTCTTCTCTCTCCTTTTGTCAGACTCCCCCCAAAAACTTTGTACCTAATAAGAAACTTCCACTTGAACATGGATACTCAAAGACGAGCCGGTTCTGGGAAGAAGCCATCATCTGGCGCACCTAAGAAATTTGACCCATTCTGGGATTTGGTTGTGCCTTCGTCACGCGAGGGGAAGGAAAGACGAATCCCCACCACGAGAGCTCATCCAAAATACCCTCAAACTAATCATGCTGAAAGCCAGAAGTCCATAGAGACTGTGGATCTCACAGCTGAGGAAACCTCGCATACCATCGCAAGAACAACTGCAACAAGCCTTCACTCCGATCCTGGTGTGATGCCCACGGACACAACTTTTGTGAAACGCGAAGCGAAGGGTGGGCTAGAACCCAGCATGAGAGCCAGCCACTCTAGCATTGCTGAAGATCTCAAGCACACACAGGCTCAGCCTGTGATACGCAGAGAGAAGAGTAGCGCAAAACCTACCGCTATAGTACAATCAGCACGCCCTTATGTCACTCTTGGGGAAATGTTCAAGCGCATACAGGCTACGGAGAGCGTTGAACATCTTGATGATGGTAAGCTCTCAGCAACTCAGCACTGGGGTCTGACCCGTGCGTCGCACAAGCGAGACGAGGAAGCGGAACCTTCCGAAGCATATGACGACACAGAAGGTCCAGACAGCGACGACGATGATGTCGAGAATGCCCGTGAGAATGACGGCGGAACTGCCTCTTACACTTCATATTCAACTACGCAAAGATCGCAACTCTCGCGTGTGACGCCTCAAAGAGCAAATGCTGGAGCACGAGGACTCCAAGGCAAATCGCCAAAGGAGCCCAGCAAGTCCACTGTGCCAAAGCAGAAGACGACATCTTCACGAGCCGCAAGTGTTGGATGGAGTAGACCAAGAAAGAGAGTCAAGCTCATGACTAAGGACTCTGACGGAGCGGAGGACGAGGAAGAGGACGAGGGAGAGTACGAGGGAGAGGACGAGGGAGAGGATGAGGAAGAGGACGATGGAGAGTACGACGATGAGGACGAGGAAGAGGACGATGGAGAGTACGATAACGAGGACGATGAGGGGTACGACGAAGAGGAGGGGGAGGGTGAGCAGGAGTTCTCGGGAGAGGACGAGGAACAGGATGAGAACGCGGGAGAGCACAAGGAAAAGGCTGCTGCCAGGACCGTTCGTCACAACGCAACCCACCCAGCCAAGGCAAGCTCTCAAGCACAAAGATCGTCAGTCTTCCCAGTTCGGCCACCGCTGTCAAGGAGCTGCAAATCGTGGACCAAGAAGGAATACGAGACCTTATTCGATTTACGAAGAAACCAAGGCAAGAGCTGGACATATATTGGCAAAGTTGTACTTGGCAGAACAGCGAAAGCAGCCGTAAGCCGTTGGGATATGCTGATGAAAGAGTCCGCAAAGCCCGTCGAGGCGCGAATGAAAGGCCGCCGTGGACGACAGATATCTTCGCTTGTAGCGAGGATGGCCAAGATGCCAAAGATGCCAAGGATGCGCAAAGTCTGGTTGGAAGAGGAAGATGAACTGATGATCCGCTTACGCACTCAAGGCAAGAGTATAAAATATATCTGGAGCCGTATACCGTGGAGAGGATACGAGGCATGTAAGCAGCATTGGCTCAAGATCAAGGACCAATATCCAGAAGCAGTTGCGGCTTGTCGCCTGGATACCCGGATTGCTCCCACAAGCAAGCTTGGCCAAGCGGCGAAAGAGGCCGAGTCGAAATCACGTCCGCTTGAACGTAAAGAAGCTAAATTGAGGAAACGCCGCCGGTCGAGTTCCACGCTGTATTGACAACGAGTGCGAGGAGCTTAGCTCGAGGGGGACATGGGCTCAGCGGGTCTGAGTACCCTAGGTTTACCAATGATGCATAGAGCGAAAGGGGTGGACCGTGCTTGCGACTGGGTTGTTATTCTTGCGTTCATGCTCTGATCTGTGACCAGAAGAGCCCGTCTTGATCACGCTTTAGAGAGCGAAACCCCTCTGAAATGTCATGCCAGCTTCCTATCTCGTCCGTAATGCAAGTTGTGATCGCCGTGAATCTGATATAACAATCCTTCGGCCGAAAAGCCAACATTCCGCGCCAAGGGGTTTCAGCCCTACAGGCATCTCCCTTCTTACATAGAAACACGTCTAGCTCGAACAAATTGAAATTCACATACATCAGTCTCACAGCTTACGACTACCTCCTACGCGTTTCGAACGCAGAAACCTGCTTCCACCAGCCTTGCACCCTCAAACCCCCCCGCCCCGGCCACCATGGCTCAATACTATCCCCAACAACAACAACCATACAACCCCCAAAACCTCCAATTCTACCAATCCACCTACCCAGCTCCCGTCTCCGGGCATTCCACTCCCTCACAAGCACAATATGGCTACGGCCAACCGTCGGCCTCACAATCATACCCGAGCGCTGGCGGGTTCGGGGCGGCGCCCAGCTTCGGCGGGCAGGGCGTCAGTGGGCGCATGGGAGAGCAAGGGGGACTGAGGACAGGCTGGATAGCGGCATTTGGGACAGAGGGATATGACGGGGAGCCGCCGCTTTTGGAGGAACTGGGGGTCAATTTTGGGCACATTAAAGGGAAGGTACGTGACAACAGCTGCAAGCACGTGCATGTCTGAAGCAACGGCCGAGACGAGACGGACCTGAGTGCAGCTACCCTTCGATACTGCCGGACAGCGGATATCAAATGTGAGGAGCCGGAGCTGACGACCGTGGCACTCTTTTTCACAGACGCTCACAGTACTCAATCCCCTGCACCCCATCTCCCAACACATCATGGACGACTCCGACCTCGCCGGCCCCATCCTCTTCTTCCTGCTCTTCGGCACCTTCCTCCTCTTTTCCGGAAAAGTGCACTTCGGCTACATCTACGGCCTCGCCCTCGTGGGCTCCCTCTCCCTTCACACCATCTTCTCCCTCATGTCCCCGCCCCCGGAAGGCAGTTCCCCGACATCCACGCCCTCCTACGCCCAGCCCACGCACGACCACATGAGCGGCGGGGGCGGCGGGCAACTGTCGAGCACGCTGACGTTCCCCCGGAGCGCCAGCGTGCTGGGCTACTGCCTGCTCCCGCTGGTCCTCACGTCGTTCGTGGGGGTGGTGTTGCCCATGGATACGGCGGCGGGGTACGTGATCAGTTCGCTGGCGATTTGCTGGTGCACGTATAGCAGCAGTAAGATGTTTTGCGCCGTGGGGAGGATGCGCAGCATGCGAGGGCTGGTGGCGTATCCGTTGGGGCTGTTTTACGTTGGGTTTGGCATCATGGGTATCTTTTCAAGTAAAGGGACGGGTGGGCTGGGGAGGGTTGCAACCGGATGAGGGAGGGTTGTGACATCGCGTGGAAGATATGGCTCGAGGAAATGTACAAAGCATGGTAGGGGTAAAATCAAACAAAAAAACAGTCGACAGATTGTGATGCATTTCGTCAGAACGTCAAACATGTCATGCATTCTGCCAAATTCAGAGGTGCTGTTTGACGCAAAGCAGACTGCCTATATTCCTGATCACTGGGGGCTACTTTCTGACCGATAGGCGCTCAAAAAGACACGAGTATTTCCAGGGGAAAAATCTAACGTGGTGTAAACGCAAAGGCCACACACTCGGACAGCCATTGAGGTACGAAATCCGTTTCTCATCTGTCAAAGCATAAAAAATGTCATTCAGAGCTCAGGCCAATAGAATAAACGTTTATTTCGCAGCCTCCGCTCTAGTAGGAGCAAAATCTCGTAACCAAGCTCTAGCTTTCTCCAAATCACCGCCCGCTACCTCCAATGCAGCCACACACCATTCGATATCATAGCCACTCCCTTCCGGCAAGCCATCTCTCTCTGTTCCCTTCCCTTTGCCACCTGCGTTCCCCTCCGCAGTGACCATCTCAGCCAATACCCTCCTCTTTTGGCTCGCCTCATCCGTGCAGAAGTGAACCGGTACCTTTCCATCCTTGAGCCCGTCAAGAGTTGGCTTGATCATGCCCAGTGCTTCTTTCGATGGGATTGTTTGACCCTCTTGCATCATGCCCGTATTCTTGCGACCAGATTTGCAGTACTCATTCTTGCACCAATTCTGCCCACATCCGGTGAGAAGCTGCGTAAGGTACTTCCGCTCAACACGCCGTCGGAGTGCTTTACCATCTGGGTCGTACATTGTTACGTAAAGGGGGCCGAAGCAGACATCGCAGACTCGGAGATCGTTTCTGGATCCTTGGACCCGGACTTCGCCGGCTTTGTTTACACCGTCGAGCGTGCGGCCGCAATTGACGTTTCTACATATGCGTGGCTTAGAGCGAGAGAGGCGTTGTAGGTCGTGGTGCTTCAGATGGGTGGACATGTCGCGCAGACGAATGATCTTACTACAGATATGACATTCTGTTGTCCTAGCGCCATCTGAGAGCTCGTGGGGCGTGAGCCCTGAGAGTATTACCTCTGCAGAGTCGGAAGATGGGTCTTCTGGGCCTTGTTGCGGGACTCGCAGGTGGCAGAATTGACAGAGGATCAATTTGCTGGGGCACGTTGTGGTTCGGTGGTGCGCTAGGTCAGGGGTGTTGGCAGCTTCATAGTCGCAGGATGGACATGAACGCGAAGTGTGCATAAGGGAATCGTGCTTGTTATGCGAAGAGAGCGTATTGCCGTGGGAGGGATCGTGAGGGCAGTGCCAGTGATTTTGCCATTCTGAGGAAGATTTCTGGTAGACGAGGTGGCAGTGCGGGCAGAGGATGTTATTTCGTAGGCAGAAATTCTGATGGAGGAACATTGTGCGCTTCGGAACAGCTTGGTGGCAATTGGTGCAACGTTCTTCGTCTGATCCAATGGGCTCGGCATCGGTCATGATGCTGTCAGCTTGCTTAGGAATGGCAGATTCGTCGACAAATGAGACGCGAAGATTATATTGTAACGGAGCTTGTCCCGGATCGTCGTGGTTAGATCCCCCATTGCCCCTCACAGACACCCATAACGCTTCTGCGTTGTCTAGCTCAGCATTGGTATGCCGTATCTTGACCCTTTTGGTTGCTCTTGCTGAAAAGTCGCCAAACACGAATTGATCTTCCCTTGGTTTGCTGCGATGCTTGGCTCCGAATGGCGTGACAAATAGATCAACATCCTGATCATCATCAAGAGCCGTCAATTCAAAGCCTAGATCCTTGGATTTGTCCCATTGCCCAAGGCTGTAGTCCACGTACTCCCCAGGGCGAACCTGACCGGCCTCATCAGTATCCAAATTGATCTGCCCGCCTGCGGAACTGCCTTCACTTGTCCCTGGAGCCTTTTTAGACTTCTGCACAAGTCTTTGCAGTGATTCTCTTGCTTGTTCCTCGTTCAAAGGCTCAATGTCCACTTCGATATCCGTGTCGACCAAAGAAATCGCCTCCTCATTCGGCTTGAGCCCATCCACCAAAAACCGAAACACGTCCTTTCCAGCTGGTACTGCAAGGACCTCACCGTTTGTCAGAGTAGTATAATTGTCTCGCAAGTACTGCTCCAGAAGCGCCTTCCAGTCTTCGGGATCATATCCTGCCTCCAGTGGTCTAAGCTTGACATAAGTCCCCTTTGGTATCTCTTGTACATGCACGGTGAGCCTCGGCAACGTTCCATTGACTTCTTGCGTCGTCGACCCAATGACTTCGGTATCGCGGGGTAGCTCATTTCCGTCTTGCCTGCTCTTATCGCCACCAAAGCCCAGGGATTGCGTCAAAAAAGGACTTAGCCCAACCGCGTTTTCTGAAGCCGAGAACTCCCTGATACCTGCAAAGACGACTCTGCCATTTACAGGATTGACCAGTCGGAATGTCAGAGGATGCGGCAGATTCTGTTGCTGTTCGACAAATTGCTCTCGAGCCCGTCGTTCAGCCGCAAAGCTGTAAGGATTATAGGGGTCAAAGTTCGCTGTCGCTGGCTGCGATATGCTTGAAACAGTCACAGTCGCAGCGGAGAGGAGTTGCTCGAGTGCTGAAGGGGGTAGAATGATCTTATCGCCTCGCAGAGGAGGTGTTGCCTCTGGAGGTAAGACGTCGAGTTGAGTCGACCATTTCAATGGTGACCGATCTGGGGTTGAGTTCATGGTGGATGCTTGAGGAGGGAGTCAAGCACGCAGAGACTTTGATGCCGCCGCATTGTGTAGGGAGCCAAAGTGAACAGCGGAGTCACTTGAAAGTGTCATTCTAGAAGCATCGACGGATATGTCATCAGGCAGATGTCGCCGACGTACTCTTGCCTCCTTCGCGCCGGCGTCCTACCTTAGTCCCAAAGGCTAACAAGTTAGCGCTGGAACTAAGCTCAAAAAAGTCTAGATCGCTTCGCGGACTTTTGTTGTAGGACGCCTGCTCCAGAAACCCCGTTTTTATCCAAAACGAGCTTCGTGTCAACAAATTTTTGAATCAATCACAGATCCATCAATTCTCATCAAAACCACTTAGAAATATATACTACGACGCGTAGAATTATATAGCGAATTCGTTAGTAACAAAATCTAACTACCTACGGCAATATCCCGCGTTGTATACCTTACTAACCTTCGAGGACAGTTGACACCAGACCTATTACGTTCCCTATCTAAATGACCTAACCAACGGGTTACCTCTTTCCGGCAACGGGTCTCGGCGCTAGATTTCCTATCTCTCAGCGTCCGAGACCCTCCAAACACGGCATTCAAATCGAATTATCAATGATAGAAAGGGGGGGAGCATGTTGATCAAAAGTCCTAAACATGCCAAGACTTTTCGGATCCGGACCCGGACCCGGACCCGATAGCCAAACTTGGGCCATCTTCCGAATATTACTATAAATTTCAGTATTCTAACTAGGGCAGTCGATTTTCGCTGTAGGCTTGGCATATTTAGAATAGAATACAAGAAACAGGGGGTTTTTGGTGCAGACCCCCTGCGGGGACCGACTCACTATGCAGCTAAAAATTAAAGTCACGGTCTAAGCAGGGGGTCGAAAGCTAATGGAGACAAGACGTACTCGTAGTCAGAAAACTTAGGGCTAGGGCTGTCTAAGACTACCTAGATCCAGATAGGTAGGTAAGGTATCTTCATCGTCACTCTTTCAGCTGCCTTATTTCTAACTAGGTAACTTATTACATGCCAGACCTTGGAAGCCCTACAGATTCTCACTGCTCTCCTTGTTTTCTCTTCAACGTTGGGAGCCTCATAATTTCTTTTGGGAAAAGTAATTGCTTCCCACCATTACACCGAATCTAATTGACGAAGTACTCGAGCTGTAGAGAAACCATAGAGCCAGATATTGGGGGTCCCTCAGCGTTCAGGTAGTGGATCCGTACTATTGCAATCAAAGATGGCAGCCCAAATATACCGTACCATCAACCAAGCCTTCGTCTCGTAAAAGTGCCACGATCTCCGAATCAGAAACCTTCCTTATATGCCGCTCGAATATCTGATTGAGCCTGCTATACAATGTTCCCTTCACCTAGGCTGGCATTTGATATGCGAGGCTATCTCGTCGCGTAGCTACAACCTCATTGCCCTGGATCCATCTGTCCACCTGCGCCAGGTGCGCCGCGACTGTAGGGAAATGTACGGGATTTGCTGAGGTTTGGTAGATCCCTCCTTAGCAAGTTCCGTGACAATAATCTTTCCCTTCGGGTCCACAGCAAATAAGGCCGAGCCGGAGGGATCAAAGCGCAGGCAATCAGTCAAGGGCCTGTCCTGCTTGCAAAGAAAATGTGGCAAGATTTCCGCATCCTCATCCGAGCTGTGAATGCCTCCGTCGTCATGCTTGTCGAGTCGGAGGACAGATATTCTGCCTGAGTCCTCCAGGATTGCGAAGACGTGATGTTTGTTTGATGGACAGCCTGCGAACAAAGGGCGATGGCTCTTCGTCTGCTCTAAATTGTACATTCTCTTGCTTTGAAGTGAATGTGACTGGGATGGATTGGAAGGAATAAGCAGTATGAACGAGAATTCACCGTCATGGTGCCAGCGTTCTGTTGACGGGGCCGTTGTGCATAGGACATAATGTCGATTCGATGGCGATTGATAAACGGTAGCGGAGGTCACGCCCGTTTCCCTCGTCTCCTATGAAGTTTGTGTCAGCGTCTAGCAGCTGTATCGATTGGATTCCGAGCGCTTACCGCTGTGTACTTATTCTTCAGGAATTCAAAGGGCTCTAATGACGATAGGAACTCATCATCCAACTTCCACAACAAGAGTCTGTTCTCGATCCTCGTGATGCAGGTAAGAATCCGCGAGTCCATATCGAATGAAAGCCTCTTGGGGTAGTCGGTCGCTGGCACGTTGAGGGCAAAAATGGGAAGCTTCCCAAATTGACCGTCTGTTCTGTACCTAAAAATCGTTACGTGCCCAGTGTATTTTTTGACCTTGTTTAACTGGCACTGGCCAAGGAAAACGACAAGACGGGTTTCGTCCTCGCGACAGGCCAGTCCGCTAGGGTCCCAGTCCCTGTGCAAGATGGTATCGACCAGTGTATCTGTATCGATTTTTATCACCAATAGGCTTTTATTGGTCACGATGACCATAAATGCTTTCGATGATACGACATTTCGAATGAACTCCCCTCCTTTGAAGTGCCGGGTGAGAATCCAGGAGAAGCTCGGCGGTGTCGTTTTAGCCCGCAAATCTCCTAATCCATAGACGGAGACTTCGTTATCATCGTTGAAGAATGCGTATCTGCATCCATCGGAAAGCCCGGCGGAGTGGTAAGATCTGCCGAATTTACGGACAGAACGCAAAGAAAAAGTCGTAGATGTTTTGGTGAATGACCTGGTTATAGCACTTTCGATGGGAACCTCGTTAATTTTTGAAAGGATGGGTGAGATAGCTAGATCACTATCCCCAGTAGCGGCGGGATTTCGAGGAATACGTGTGAGAGGTCGCGATGCCCGAAATCTCAAATTCTCATCTTCATCATTTTCTAAATGCATGCTGATAAGACGCAGTTCTTCGAGGATATTCATTTTGATCGACTCCACAGTGAGTCGCCTTTCGATGTCCCTTACCAGCATTTGATGCTGTTGCCAGCGGGTGCAATGACAGGACAAGAGGATTTCGATCTACGAGTTGTATCAGCAAAAATTGATATACATCTTCTTTTTAAGGAAGGGACACTGACAGCTTTCCATCGGAACTCTGGCACAACGCTATCAAAGATCAGATCTTTGATCTGATTCAGCAATGCTTCTCCAAGCATCCCTGGATCCGACACGGCGGCAAGTTGGGAAACGCAATCGAGTAGGCCGTAGTAATAATACCCCTGGTCCAGACCTGGAGGTCCACGCGAAATAATGGCAAGTGCCTTATGCGATCTTCTTGCTAGTTCCGCCGGGAATTTAATGTTTTCCACGGCCAGAATTTCATCCACTTTGTCGATAAGGGCTGACACGATCGCGGCGGCAGAAATTCGCAGGTCCCCTGACTCGTCCGCGATAGAAGGCTCGCGGCAAAGACTGGTCGCTAACCTGGTGTACTCCTGCAGGCCACAAAGTGCTTGGTATTTGGTCCGGGGCTTTTGCCGTATGTTGAAAATTTGGTTAAGACCACCGATAATCTCCCTTATATGGTTGTATTGACCTCCAGGCTAGAGCTCGAGGTTGGTCACTCGTTGTTCGGCAAGGAGCATGGTACTTACTAGTGATAGGGCCGAGAAGAATATGTCCACGGTTGGACTGAAAATTAAGGGCCAGGGACTGTCGCCTCGGTTTATAAACGAGACGTACTGTGAAGCCAGCTGGACTAGATACGTCAAGTTGGCGTACCTCACCTTTTCTGCCAATGTCGGGTTGCGCTGCAACCCGAACGCGATCTTCTGGAACGTTGCCGAGATGTTCTTGAGTTTGATCTGGTCATACAGAGATGCGTCCAAGGTATGTACTCCGTTGTGCTGGAGCAGAGCGAGGGACGAAATGAGGGCTCGGAGCTGAATCTCCTGAAATAAAGATGTGCCCGGATACCCGCACTGGCTCAGAGAGCCAGACAAAAACATTGCTAACCCCCTCGTGGATTCTACTTCTGACGTTGAGTCTGGCTTGGGATCCATGGCGACATTAATAGCGTGTCGGAAGCATTCATAATCAAGCTCTACCAACAAATCATAGAGCCGGCGTGTCGTCGTACCTGAGGAGAGACTGAACGATTCCAGTGTTTGATGTAGTGATGGATGTGGAGAGACAGAATCAGCAGCGGAGCAGCCCTCGCGACCATGCAGTGATCCAAGCCCACCAAGAACCTGGGCCGACATACTTTGAGTTGAAGTTGACATGATGTGCTGCTGTAGATGATGTCAGAGATAAAGAGCAAGTCAGCCTGTTTCAGTGATTGTTGCATTTACTAAGGTAGGTAGCAGCGTCGTCATCGAGTCATGGTGGTAAGGTAAGGCTGTCCAGAGCTTCAGTCCCACTAGACTGCGGGGGGGATTATATCTGCATTAGCTTCGCGTAGCCTTACCACCTGCACCGGCTGATGAGGATGCAGGATTTTGTGGCAATGCATGGTTGATCATAATTGGTGATGAGAGACAAGGCTACAAGTCTTGCACAAGGCTGAACATGCGAGGCTTTCTCCCTGCCAAATTGACGCGGCATGTCGAGTAAAATCTCCCGAAGGAGCCAGAACGAGTAAGCAAGCCAGTAAGCAGGGCTCACCTCTGCTTCGTTCTGGCTTGAAACCGATCCTTGGCATCCCACTGGCGATAAGAGATATAATATATATAGATTCGAGGGATTACTTCGCCCGATGTAATTATATGAAAGACGAGGCGGCCGTTTCCTTTTGCCATCCTGCAACATTGATCATTTGCACCTAAAACCATCCACTAACGTCAAGCTCTTGCCACCTACCATGCCATCAGAAAGCACAAAGATTCAGATTGAGGAGCTCGTAGTAGAGCGGGCGGAGTCTCATCAGGCCGTACGAGCAGAGAAAAGCCCGGATGACCTACTTGGAGTCTTCAAATACGATTGCTTGGACCGTAGACTCAAACGACACCATGTCACCGGTAAATGTCCATTTGACTGCCTTAGAGACTGCTCGCTCATGTGCATAAGGGATCGCCTTTTCAGGCGCGGTTGGCATCGGTCTATATCAGACTTCGGGACAGATCATCGCCTTGGCTGGTCCCGTTGGAGCACTAATAGCCTATCTATTCGCGAGTCTGACCGTCTTCTCGGTCATGCGATCACTCGCCGAGATGGTTTCCATCCGGCCGGTTGCTGGGGCGATCATGGACTTCCCGTCCGTGTTTGTCGATGAGGCTCTTGGGTTCGCGGTCGGTGTGATGTACTGGTGAGAAATCTAGCGTTGGCATGGCTCTCTAATTATGTGCTAATCGAAGACAACAGGCTGGCGAACTGCATGAGCATGGTGACGCTCACGATAGCAGCAGCAATGTTCACCCAGTACTGGGGCTCAGGGTACGTACGTTCGAGCTGATTTTTTCCGTTTGATACTGGAACTGAGTCACAAGATACGTTTTGGGGGCAATCGGCACTGACACCTCCTACTTCCGAGAACTATGTTGTAGCTCAACCAATCTCCTTGAAGAAGCAAGCTGACTCTGAAAACCTACGTAGATTCGGCGTGGCGCCAGCCACCTTCGTGTTGCTCGTAGTCATCGTCTTGATGAACGCGTGTGGTGTGCGGGTAAGCTTTCCATAACGTCGGATAAGGGCGTTTGCTTAGTGACAGTAGATCTATGGGAACTTGGAATGGATATTCAAGTGGATCAAGATCCTGCTGATTCTTCTCGTCTGTGTCGCCATGATTGCGATCAAGGCTGGGGGTAGGTAGCCTTCAAGGGGCATAGAGGAAGACTTGCTTACCCTCACAGCTGGTCCAAAGCCAATCCATAGCAGTACGCTGGCGTGAGATTCCTAGCGCAGTCCCCGTCTGACGGATAATAGATTTCGAAATAAGCCCAGGATATAATTCTACCGGCTTCTTCGAAGACGGTACTACTGTTGCCATACCAGGCACCGGAGGTCGAATCATGGCCGTTTGGTGGGATTATGCCTTACAGTCTTGCGTTCAAGATCGGCTAACAAGGCACAGGACTTGCGTAACAATCGCAATGTTTCAATTCATGGGTGGTGAGATTGTGTTAGTGACGGCAGCAGAGGCGGAGTCACCCCGCCGGGATTTGCCCACAGCAGCACGATATATGTATCTTTTGCCAGTGAGCTTGTACCTGGTCGGAATCTTCCTCGTTGGACTCTGCATCAATTACTTGGATCCCAAGCTCCCCCATCCGCATGTTGATTACTATCGGCCAGGATCTCGTCTTGATGGTATCACCACCAGTGTAAGAAGTCCTTTTGTTATAGTGATACAGAATGCTGGAATCTCAGGACTCCCGGGTTTTCTCAATGCAGCATTCATGTTCTCAGCCCTTACTGCTGCGTAAGTCCCTCACTAGAGGTACGATTTCATAGGCACGAGCTGATCGCAGTATTAGGAACTCGGCCCTCTACGTATCCAGTCGGACACTCTTCTTTCTTGCGCGCAAAAGCTCATTCAAGCTCATCAAGGATACTGTAGGGCGGACTAACAATGGTCATACACCACTCACGGCCATCGTCATCAGTTTCGTGCCTGGAGTTTTGGCATTTCTCGTGGTTGGGGCGGCCAAGACGTCTGTCCAAGAGGTTCGAACCCAGTACTAGTCTTGTAGATTCCTGGCTAATATGAACGGATCGGATAGCCCATTTTCGTTTTGGGCCGCCTTTACTCAGGGCCTGTCCTATGCATATATGCGAGCGAGTGTCTGGCCTTCCTTCGGTTTCGACAAGGGTGATGATGTGCTTCCATATTTCGCGTTATGCATCGTTGACAATTCGTAGTATGAAGCTCTTCCCAAACACCATCGATCGCAACAAATCCTACTACAAAGACAAACACTATCGAGCGCATTGGCAGCCAATGTGGGCATACATTGGGTTCATTTTGTGCATGGTGCTCATGCTATCTTTCGGATGGGCAGCAATATACGACCTCTGCGCCAAAACGAAAGGAGTCACGAAAGAAGATTCGATTGTGGATTTGGCAACAGCCTACCTTGGTGTATGATGCATGACTCCAATTACGGTTAATTCTTGCTGACTTCGGCAGCCGGCACTGTTCTTGGGTATATACTTAGCATACAAGTACACATACAAGACGAAAATCAGGTCATATTCCTCCTTCGAGAATCTTTGGTATCCCATCGATATTCTGGACGAATCGGATCCCCCCCATCGCTCGAAAGCTGCGTCTGGTCAAAGGAAACGGATTCTTAGGTTCCTGAATTGGCTTCGATGACCCTAGGCAAGGGGCAAAACGTGGTTGGACACATAGTCAGAAAGAGTCGCAGTCCTGGGTGGTGTTGGCTTCATCTCGATCCTGCCTACTCAAAAGTCTCTTGTAACAAGCGGCAAGGATTGGCGATGGATGTAACAAGAAGTCTCAATTGTAAAGTATCCGTATGTATTTTATCGCTATGTCACCACTTGCCAAGTTTCGTGTCGCAGCAAGCCTGAAAACTGCCCCGGTTGATTGATTGATCGATTGATTAAGTCATACTACCCTGAAGTTAGCCCTTAGTGGGCCAACTATGCGAGATTACGTAATCTATCTATCAATAGATCTGACCAATCGCATAGCCCCATAAAAATGAGGCTATACACATCGATATCGATCCACCTGTTTCCTTCTTGCATGCATCCTTGTGGGGGGGTATCCTACTACGCAGGGGCCTCCATCTCTTGACCACTTCCCTTTTTTTGAAATTATATCTCTGCAAATCCTTTTTGTTGGTCCTCATCGAGGGTCCGAAATTGCTCAATGAACTCAGTACTCTTTTTGAAATTCGCTGCCATGGAGACATAGCGTGGTGTTGTTAGCATGTCCTTATGAGTTATCACCCCCTCTTGCACCTTCCTCCGTTCTGCTGTTTATAGTTTTCTTCTTTGACTTGCAAGCAGTTTGCATTCATGTAGCAGATGCCGAGCGATCTGCTTGATTCGTCCGCAGTCACATTGGTCGTTCTCTATATCCGGTACCTTCCTGCTGTATAGAAAGGCTCTGAGATCGATTTTTTCCGTTCTTATTTGCGTGATTAGCGAGGTTTTAGCTCGTTTTAGCCTAGCGTGCAGTCGCATTGTTTTGATAGACGGTATAGGCTGAATCTTTCTCAGAGCACTATCACGTGTTTCGGTGGTCTATTCTTTGACCCATTGTTGATAAGCATGTTTTATGATGGCTGTTTTGATCGTTGCTATCATTCTACACTGAATAATTGACGGTGGAGCCGTCTCGTTAGTGTCTCTTTCCAGTACTCTGCCGTGTATCGTCTTCGTTCTTCAGCCGGTGGCCTTTTTGGTCTCTACATCGGCCCATTCGTTGCCTGCAATGCCGATGTGGATCGGTATCCAGTGCAATTCGGTAGAGATTCCTTGTTCCCGGAGAGCATTGATCAATTGGACTGTATGCATGACATAAATTTGGCCTGATATCTTTTCTGGATCTCTAATGACTCTGATGAATGACTGATTATCAGTGTTAATAATGATCGTATCGGTAGGGTGTGATCGATTGAGTGTTGCAACAGTCAATGCCTGGATAATATCATGCAGCTCGATCGAATAGACGGTGTATCAGGTGTCAGATTTTATGAATATTTGCCAGGGCGATCCCATTGTGTAGGATACCGCTGCGGTCTCAATCTTCTTGTTAATATCGCTATCGTCAGTGTAGAACATTGTATGATTCTCTTCGGTGGCTCGTTTCGAGAGTTTTCTTGCAGCTTCTTTGGTTTTGGGAATAATCGTCTTTGGGGGTTCCTATTTCGGTGAGACGCTGAATGGTTGCAGCTTTTCGAGTTGTTGCACATTGCCATAGAGGGATTCGAATCGTTTGGTGTGTCTCTCTAGTGGTGTTAGGAGTGTACCTAGGTGGTTGACCAAGATTCTATTGATGAGGAAGGAACTTGCTATCTCTAGGAACTATGGTACATATAGTGGGAGAGTGTGCCAAGACCCTAGCCCATAGGGCTACTTGCCAAGTGCCTGCTTGACACACTCGTAACATTACCTCCCCCTCCGAAGAAGCCATGTCCCCATGGCTGGCTAGCCAGAGACACACGCGTGTTGCTGGCCCTGTGTCTCCCATTCCTGATAGTCCTCGCAGGCTGTCACCTGAGAACCGAAGATTCAAACTCATGCCTTGCCACTTCAACACCTGCTGGCAGCCCAGCCTGAGACACACACTGTAGATTGACCCTGTGCCTCCCATGCTCTTGCCATCAACTCGCTCCCTGGTAGAATCGGAATGCCTGCTGTAGTAGGCCACTATGTGTTGTTGCCGTTGTAGCAGGCTCACTATTTGACGTGCTGTTGCCCTTGAAGCAGGCTCACTTGGTGATGACGTGCTCCGTCAAGAGGTCGATCGCTGACTGCCCTTGAAGCAGGCTTACTGTTTGCCATTGTAGCAGGCTCACTGTTTGCCGAGCATGCTCAATGAAGAGGTCGTACGTTGACTGCCCTTGAAGCAGGCTCACTTGGTGACTAGCTTGTTTGATCTCGCCTAGTTCTACGAGCCTGTGTGACAGCTTCTTTTTCTGCTCGCCTGCCAACGAGCTATTTGACAGCTTCTTTAATCTCGTCTGCCACGAGCCTGTTTGACAGCTTCTTTTGAATCCGCTCGCCTGCCAACGAGCTAACAGCGAGTGTTCCTGCCTTTCGGGATCGTCGGCCTCACTGGTGATGAGTGTGTCTGCCTTTCGGGGTCGTCGGCCTCATCGTAAGCCACGCGTTCTTTTCACTGGAGGGCTAAGGCCAGGGGCCCAATATCCTATGGGTGAGGGATCAATAGAATAATGTTAGGAGTGTACCTAGGTGGTTGACCAAGATTCTATTGATGAGGAAGGAACTTGCTATCTCTAGGAACTATGGTACATATAGTGGGAGAGTGTGCCAAGACCCTAGCCCATAGGGCTACTTGCCAAGTGCCTGCTTGACACACTCGTAACAAGTGGGCTGGTTAGTCTGTTTTTCTTTGGCTTCCTCTTGAATTTCCATCGTTCCGTGCGAGGCTTGATAATATCATGATAGGAAGAGCTAATTGTAATCCTTAGCACTGCTTCAGAGGTAAGCTTCTCTAGATGCTGTTTGATTGGTAGGGTATGTGCTTCTATGTCGAGGGCCGGTATCGATGTGGTCTTGAATGCTTCTGTGATTCTTCTGGCTGCAAGAGACTGAATTCTTTGCAATGCTAATAAGTGAGATTTGTTGTGTCCGGGAGAGTTTTCGGGCTGATATTAGGCCGAGCAGCCATAGGAGATTTGTGATACCACAACAGCCTAATATAGCTAACGCATGCTCTTATAATTACCGCCCCAGATGGATCCCGATATCCTTGCTAATGCCCCTATGCTCTTAGTGGCCTTAACGCGAATCTCTCTTATTCGATCGTTCCACCGAAGTTTTCTGTCTATTTGCACTCCCAAATATGTGACGAAATCTCTCGCCTCGATGGATTGTGTGGCACTGAGATGGAGGGACGGGCCTAAGCCGTCTCTCTGCTTTCTGCTAAGGTGAATCAGCTGATATTTCTTGGGATCGAACTCGGAGTCGTGGCGTTTGGCCCATGGTAAGCAGACTTCGTCATAGATTCTTCTGAGATAATTGCAATTGTTCTCGGAGGAATCTCCTACTGTTAATAAACCGATATCGTCAATAAAATCGATTACTACGGTGTTCAGATCCGTTCGAGTGTTGCATGCATCAATAAGATTCGAGTTGTAAAACAGATAGAGGATGGGCGACAGTGGTGATCCTTGTGGAATGCCAGTGGCTATGGGGGTCCTTGATGTGGCATACTCGCTTGTTTTTAGTATGGTGATTCTATTTGACAGAAAGGATTCCACCCATTTGATAATGTTCGGATCTATTGATCGTTTTCGGAGGTTGTGCAATAGTCTGGGGTGGGAGATCTTATCGTATGCGCCTGATACATCTAACAGCAACATCGTGGCTACTTTGTCTGAATTCCACGCTTGATAGACGCGTCCTAGCAGGTAATGAATGCCATGTTCGCAGGACCTCAGCCGTCTACCTCCCATATGCGTGGCAGGAAGTAAAACTGCCCCGGTTGAAGGGCCGCTGCCAGCCGAGAGACCACACTAGTACCATTGCAGCTTAGTTATTATGGTATAGAATACCGGTAATTCCAAACCGGCATGCGGTTATTAAGACAGCTACAGAATCACACGAATGATAATAAATGAATCAACCCCTCAATTGTTGTCCCTCCCACTTATGAACTCCGCCTCGGTCGAGCTGTCTTATTTTCCCTCACGTCTGACCCTATGCTAACGGCTACCCAAACATCTTCAGCGTCAAGATTGTTTCTCCCTGAAAATTAGAAGATTTGCGAGTTTCGATGAAATGATGAGACTGCTGGAAAGATAAGTACGGTAGTGCATTGCACGTGAAAGGAGTATGTAAGCGCCTAAGGTAGAGTAAGTAAGCGCAACAACCAGGATCCAACGAGGGGAGCACCAGGGGACTATATGTACATGTCTCACCTTCATCATTCTATTCCACATTTAACTTATATCAAGAAGAACTCTTCGAGAGACCGAGCCGATGTTCTCCCCCATCCGGAACTTGGAGGTGACTGTACGGTACCTAGGTACCTGCTTCGTCTATCACTCATGTCAGAGATGAGTAATCCTCTTCACCGCAAGAGCCGCCCTCCACCGCCTCCACCACTGCATAATAAGTTCGAAGGATGTCACAGACGCTCACTTTTTTCCAATTCTTTCCTATTCGTGGCCCGCAATGGTCCAAAATTACCTTCATGCCGGCGCTGGCGACGACAAGGACGATACGCTTGAGCTCCTCGAGCGGAGCCAGACAGATCAGAAATCCAACTTCACTAGGATCAATAGTAACATGATCAAACCGACGTCAAGGCTGCCAGCCAAACCACTCCCTCTCCGCTCCGCAACGCAGACGGTCCGTTCGACGTTCTGGGTCGGATGTCTTGCTGCTGGCATTATCACGGCCCTCAGCATTATCACCTCGAACATCTCGAACTATATGCCAGATACAAATTTTCCTTTGCTGAATAGCCAGGTCTCTTGCGACCTGATGTTAAAGAATGGAAGCGCCTTACAACATGCCTTCACAATCGATCTCCGAGGCTCGACCAAGATGACGTTTCCGCAAGCCAAAGCTGTTGATGTCATATGGTAACTCTTCATTGGTATGGGTGGGAGACTTGTGATGGTGTTGGTAGCATACAAAATCTTCATGGACGGGTTAGCACGCCTAATGGAGGATTCTGCAGTATCATACCAGCTCTATGCTTCTTTGACTTTCTCGACGACTTCACTACTCTCGACAGGACGAGCTATAAAGGGCGTCATGTACATGAAGGGATGGCGGGGCAAAGTTTTCTTGGCTTGGTTTGCAACATCTAGCATCTACGTGCTTGGCTTTCCAACCTTGATAAGTGCTACTGCGGGCTATGTAAAACCATCAACGGCAGGCTTCAAAATGGCCGACAGCACCTTCCTTACACCAGCCTCATCTGCGTTAAGGAGTTGCTACGTGGTCCACGATGGCGCCCTGATCGGCCTCCAGAATGGAACCGTTGTCCAAGGGCCACCAGTGTATGTACAATTTCAACGCAAATGCTTCACATTTTACGTGACTTTTCAAGTTACAAGGTATCTCTCGGAATTGCGAAGCTCTTTATGCCCATGCGGGTCTACTCAAAGCTCGGATCTCGCCTACAGGAAGTGAAGCTGACCCTTGAAACCTCCTAGGTCTCAATTAGACTTCGTTAGTGGGATGGAAATTGACCACGTGGGAAGTATATCAGATATTGATATACCAAGATTTCAGCAAGACTATCCAGTCTTTGCTTCGCTTCTTAATGGTATGATCATTAGCGATTTGTTTTGACAGCCATACGCCGAAGCTAATAACCTTCAATGAAGCAACCGTCAACGTTCAACAGCCCGTTTTTCAATACAACGGCTCCGACACTTCTCAGTCAAATGATGGGCTCAGCCATGATTCACTCGATGAGGACTTCACCAGCAATATAACCATTGTAGGCCATGTCTATAAATTCAACAATTGGGTTTTCGGTTTGGGCGACGCATTTTCCCAATCTTACTGCTACGACAACCAAACTGTGTATGATTTACCAAGTATGGCTGAATGCCTTCCAGAAACATACTATGTGTGGGGCCTCTCCAGCTTGCTCCTATACATCGTCCTGTGTCTCCAGATCAGCTGGATATTCGGCATGTACTTCGTTTGGCTCGACGCCAACATCTACTCCGCCATCTGCCGTAGCGGTCGCCGGATGCGAGGCGATTTCAGAGCTGCTGTGGACCTGTCCGATGCGATGGGAGAAGTCCTGGGGAACGAAACCTGCGCCTATTCCAACGATGAGATGCGATCCGCACTGAATCGAGAGCCTGGGTTGCGCTACTACGCAGCCGATGTGAATGGTCATGATGTGGCACATATTGGTATTAGCTCCATGAGGATCGGCAAGGTGCCTTACAACTCAACGGCGCTCTATGGTAGACGCTGCAAATATCGATGAACGGGGGATTCAAGGCACGGGTGTCATTGCGCCTAGATCGAATATGTCCACAGCTATGGTATCGGCAGCAAAAGCTTTCAAAAGCAAGGTTGTAAGAGTATTATTCCACTGACTCGACCACTGGATCCTCAAAGATGGTCCGGGCTTGGGAGGTTGACCCTGCCATGCTACTAGTGCCTATTCCAGGAGTTTCAGGTATGACGTCGGCATCGTAGACTGGAGAAATCGATGACATAAAATGGGTACCCAAAGGAGAAATCAGGCCGTGAAAAACGAAGCCCTGAAAACCCGCAGGCTTCGTGGTTTCGCTGGATCAATTCTGTGGCGATGACGGAGAAGGGGGAGAATGTAACTTCATGTTCAATTCCTATCCTATTAATCCGAGCCTGTTCGGAGAGTGGAACGGTGCCCTTTGGAAACATTGCTGAATGTTTCTCGGCTACCATGCAATTGAATAAGCGCTCTGCGTTTTACATGTCGGACGGACGTCCTTAATAGCATGCTTCTGCCCCGAACTCCTCGCTTTGTGCCGATATAAACCCATGTCCTCATGCACTTTGAGCTCCTCCTTCCCCAACCATTCTCGCCATCAGCACATACCCAATCACCACCAATCCCATCACCAGGAACTTATTCCTCCTCACCCAGCTTTGCCCTGCCTCTCTTGCTGCCCTTCCCGCATCCCCTAGGCCAGTCGTACCCCCCGGCCCTCTCTTTAATGCTGCCACTTCGGGCGAGCACGTGCTGGCGGCACTATTTTCACCCTCAGGATTGGCCAATATCTTCCCTGTCGCAGCATCGATCCTATGGTCTCTCATCCAATCCCAGTTCTGCTGATCCAACTCGGGCCACTCGGCCCTAAACTTGACCCCTCCATCTCCCGCTTTGACCGCTCCCACTCCCTTGACCGTAGCAGTGTTGCCCTTGACCGGTGTCTTTACGCTGCCCCCGCCAGTGCTGTTCCACCACCTACTCCTCGCCGCCAGCCATTTCCTCTCCGCGTCGCTAGCCCCCAGGCTCCCCGTCGTCATCTCATCGCTCGTCATGAAGGACATCAAGCCTATCAGTATCGTCGAGACTTCCCAGGCCGGGTTGAAAGACTTGGGGTGGAAGTCGGATATCGAAAGGCAGAGACGGGTGGAAGGTTGAAAGCGGCCGGAGGGCGTGTGCATGCGGATCGAGGGTGGAGCGAAGGGATAGGTGGGTGGGAAGAGGAGGGTACCCCAGTATTGGCCGTTCACGTAGGGTGTGTTTGGGGGTCCGGTGAGGATGTAGTGCCATTCTAAGATGTTGTTCTCCGAAGGGTGGGCAACTATGTATGGAGGGGGATTGGCTTGAATGGTGGCATATTCGCGAGTGAGCTGCACGTAGATTAGTATTAGTCTCTAAGGGGGGTGGGACTGGAGAGGCGAACCCGCTTGTTGGCTGCCCGGGTTGCCATTGCTGTGGAGCTGGGGATGGCTGGGAGAGAATGTCGAGTAATGGTAAATATTAGATTTGAGCTATGGATAATGATGGTATGTTTCTGAAGTGTCGTAGAATAGATGTCGAGAGTAGATCTGGAGGACAATCATGAATGAATTCCAAAGTTGTCAGCATTGAAATGAAGGTAAGGCTGAAGGTCGGCGTTTACAAGCGCCGATGCTAGCGCGACGCGGAAAGCTCCATCAAATACTCCGTACGTTTTGGAGAGCTCCGAGTTTACTGTCCGTGCTCCGATGGCAGACCCATTGGACTCCGGAGACGATGTGAGTGTCACCGTTAGATCCATACCCAGCAGAAATCCTCATGTTAATCTTGTGTCATGTCCAGATCTTCGATAGACTTAAGAAGGGAGTGGATCCAAAGCTGCAGGAGGAGAAGACGAGACGTGCAAACGAGAGGGAATTAGCACAGTTCGAGAAGGCTCAGCGGAGGCTGGGGGAGCTGGTAAGTTCTCTGATTTTATTGCCCCACTTTGGAAAGGCGAAACTGGGACATTGGGCGATTTGGTCTCAAACATCGCCCAGATTCAAGACAACTCTACATTACCGACTACCATTTCCTCGATACGCATCCTCAATGCACCAAACACACGGAGGGGCTTTCTTAACCGCATCTTCAATCCAATCATCAGTGCCAATCAAGATCGCCCGTACACACTAGCTGAAGCCATCCGAGAAGTCTCAATTGGGGCGGAAAAGCTTCACAAACTCGGTAGCCCTCACCAGCTTCAATTGGGTCTCACAGCTGATCTTGGTTGCAGATATCTTCCATGAACCTATATCTCTCTTCATCGATCGACCTTCTCAGACTGATCCTTCGACGACACCTACAGATATTGACATATACCTCTCGGTTGTAGAAAAGTCACGATTCAAGTTCAAAACAGGTACCGATGTTGGGAACGCAGAAGGGTCTGCCTACGTCCATGGCCTTGCACGTAACATCTTTGGCGGTGCAGAAAGCCTGAATGTCAACGCTTCGTTCGGAACACGGACACGATCGGCATACCAGGCCAGTTTTGAAACTCCCATACTGAGCAACCCCGACCTACGGTGGGAATTTGGCGGTCTTGCCAGCTCGACTCAAAAGCCATGGTCAAGCCACGAAGAAGTGCTGAAAGGTGGTTGGACGAAGTTGAAATGGGCGACTTTGGGTGGAGGAAGGCATGAGTTGGGCTATAACGGGGTTTGGAGACAAATCACAGGTCTAGCCAGCAATGCATCGCCTACCATTCGAGGCGATGCGGGAGATAGCGTCAAGAGCAGTTTGATGCACACTTGGGTTAATGATCGACGAGACAACCCACAGCTGCCCATGAGAGGATATCTCAATAAATCAACGCTGGAGCTGGCGGGATGGGGCCCACTTCAAGGTGACGTTGCTTTCGCAAAGGCAGAAATTGAAGCGCAAGGTGCTATACCTATCCCAGTACCAGGTATTCTAGGCGAAAGCGGTGTGTCTCTGACTACCGGCTTACGAGCTGGACTTCTTCACCCACTACCTTTGGGGGCCGAGTCTGAATCTAAGCCATCTCGCCTCAATGATCGCTTCCAGCTAGGAGGACCAACGGACGTCCGAGGCTTTCGATTGTCTGGTCTAGGTCCCCGAGACGGCAGTGATGCACTTGGTGGTGATGTCTATGCGGCTGGGAGCGCGAATCTTCTGTTCCCAATACCGCGGGTGGGCAAAGACAAACCATTCCGGTTCCAATTTTTTGCCAATGGTGGACGATTGCTTGTATTGAAGAAGGCTGAGGTTGAGGGCACAGATGGCGAGAGAGTGAGGCGGACGTTGTCATCTACAATCGCTGAGCTGGGTAATGGCTTGCCTAGCATGGCTGCTGGATTCGGCTTGGTATATGCCCATCCGGTCGCGAGGTTCGAGCTCAACTTTTCGTTACCTTTGGTGCTGAGGAAAGGTGAGGATGGCAGGAAGGGCCTGCAGTTCGGTATTGGCATCAATATGTTATAAGCGATGTATTTATATGAAAGAATCAGATTCGTCTCCGAGTAGAAGCGTAGGGATCTGATAGGTTGACTAAGCGGGTTGACTTGATGAAGCCAGCTGGCGTTACATACCCTAACTAGTCTAAGTTTAGTGTCAATTGTCGGAAGTATATCCAACTTCGACCCCGCGTATGTTCCTCACCTTTACTTCAATTCACATTTGATGGATACTGACTCTGATAACCTCATCCTTTGAACAAGCAACAAAATCAATCAATTCATATAATGAGAAAGTGAATGAATGGTGTAAGTGAATTAAGAAGAAGTGAATGAAGTCAAGCAATGCAGTCTCCACACGGTACATGGTGAATAAGGGCGGATTGATCGGATGGTGATACAAGGAAAGAGGTGAATAAATGCACCGAGTGAAAGAAGTAGGATGTAGCGGCAAGTTCAGACCAGCATATTTAAAGACTGAAAACCACCGGACGGACAGTCTCTGCCGCATACAACCCTCGTTTTCTGCCAGTGTCCGCGGGCCAGAAAGTTCCAGAACTCTGCATACAAAGCATTAATCTCTACCCAAGAGTCATTATCTACAGCATCCAACCTATCGGTACTCCGTAAGTACAAGTCTGCAGGTCGCTGCATGTAAGGAGAGTGGTTTCACCACTCGAGAAACACGTTCTATCTACCATTATTCCCAAACCAGAATCTTCCGGATCACGGCATACAAGGAAGTCTTCAGCTTGACAAACAGTATCTACAACCTGTTAGCATTTCCCAGCCATTCTAGTCTAACCTCAACTGGCCAACCATTCACAGTCCTTGCGTGTTCCCGGATCTTCTAGAGCTTTTGCCAAAATCATATCAATTCAGGATCTCGCATAGCGAGCTGCACATATTAAAACCATCAATCCGTATCCTTTGTCGCGCCACGGGTGCGTGGACTGTTGGGGAAAATGCCGCCAGCTACTCAAGTATGCATGATGCCAAATACTCTATCCCAAAGCGGAGCTCTTGAACATGTTGGGCCCTATGTGTTTGCGAGGGTTCAGGAGAGCAAAGGTCCAAGTGGGCCAATCCACGAGATCGAGATACTAGAAAAGTCCCTAGGTTGCTTCTAACCGTTCTTTTTGTGACGTAGATACTGATACATGTCAGGAAATCTAAACAAAAGCACTTCTCGTGGTGAAGATCTATACCTGCTTGGGGCTTGCACTCTATTAATCGCCTTGGAGACGGAGAAGGACTCTGGTCGTATGATCATAGATGCAAAGATCGAGACACTTTACCAAGATTCAGGAGACCGTGTACTTGATATACGAATGCTGGCTACTCTGCTCGGTTTTGTGCAGAAGTATTGTATGGGTCGTGATATCAAGCATCTCAGTATCATTACTATGACAGAGCATCCAACTTGGCTTACAAGTTTCTTTGTATTGGCTGGCTTTTCTCCCTGCGAATGCCTGAAGTCTGATGATCTAGAGGAGGGACAGAGGATTTGCCTAAAGCTTGATAAATCTGTTCAAGCATCGGCAAAGGCTGCCGAGGGTGCGTGCAAGCCCAACATCAATGGCACCAACCAGAACCACTCAGCTGCGCCCAAGCCCAATATCAATGGCACCAAGGAGAATCATACAGCTGTGGCGAAGCCAACAACTAAGCCACCAAATTTAACCATCAAAGGTACCGCTCCTGCAAGAACTCTGGATGAAGATGAGGCTGCAAAGTGGCTGTCTCAAAACCAGCAAATCTTGAGTCCTGCTAGTGCGTTGGCGCATCCGGTTCTAACAAAACCCGATACGGTGCTGACTCACAACAAATCCATGAAACAAGGCCCAAAGATCGGCAGCGGTGTGGTCAATGAGCCTCCTCATGCAGGAGAGAAGCGAAAGCGTTCTGAGACGTTTCCTCGAGATCATGAGGCTGAGGCTGCGGAGCGAAATATCCGCCGCCGCGAGGAGAATGGAGCGCGCGAGCCTACAAAGCAAGAGATGCGGGAAGAGGAGGAGCGCTTAAATTTGCGTTTACAGAAGCAGCGAGAAGCATTACAGCGTGCCACTGATAAAGCTTCGGGAAAGACGGTCGGTAGTATGCCTCCTGCCTTGAAACCAAACGCACAGATCGAAGAGCGATCACGGAAGAGTGATGACATGACCGACGCTCTACTGGCTCATTATTCCAAACAATCACCTGTCCCATCTTCAGTCAGCATCAAAAAAGAAGCATACAGGCAGGCTAGCCCACCGAATCCACACCTCACCCCTGCTGTCAGAGGTGGCTCGCCTGATCCAAGCTTTTGGCGTTCAAACACGCTCCCTGCGAAGAGTCTCACATGCTTCTATTGGGCTAGTCAAGGTTACTGTCTTAAAGACGAGCGCGACTGCCTTCACGCCCATTACCATACCGGTGAAGTGGCCAGACCACCCCCAAGCTATAAGTATAAGGCTCACAAGAATGGGTTTCACGGTCCGCCGATGGGCGCAGATGGCGCAGACGATGAATACGACCCACATCACCCGGGCCAGGGCTACAAAGGCAAGCACGTGCGACCCGCAGACGTAGATCATGGTCGCGATCAGGGTGTGTCCATTAGAGGGCTGGACAACGGGACGAAGACTGTGAAGGAGGAGAAGGGTGCGCCTACGCAACCTAAAGTCTACCAGGATATGAAATTGCGACCTGGAGACAACCCCTATGATAGCTATCGACCTCGACACTAATCTCGTTCCGCAGTGCATACGGGATTCGCAGGGAGTCTGGGAGCGGTTCTCTTCCCAATGGCGTTCGAGACATATTCGAAACTTAAAAGATGCGGTGTCCGTTAACAGAGGGAGAAAGAATCACTCGTTGTCCAAGACTGCGAAGAGGTATCCCCGCATGCTTGAGAGACCGCTGCTACTCCAGATGCAGACAGAACAGGACAGACACTCCTATTACAAGGGGTGGAGAATAACGCGTTGGGCAAAGCGCACATACTCATCACGGCAGAGATAGAGGGTCACAGATAGTACGCAAAAATCGACTTTTCCGCGGTGGCTTTGCTCGAACATCAAGCATCATGGTGAAAGACGTGTGATACCGTACTTAATATTCTTACCAACCTAAGCTAAGACCGCAACAGCACGGCCTTTCGATGCAAATAAAACTTTCCAGGCCCCCAATCTCCTCCCTTCACTGTCCACACAACAACAGCCAAACAATCACCAAGGTAGTAGTGATTCCAAAACCCGCTCAAGCACATCCTCTCCCCCCCTTCTGTTCTCCCCTCCCCACAAAAATCAACATCGCCTACCGCACCCCTGACCTCCACAGTCTCATCTTCACTCCCAGCCCCACTCCACGCCCTTGCTACCAGAAATCAAGTAAATGTCGCTGCCGCCATTACCGGGATATCGAGCCCTTCCCTTTCCCCCGTCTCCCTCCCTACCGTAGACGACACGAAACGCACGAACGAGGACACGATAGAAATGGAGGAAGCAGTAAGTAGGTTTCGGGTTTCCTCTCTTTCGCTTCCAAAAGCCCTGGCGCTAGAATGGATCCACGTGCCCTTGACGGTGGGGAAAGGGAAACCTGCCGTTCAATGGCGGGCTGGGTCACGGGTTGCTTCGCACTTTGACCGCAGACGGCGCATTGCCTGGTTTTGTGTTCTTTCTGGCTGTGGTTTTGATGGCTTTTTTGAAGAAAGAAGGGGCGGGATGTTGAGGCGCTGCTGCTGTGCAAGTGCGCTTTCCTTTCTGTCTTTGCGCGAGAGGGGGGGGGGAAGAAGGATAGAGCGGGGTTCCTGGGACTGGGACACGATTCCTCTCCCCTGTTTCTGTCTAGGGGTCTGTGGTGCGTGGTGGGGATGGGTAGGATCAGGGTGCACTATGTTTGTATGTAGGAGGTCATATTTCGGATCTGTGGAGGGGGAAGCCGTCTCTGTCCCTTGTGGGTTTGTCAACTCCAGCTGTTGATGTCTGTCATCCAGTCACTCATCATCCAATTGCCCACCGACAGGTTCCCAGCGAAGTCATGGTCGAATCCGAATGGTGTCGACTGATGATTATCGTTGTTGCCTGCGGGTGTCGGCGACGTTAGGAATTGGGGTCGCGCATAGGCATTCCCATGCTCTTGGAGTATGGGAGCCGCCAATGGTTCCGTGAAGTCGCCATTGAGTGCTCTCCATTCATGAGGGTAGCGCCCCTGACCTAGTTGGGGATCTTGCTCTCCTACGTCTGGATTCGTCTGGTCCGAGGTTTTCATTTGCTCGAACACTGCCTTCCATTTCCTGCAGATCTCAGGCCCAAAGGTTTCAAAGAAGCAGGCCTGCTCAGGCTGCGGTACCAAAGTCGAAATCCCAGTTCGCACTTGGCGCGACTTTACCGCTCCCGTCACACAGTGCACTACTCGCTGTGCTCCAATCGCCGAGGGGTATTTCTTTGCTAGTTCGGTAAGAGACAAGTTGATGATATCAAGCTCCGCTTCTGCCAAAGGCCATAACGACTGCTGACTGTGGCAGGCGAGTTGCACCATCGCCGCGGCCTGGAGATAGAATATGAACGTAGGGCCTAAGAATGGTACATCACCCCAAGCTAGGAACTCTTCGAAGATCCCGGCGACAAAGGAAGAAGAGAGGAGGCTGGCTGCCGTTGGTTGGTTTGCAGGGGTCTTTTGGCGGAAGCAAATCGTCAAGGCCGTGAAGTACGGCAGATAGAGCTGCCGCACTCTGAAGTTGTAGGGGGTCAGTGCGCCCGATTGGCGATCATGTAAGTGCAGTTGTGAGGGAAGTCGACTGATCCAATCCATGAGACGACCTTCCATCTGAAGTTGATCGGAGCGACCAAAGCTGCCGCGAAGACAGTGTTCGGTGAGATCGCCAAGTATCTGGCAGATCCGGACAAACTCCATGAACAGAGAAGCATCTATGTCTTGTTCCGGGAAATCCACGAGGTTGAGTGGACGGACATCCGAATCACGAGCTTCGATGGCCCGAGGGCGGCCGTGGCTTACGGCGATCAGGCAGTCCCTAGCAACAAGTGTCCACCACAGCCGTCGCCGTAAGCTTGCATCTGGTAGCCTCGAATTCGGTTCTCGGTGCAGGCCGATCTGATGAGCCAAACCCACTCCCATACGGAGCCAAAAGCTACTGTTGTCCATCGAAACGTGCTCTGGACCTGTGGGATTCCACCACTGCAGAAGGCACGTAGCCGTTATGGCCGTTAGAAGATTCCGTTCGATCCCAGAGTGGAACAGTGCTTTGGCTTTCTGGTAGAATGATTCTCCATCCTCGGAGGCTCTTGGAGCCAAAGAGACTTTGCTGCCGGCAACGAAAACGGCCTGCATAAGTAATGTTGACTTGGTCTGCTCAAGCCCAGCTTTGTCGATTATCGGCATCCAGGGATGGCATCTCTCTAGGAAACTGCTTATCAAACTGTCTCTGATTGAACGCGACGGTGTTTCAAATGCGCCGATGCCTTGAAGGAGCTTGAGCTCGAAGTCGGATAATGCGCCTTTCGGTACACCAGGATACTTGATCTCTTGGCGTTACCCTCTTCGTTGATGGGAACTGGTCCGCTGATGTAGTCTGATCGGCCTAAAAAGCTCTCGGATGGACTGGGTTCTGCTGCGGCAGGTACATCGACCGCTGGAGGTGCGGGCATCGACTTTGCCGTGCCGGCACTGGAGGAGTGGTCCGCCGCTGAGCAAGCTAGAATCTCCAGTGCCGTCGCGGAGGCTCCGGGCTGCTGCTGAGAAGGGCCATCTGCTCGCACAAATTTGGGACTGGTGACAGAGAGCGATTGCGAGTTGGAACGTCTGCGTTTCCTCACATGAGGCCTGCTGCGAGTGAGTTACGCTGGACTGCAGAAACATGAATAGGTGATAACTGACGTGCATTCATAGCCATAATCTCGACAATTTGAACAGGGTTGAGCATTTTGTAGCGAGGGTAGATCGCAGCGCACTTTTCTCTTGTGGCAGCTGACGCACGCTTTCGCTCCTAGCATCCTTTTTTCATCGTATGGTGTACGATATGGGTCGTCGACTTTTGGAAAGATACAGCAATGGCGAGGACGGCATCTCCCCGCTTGCTTGGAGTACAACTTTTCCCAAACTCCGGTTCGAAGTTTGTATCCCCTTATGGGCTAGTAGTGAAGCTTCCCCGCACAATAACCCCGAAACATCTCACACGGTCCCAAAGACTTGTAAGGAAACAAGCCTCTCTGAAGCTTTGATCTGACACAATTGGAAACCAGACCAAAAGGTCCCGCATAGAGGTTACCATTTCTGGGCAAAGTTGTCCCAGTCCGTCTAAAAGTCTATGCACCTTGCCAGGAAAGCTTGACAATCAATCATCACGAGCTTTCCCCCGGAAAATCATCATTTTACCTCGGATGAACTGCTTTCTATGCGTTTAGTCTTTATTGTCATTTAAGACTCCTGAATAGTATGAGCCGAGTTCTTCTAGTCCATGTCCACGACGATGGGAGTGAACGATCAGAATGGGAGCTGTTCCTTATCGGGATATCATATGAAGAACTGGTGAACGATGTTTAATACACCTTTTTATTCGATCACTGCAGAGGCTAACGCTGTTCTGCTCCATCCCATGACTCCTGCAAACGCCAACGTCGAACAAAGCCCAGTCGACACCGCGTTTGGCAACTTCGAAATGTTTAGCATTCGTCTCCATCTCCAGCTTCCCCTGCTCGACATGATCAATGTAGAGCTCATCATTGTCACCAAAGATGGCCGCGATCTCCTCCAGAGGCACGCCGCGGGTGTCGGGGAAGTAGAGGTAGATCAGCAGGATGGCGGCCATGCACGGGATGATGAATACGAGGTAGTATCTCCATCCAATGTTCCTGTTCGAGTCTTAGCATCAGGTGAATGACCAAAGCTGTGGGGAGCGGTAACTCACGAGAAAGCAGTGGGCGCAGCCATGACGAAGATGATGTTCATGGTCTGGATGCCCGCCATTCCCAACGAAATCCCCTTTGCGCGCAGATGCGCAGGGAAGAGCTCCCCAGATAGGTCCACTGGGTCCCATCCAGCATCGCCTCCCAGAAAAACGCATAGATGAAGATCATTGCAGTTGCGGCCTTCAAAGCCGAGGCGTCGGACAAGCCGGTCTTGGAAGTTGCGAATTTCGCATCCAAACCCGCTTCAACAAAGAGGCAAGAAAGGCAGCCCAAAAGACCGAGCATGAAAAGACGAGGCCGGGTGAGTTTATCTATGATGAAGACGCCGGCTACACCACAGACGAAGCATGTCGTTTGCCAGCCACCAGCTAGAACAAGCTGATCTACTGTGCCATATCCAAGCCCCGAATAGATCGTAGGTCCGTAGTTGGAGATGACCAAGACCCCCGAAAAGTTACACAAACAGGTCGTGCCGAATGCCAGGATCGTGCGCTTGCGGTAACTCGGCTTCCGGATCAGATCCCAGTAACTGTTTCCGAGGGTACGGTCTATCTGCATCTGTGCGTTGATTTCTACGAGCTCGACGGCCGCTTCTTCGCGGGTGTGTAAGCTGAGAAGCACTTTTTGGGCTTCTTCATAGCGATCATGCATGAGAAGCCATCTGGGACTTTCGGGCATCCAGTATAGGCCGCTCAAGAGAATCAGAGGGAAGAGACATTGTAGGGCTGTGATGTAACAATGTCAGTCAGTCACGCTCTGGCTGGGCGCTGAATTTCGTGGAGTCGAAGAGACTCACCAAAAGGTCCTCTCCAAGTCTCTGAGCTGTGAGGAGTGAGGAAGTAGAAGCCCAAACCCACCCACGCAGCGATCATATAGCCGCTCAGATAACAAGCTCCATGCAGGTCCACAAGTGCACCTCGATTCTTCGGGGGTACGATCTCAGTCATCCAGATCGGCACACACGCTGACATCATGTTTCCACTATCACCTTTATCAATACTGACGCCGAAGCTCAAAGCAAGGACACAGTCACTCACCCAGCTCCGCTGAAGAACCTAAAGATGATAAACATGGTCGGGTTGACAGAGCCAGCAAGAAATGCCCCAGATATGATAATCAAAAGAGCGGTGATGGCAATAGCCCACTTGCGACCCCACCGATCAGCCATGAAGCTGATGGTGAACGATCCGATGAAGCCACCGACGAAGTAGAACGCCTGGTCGGATCGGCACAGTCAGCAAAATTGCCCAGTCACTCCCACGCGACATCCACGATTCGGAGATCCTCGGCTTGGGCTCACCGTCATGCAAGCTTTGACAGCGTTGGCATCGGATCGGGTGTCGAGGCCAAAGTACTTGATGAAGGTCGGCTGGGCCAGACTGGCGGCGATGACGTTGGCGCTGTAGCCGTAGCTGAGGGAGCCCATCCCCATGGCGAGGACCACTTTATGATTTCCGGAGTTAGCATATCTCTTCTGCGACCAACCTGGAGTCGTGAAATAAGTCTCGGGAGTATTTGACTCCTACAACATGTCTTACAACCCAAAAAGCAATATGGATCAGGAAGCAATGGCTCGGAAAACATAACTCACTGAGGACGTTGCGGAACTTGAACTGGGTCCGCCTGTCCTCGTGGTGGACCATGCGACCCACGGTGTCTTGGTCGATCTGATCCATGTTGGCTGCAACAACGTAGAAAAGGCAACGGTAATATTGACAGATCGGATGAAGTGGAAGGGGAAACGGTCAAAAGAGTGGGCCAAGGGATGGCCAAGAGATATATACCGTCGCACCGAGGGAATGGATAAACATCTTATTATGTAAATCCTATCAAGCATACTCCATGGTGGAATGTGCGCTGTTGTAGCGACTAGAAGATATACTTTCGGCGAAAGCTTCTTTTCCCCCATGTTCCCCCAGATTTATTCGAATTATAATGCGGATCGTGCGGGGTTGAATTTTCGGCGATTGATACGTAGAGACCCTGTGAAACCACACAAGAACATGGAGGCAATGTCAACCGACGATGTCGATCATCAACTTACTGCCCAGCGTCACTACCTGAGTACTACCCCAATCGAAGACGGCTTCAGTACAGTCATCATGTCCTGCAATACTTGAATCTCCGAGTAAACGTCTTTTTCGGTACAGAGAGTTCTCTATTCTCCAGGACTGTCGGACTACTTGGATACATTGCCGTGTTCCGAACGCCAAAGGGCCTTTCTGCTCTCTAAAGTAAATCCATCTCATTTCTGGGGATGTTCACCTGGAAAGAGCGGCGCCGACTCCAATGGTGTCTGGGTCATAACCGAGCTACCATCTCCTTTGACTTCCACCTTTGCGTATGCCGCTGGTCGTCTGTTGAAAACAGCTGTATGCCCAACTGCTTTTTCAGCACCTTTCCGGAAGCCGTCTTTGGAAGGTTGTCGACCACTCGTAGTATTGTTGGCGTCTTGTATCCTGCCAGTGTGTTGCGCAAGTCGCCTCGCAGCTGCTTCAAGTCTAATGGAAGATCAATCTATCAAACAGGAGTTTTAGCCATCTCGATGAGTATATCAATCGACGTTGAGAGACTCACATCATCCTTCAGAACGACCGCCGCAGCAACCCTCTGACCATACTCTTCATCCTCCACTCCCACCACCATGACTTCAGATATGTATTCCAGTCCAAGAATCTCCCGCTCAATATCTAATGCAGAGATCTTATAGCCGCCAGACTTGATGATGTCAACAGACGCTCGTCCCATGATGAAATAGTACGCTCCTTCCCTGCGCGCGATATCTCCAGATCTGTAATACCCGTCCGATGTGAATGCTTTTGCGGTCGCTTCAGGGTCATAGATGTATCGAGAAAACATGTAGGGACTTTTGATTAGCATCTCTCCTTCATTCCCTTCCGATAGTTTGACATCGACTCCGGGAACAAGCCTGCCCACGGACCCCGAAGGGGTTTGTTCGTCACCCCGGAACATGTAAATAGCGCCACTACTTTCACTTGCGCCGTATCGTTGGAGTATCCTCTTGTCCCCCAGTAAGCGCTCCCACTTTTGCATAAGCTGCATGGGAAGCGCCGACGTGCCGCACAGTGCTACCTTGAAATTCCGAACAGCATCCACATACTCTTGTTCGCCGGCTGGCGGAAGTTTGCTAATGTACACCTCATAATATCTCATCATCCGCATATAGATTGTGGGCACAACCGAGAAGATCGTGATCCCTCCTTCTCGCAGGCGTTCCCATACTGCGCCAGCGTCGAAGCCACCGGTACGGAACTCGATACATCCGCCTGTTAGAAGGAGAGGAAGAAAATTGATGCTGATTCCCGTAACGTGGTGCACGGGAAGTACATGCAAGATCCTGTCATGTTCGTTGAAGCCAAAATGATTTGCAAGATTCATCGAGCAACTGTCAAGCCATGATCGAGCTTTGAGAACGCCTTTTGGTGGGCCTGTGGTCCCTGATGTGAATATGACAATGCCGCCGCCGTTGTAGTCAAGTACGTGCCGTGAGGAGATGAGAATGTCGGTTGGAGCTAGTACAGATTTCCAGACATGCGGTTTGACTTCGATGTGTCCGAATGTGGGGTTGGAGGAGCTCAAAACGAGCTCCTGGAGCTCTTTTCCCTTTTTCGTTTGAGTGGATGAAGTGACGACGGCTACAGCGCGAGCTTTGCTGGCGAAGTAGAGGGCTTCTTGGGCAGGAAGTGAGATTGCTGAAGCCTACATTAGCACTTTATTGATGGATAGAGATTCAGAAGAATTTACACAAAGGAACTATGATGGCTCCAATGGCTAAGATGGCAAGGAAGCCAACAGTGTACTCATAACCCCCGGGCGCCAGCAAAGTGATACACACATCCTCCCCCGCTGCAAGTCGGCGAAGTGTCTTGTTCGTCAATGAACCTCGAAAAACATCTCGTAGTCGTAAGACGTCCGTAAGAAGCCGTATGTGCGTTGCATCACGGTAGCCCCCCGTTACATCGTCAATAACCACAGAGTCCGGTTTTCGATGGGCCCATTCCAAGATGCGATTGAACAGCGGGAAAGCAGGAAAAGCGTTTGCGCCTACAGCAAAGGGTGGAAACGAACCTGGAAAGGCCACTTTAGGTGTGGCCGTCATTGCTATTGTGAGTAGAGGCAGAGACTGGTTTCTGTGAGCGGATGGATATGACGAATAGTAGAGAAAAGAACTTAAGTGCGACAGCCACTAACGATTGATTCAAGTATCTGAGGTATTGAATTTGAGCGGCTCTTTTTCATTTTCGCAAAATCGCCGAAACCTACGTACGGACCCTGGTCTGTAACTAGTCTCATTCCTCCCCACCTTCTGCATGATGATGTATATTGATCCGAAAGTTGAATTGGCGTATTGAAATTCGTGCCGAGCATTCAACTGTCTGCCGCCGTGTACTGTTTGAAGCTTGTCCGAACACTCCGAATGCCTTTGGAACCTAGCTACCTCCAGATACAATCACCATGACCTACAAAGATCTTGATGTCGAGCGACAAAGCAATGTCTTCATCATCACTCTGCACAGAGCGCCCGAAAACAGGTTCACAATGTCTTTCTGCCAGGAAATTACCCGCGCCTACCACGATATCCAGAGACAGCTCGGATTGGGTTCGGAAGGCGCCATCATAACCAGAGGAAGCGACATGAAATTCTTTACCACGGTGAATTTCCATTCGAAGTGATAGGACGAACAGTAGACTAGCAAATGAGGCCGTCGCTGACTGCCATTGCAGGGTCTCGATTTGGACGAGAGAGAAACCAACCCCTTTGCCAGCAGTGACGGCTTTTACCCCGTAAGAACCATCGCTGCCGTCAGTGACAGTATCGAGTGTGCTAATACCGGTAGCTTCTGCACACAATCCTCGATTGCCCTTTCCCCACAATCGCCTGTATTACCGGCCACACCTTTGGCGGCGCCTGTCTCTTTGCCCTAGCCCACGACTACCGTATCATGAACTCCTCTCGAGGTTATTTCCAGATGCCGCCTGTCAACCTCGGCTTGCATTTTGAGGGCATGGGTGCGTTGCCACGGGCTAAGCTCGCTCCACGAGTCGCGCGGAAGGTGTTGCTGGAAGCGCATAAGTATAAGGCCACGGAAGCACTCGAAGACGGCATCGTTGATGAAATTGCACCGCCAGAGCAGCTATTGGAGCGGGCGATGGCCACGGCTGAGAAGTGGAAGGCGAAGGCGAAGACGGATGTGTATGGGGTGCTGAGAGGGGAGTTAGTGGGGGAAGCGGCGAAGGCGTTTCAAGTGATCAGCCATGTGCATAGTCGACCGACTTCTAGGAGCCCGAAGGTCAAGCTGTAGGCAACCAGTACAAGTACTTTAGTCCCTGATTTTCACAAATTCTGGATAGCGAGCGACCATGGTAGCAAGATTTGAGAAGACCTCACATTGGTATATCTAGTTGCACTAAGCTCGTTCTGATCGTAGAGTATACTAGCGTAAGAGATACCAAGCGAGCCGAGCGAAATTACCAAAATAGAATGTTGATACGGGGTAAATTCAGGCGCGCTGCCATTGTCTGGAAAAGTCGTCTAGAGCTGACTTTTGCTTCATTTTCTCAGAATATTGATGGTACCAAGGAACCCTCACAAGCATGACAGTGCATGGCTAATCGGCAGGATTACGGCAGATACTTTCTACCCCACAGAATGTAGATGCGGGGTCAATATAGACATGGACATTTTTCGCCGAAAGTCTCTTCTCCTGTGTATTCGCCTCGGCGAAAGACGCTTTGAAACTTCGAAGATATTCAAGCGCTAGGAATCGCAGCTCCAACAAGCAGGGCTGGGGAGCTGCGGAGACCGTTGTACTGATGGTTGCCCTGCAACATGTGAACCCATTCAGCCAAAGAAGCACTGCAGGCCTTCTGTACAGTCGCCAGCATGTCCGACCCTACCTCTGAAGCTCCAGTCACATTGGAGGTCCGCGGAAAAATCGCCATCATCACACTGAATGTCCCAAGGAAGCTCAACGCCCTCTCGCGAGATGCATACCATCTCCTCTCCGACCACATGCGCACAGTAGCCGCTCGCGAGGACATTTTCATCACGATCTTGACCGGCAGAGGCCGATACTTTTCGGCGTATGTTACCTTGCTTCCTCGAAGTCCTCTACACCACGTCTGATTTTCTCCTATGTATCGCCATGTCCCTTTACGGGAAAGATTTTTGACGCTCACGCCCCACAGCGGCGCCGACATAACCGTCAACCGACAAGCCCCACCCGGCACCTCCGCCCGCCAGCACTACCTCCGTACACTCGTGCCCCATCTGCTCAATCTGACCCACACCTTCTACACCCACCCCAAAATACTCATCACCGCCCTCAATGGACCCGTGGTAGGCCTTTCTGCCGCCTTGATCGCGCACTCCGACTTCATCTACGCTGCACCCGGCGCTTTCCTGCTGACGCCCTTCACGAGCCTCGGGTTGGTCTCGGAGGGGGGAGCGAGTAGGGCGTTCGTGAGGAGATTGGGACTCAGCAAGGCCAACGAAGCGCTGATTATGGGCAAGAGGATCACGGCGCGGGAGATGCTAGAAACCGGGTTTGTGAATAGGATCTTTGAGGTGGGGTCTGAAGAAGGGTTTCTGGAAGAGGTGCTGAAGGAGGTGGAGGAGAGGCTGGGGGAGCATCTGAACAGCGATAGTCTTTTGAAGGTGAAGGCGCTGATACAGAGGCCAGAGAGGGAGGTGCTGGAGAGTCAGATGGTCGGTGAGGTCTTTGCCGCGCTGGAGAGGAATGTGGAAGGGGTGCCACAGAAGGAGTTTGAGAGGGTGAAAAGGGGTGAGAAGAGGCACAAGTTGTAAAGGATGATTATCAATGACTGATCCGGACAGAAAAAAAGCTCATCTTTCTTCACGCATGAGCTTATACATGGTGCTTCTCATCAATTAGAATAGCACCCCTGTTTCAATGCAGCAATCATACCACGCACTTGGCTCGCCTCCTCGCCAAACCATCTACATGGATCGAGCGAGAACAGTGAAAGACATTCTGCACTAGGAGCAACTTTTCAGTCTACAACTTGAAGGATCCAGACCTTTGAATGCTCATTTACCCTCGGAGAGCGACTGCTTGGAGTGAGCGAGGGAGAGCCGAGGTGGGTGAGCCAATACCTACCGCTCCCGGATTTTTGACTTTTCGGCGTTTCGGAGATTTTGGGGTCAAGACTTTGAAGGTAGTATGGTTGATGGTCCGTTACTGTCATTGTTACGATTGATTTGTATCCCCTTGCCGGCGCCGCCGCTTACCCTCTTATTCCTGAAGCCAGAAGGTTTAGACCCTCGCTTGTGCTACTGCTGTCCACCGGGCGTCTCGATGAACCAGTTGTCCATATCAAGAGGGGCTTCTCCGAAGATGCTTTGAGAGTAAGTGCTGCAATCAGACAAAGCACTGTGTGTGTATTGTGCCTCCTGACCATCTACGATCTCGCCATCATGGCGGCTTTCAACCAGCCAAGTACTTCCCCTCTCTCCCAATTCCTCTACGGCGAAGAAAGGTTGCAGCGTCGTTGCGAAATAATCAAGGCCTTATCGAGTAATCCAATCCTCAACAACAAGAGTACCAATGTGTATGCATTATCGCGGAAGGACCTGTGGATGCTCAGGGCACGGCAGTCAAAGGAGTTGATAGACCTCAGATTTCGGCTAGGATGGTCTCGTCAACATTTCTTGGAAGCTTGCAGGCTCGTCGGCGATGTCGTCCCCGTCAGTGCACAGTACCGAAGTAGGTGCGAGAAAACCCGTCAAGCACAGAGGCAAGCTCCCGCTGATCATCGACGCAGTCTTCCTCAAGAATCTAGAAGCGCAGATGAGCCCTGAGCAACGCGCTTACTGGGTCCCGAAAGTCGAACGGTTCGAAATCTTCGGATGCTATGCGCAGACCGAAGTCGGTCACGGTAGCAATGTCAAGGGGATCGAGACCACGGCGACGTTCGACGAGGAGGCCGACGAGTTCGTCTTGAACTCGCCGAGCGTCTCGAGCACCAAGTTCTGGATCGGGAGTCTGGGCGTTTGGGCAACGCATGCGATTGTCGTGGCTCGGCTCCTCGTCAAGGGGACGGACTATGGAAACCATCTCTTCCTCACCCAGGTGCGGAATCTCGACACCCAAGAGCTGGAGCCGGACGTCGTGATCCACGATCAGGGAGAGAAAGCCATGGGTACTTACGCAGGCATGGACAACGGCGCGATGAGGCTGCACAGGAAACGGATCCCTCGATCTCAAATGCTGGCCGGTTATGCTTCCGTCGACCGGGACGGGACGTATTATGCCGCGGACAATTCGAAGCACTCGTACACCTCGATGGTCATCATCCGTGGACTCATGGCCCAAGAGATAGGGCAAGATGTTGCCAAGGCTATTGTCATTGCCATCAGGTATGCCGAATTCCGCAGACAGTTCAATGGCAAAGACGGCGAAGAGATGAAGGTCATTGAGTATGCCAGCGTGAAAAAAAGGTTGTACCCAGCTCTATGTCGTGCCGTTGTCATGATGCTCAATGGCCACGAGATCAAGACGCGAGTCGAAGACGTGCGAAATGCGAATCTCGAAGACCTTCACTACCAGACTGTGGGCGCCAAAGTCTATTCGAGTGAGCGCGGAGTCCGTGATGTAGAAGTCGCTCGGCTCGCTTGTGGAGGCCATGGCATGATTGCTAGCGCAGGGCTTGGAGCCCTCTACGCCCTGCTCTCACCGTCAAGGACGTACGAAGGAGAGACCTATGTGCTCTCGCTGCAGATTGGGAAAGCGATCGTGAAGCACTGGAACAACAATTCCGAAAATACGATCAGCGCCCTCTCCTACCTGCAACGCCTTCGAAAGCCGAACGCTTTCTCCAATCAGCTCAGAATCAGCCACGTCAACGACTGGCTTGATACCAAGACCCAACAAGAGGTCCTCGAGCACCGCGCCGCGATTCTAGCATGGCGCCACTTGCAAGACACCCACCACGGCAAAGACACCAGCTACGACACCTTCGCGCTGACCATGGCGCACGCGGACTTCACCTTCTGGAAAGGTCTCCAAGCCCAGCTGCCGAGGGTGCCTCGCGACGGCGCCTCCGCCCTGCAGGCCCTCGCGCACGTCTTCTCCCTCAACACCATCATCGAAGGCCTCTCGGCGTTCGCCGGCCACGGCTTCCTGAGCGCCGAATCCATCCAGCACCTGCGCGATTGCTACGACACGGCCGTGGATGACTTCGTGCCTCATACAGCGGAGATCATCGACGCGTTATCTTTTACGGATTTCGAGACGGATAGCGTTTTGTGCCGCGGCGACAGGGACCCGTATGAATCTATCGACGACCAAAGTCGGAGGAGTGCGTTGAATGATAGCCATGCCATACGGCCGTTGATTATTGGCGCAAGGAGTATCTGGAAAGGGTATGAGGGTGCGAAGTTGTAGGGTACCTTGAATACCCGGCGCCATTCTGTATGTAAGACGTTGTAACAAAAGCCATGCGCAAAAAGTGTGCGGAATTCCAGACTGTCAGATGTTGTGACACCTTCGCAGCCTTGCAAGACTTTAGAATCTCTGTGGGACATCCAATGATCGGGCTTGCCCGTCATCGTGTTCAGAACTGAAAGCCAAACGCTAGGCTCAAACGGGAATCTCGCGAGGGACTCAGGCGCCACTGCATGATGCGGAGTCCTCCGCCTTCATTCTTCCTCTTGATTGGTGCCTATTATACTGTCGGATGTTTGCGGCTCTTTGGTGTCCCCAACTATGGGGGTAAGGTTCGAAAATGAAGCGCGGTGACCGAAGCGTGCATTTTTGAGTAATCACCTCTCGAAGAATCCTGTTTGCGGCCGGACGCTCTACTGTTACTGTGGGTTGCAACACATCATATATATCTTTCAGACACTCCACTCTATAACAACAGCGTCTGTTCCCGTTCTTGTCAGCCGTTTTTCGTCCGTAGAACGAGCGTTGAAATGGCTTACTCGATAGGCGACCGTATCGACAAAGCAGCCCCACATCATGAATCCATCGAGGCACTCTGGGAGACGAAATGGAAGAAACCTGTAAGCCGTAGCACCCTGCTAATGAGAAGTCCGTGGCAAGGTTGCTGAAACGTAGGTTGCAAACGGAAGTGCTCGATAGGGATTTATCCATTCTACGACGGCAAGCTGGAAGATTTCGAGCCCGTCTTTGGCGAATTGATCAAGGTTCCGTTTCACTCTCGTAGCAATCAATTGGAAAAAGGTAGTTAAGAGAGGACTCAGACTGAACCTGCCAGGCCAACCTCCGCCCACCATACGACTTCGACGCCTACGCCGCTCCCTTCTTCCCCGTAGCCTCGGCCCTGGAACAAAAAGCCCAGGCCGCGGAGAAAGCGAACGACCTCCCCCTCGCCTCGTCGCTCTACCTCCGCGCCGCCGCTCTGTACCGCATCGCCCGCTTCCCGATCCCGCGCTCGCCGAAGCAAAGGGAAGCATGGACCCTGAACAAAGCAGCGTACGTGAAAGGCGCGGAGCTACTTCCGGGCAAGTTTAGCGACGTTCAAATACCGCATACGCACCGGGTTGAGGGTGAAGGGGCTACTGTCCCTGTTTATATGCGACTCCCGGAGCATGCTTCGGCCTCGAATCCAGTGCCGTGCATCATCCAGATCTTCGGGCTTGATGCATATAGGACCGAAATGACGGACGCCTCGAACAGCCATCTCGCTCGGGGATGGGGAACTATTGGTGTTGAGATCCCGGGGACAGGAGACTGCCCTGCTTTACGCAAAGACCCTACTTCCCCAGATCGTTTGTGGTCGTCCTTGCTTGACTGGATGGATGGAAGGGGAGAGCTTGATAGGGATAGGAGAGTCGCGTGGGGACTGAGTACGGGTGGTTACTATGCGATGAGAATTGCGCATACGCATAATGATAGATTAAGGGGGGCAGTAAGTCAAGGGGGTTGGTGTCATAGGATGTTTGAGCCTGAGTGGTTGGATAAGGTGGATCATTTGGAGTATCCGTTTGAGTAAGCAGGACTAAAATGCTATCGACCTGGGAGAGGAGACGGGAGCTGACGTGCGGCGTAACATAGTGCCGCGGAGTGCTTGGCTGAAAAGTTTGGATATGAGAACGTTCAAGAGCTGGAAAAGGACGGACAGACTCGGTTCTCGCTGGTAGAGAACGGTGTTCTGGACAAGCCTTGCACGAGGTTATTACTTGCCAACGTAGGTTGAATGTCTCTCCCGAAGCTTGTCGCAGGAAGCTGATCAGTGGAGTAGGGTATGGATGATGAGATCTTCCCCATAGAAGACTCAATGATACCTCTGCAACACGGCAATGTCAAGGAGGCGCGGTACGTCGTACCTTCACACGTGTATTATGTGTATAAGTATTCTGACTTTTCGTTGCAGTTTCGTCCCAAATTCCAAGCACATGGGGGAACCAGCCGCGGGCCCTATTATTCTCAAATGGATCGAAGAGCTGTGTGGTATTGGCAAACAGCCAAAGACCTAGTGGACACGTGTGAGCTGGGAATGCGCAAATTGAGCAAGAGAATAGCACGGGCCAGTGATCAGGAATGTGAATCAATATGTTTTCTAATAATTATCTCGAAATGTTTTCCACTCGCATATTTTTTTAAAAGATATCTTTTTCCAAATTACTCTTGCCTATCTTACTACGACTTGCAGTCGCAAAAATCTCCTGCTCTGAAATTTGCTATCGTAACTACTCACATCCTGCGGGAATCACAATCACACTGGCAGGAGTTTTATTGTTCGTATCGAAGCTGTACTATGGTAGCATCTGTAGAGACCAAGACGATCGAGCTATCCCATGCATTGGCGACTTGGGCGCAAAATGTCTTGGCAGAATATCCAAAATGCTGTACTTTGGCAACGAAGTACAGTAGCTTTTGAAATATGACCTTGACACCGAGACTTTTAGCTGTAAAATTTTTGGTCTGCTTGAGGAGAATAATGAGGAGAATAATTGCGGAACTACGGAAATTTTCCTTGAATGTTCGTGTTATTGAGTGAAGGTGGATTGTACAAAGGGACTTTTTGATGTTTGGTCGGAACCCCTGTACGCCTCTACCAGTCCATGGAATAGTCATGCTTCCGGGGATCTTGTGAGGCCCAATTGCAAAGGCGTACCCTTGGACTTCTGCATACAAGGCTGAAGCCAAGCTTTCCAAGCTCAGTCGAGCTGGGATCATGGACCATAGATCTCGCTAATTGATTTTGGATATGTTCAAGTGCGATCTGGGGTCCTACTTACTCTCCCCGGAGATAGGTCAGTGAACCGTTGGTATTCGGAGTCATCACCGCAAATAAGCTAATTGGTCAGGTGACTCACACAACTCTTTGACCATGTTGAAGCTGTAGAAAGTTGTTGTGTCTGAGTTGTGACTCTCAAGAAGGAGATGGATCATATGTGAAATTCGGTGACCGAGCAGAGATTTCCGGGCGGATTTGCCGTTACAAGCGTTTGCAGAGAAAAGATAAAATACAGCGCTAAGGCTTAGTATAGGTGATCTCTGGCGAAGATCTTGAGGAGCTAATCAAAATACTGCGTAAGATACAGAATCGTGTACATTTTGCAGATTGAACTCGATTTTCTTGCACAACGGCTTATCACCAAGCTTAGACTCGAATCAAGTTTTGGTTGCAAATCTGCACGAGTTCTGTTGACAGAAGCGGCAATCGTCTCTCAACGATGAACCACTCACGCGCATCATGACCAGCTCAGAAGACTGGAAGCAGGCATGGTCTGCCCATCTTGTCCCAAAGCTCTCTCATGCGAGCGCTAGCTTCCCCGGACTTGACGTCCCGATCGAGACAATTCCAGACATGCAGAGACCCGAATACAATGGTAGATCATATTATGTACCTAACTTCGCGTCAAGGTAAGTTCGCGTCATTCGAGGTTACACCAAGGCCGTCCATCTAGAATGTTCACGCACTACACTCTCTTCTACTCTTGCCGAGGAAGACGAGACCAGAATGGAGGCGAGGAAGAATCATAAAGAACACAGATCCCCATCTACTTTGATGGCCACATCTCACAACTCTCCTACCTTCCCAACAACCTACCTTGCATCCAAAGCTCCCGCCCCAACACCTATCCCATCTCAACCCTCAACCCATCCAAAATGCATGCCATAACCCTCCTTCCCCTCCTTACTCTCGCCATCACCACCCTCTCCGCACCCTTAGAGACACGTCGTTGGGGCCCCGAAGAATATTACTCCCTTGGCTGCCCCACCAACACCACCAATCCCTACGCGTCTCAGTACGAGCAAACCAAAGTTCTCACTACCTTCGCCAACGAGGTGTTTGTGCACCAACAGGTAGCTCTCGGCTACGACACCTACGCCGCTGTCAACTTTATCAATCATGCTCCCGAGGTCTCCGGTGTAGGCAACCTTTCTATTTCTTCCCCTTGTCGGTTACAATAGAGCATTCCGCCGCTTCACGAGAATGTAGACTACTGTTCTACTCCCTATATACCCTGAAACATAACATCCTTTTGCTTCTCTTTCTACTAGGAAGGTAAACAACAGCTAACACGCCCCCCCACCCACACAGAACGGCACCGCAATCGTCATCCCCTTCCAAACCGCCGAGCTCAAAGGCGGCTCCGTCGAGATCCAACGCGTCTTCGTCGGCACCAACCTGACCGGCACCTCCTTCGGCACGATCCACTTCAAAGGAAACAGCGTCGCGTTCGGCGTGGGGGACATCGCAGGTATCTGGCGGATGATCGGGACATGTCTGGTGGAGTACTGGGACGTTGCTTCGGGGGTGGAGGCGAGTCAGAACCCTATCGCTTACTTCTAAGATTGATTGAGCGGGGTTTGGAATAAAAAGGAAGGAGGAGATGTGATGGGTGTCAGGAAGATAGGAGGCCAAGGAAGCGCATAGAGTAGAGGAAGTTGTGTGTGTATGCGTAATTACATCTCAACATGTCCACACTGAAATAAGATCAAAGTCTCCATAATGAACCACAGGTTCAAGAACAAGAGCAACCACCTCCCCCAAGTTTCATAAACATATAGCAACCGATGCACGACATAGTACAGTAGATACGCGATACCCTGCCATCTGTTCCCGCCCATCCAATGTCCAAAACGGAAAATCCCAAATCCACCAGCAACACTAGCGAACGGCACAAAAATTCCAGCCACTGAACCCCCTGCCCAGTCCTCTCCTCAACATTCAAGAAGAAAGATAAAAAGAAGGACGGAACGAAAGACGAAACAGAAGGCCACAACCCGCCAAGAAGAACTCAACCCACCGAGTTACCCCCAACTTTCAAGTCACCCGCCTGAGGCTAACGCTCCGACAAGCCCCCCCTTGCTACCCCCNCCCCCCCCCCCCCCCCCCTCCCTCACCATCCCAAGGAACAATCCGAGTCGGCTCAATCCGAGACCTGTATGATCTTTTGATCGCGTTGATGATGTAGCTACTCTTACTTCTACACAAGCAGTTGGAGTCCAGGCACGTTACGTCAGAATACCCCCACTAAGCCGCAATAGCATTAGAGTTAGCGCGGTTTGTCCCCGGGGTCGCGAACATTTCGTTGACCGAAACACACCGCGCCAAGCCCCTACAGCCCGATCCTGCAATCTGCATTGTTGCATGAATTGATGTGAATGTGTAAGGGTGATGGTGGAAGGGTACGCTGCGTGTGCGGGAACAGGGATGGGCAACGTGGGTGGAAAACGGTTGGGGTTTGATTGGGGAAATGGGAAAGGGGAGGAGAAGGGAATGTGGATGTCCGGTGTAGGATGTCGGTGTGGGGGGGTAGGGGATTTGGGTGTTATTCTTGCGTTGAGGATCGGGGTTTGAGATGCGGGCGGGGGGTGGGAAGGATTTTGGGTTAGTTGGGTTGGTTGGCGGTTGGAAAACGGGATACCAGCGCCTGTGGGAATCAAGCCTCACACGAACTAAACACCTCTATGAAACAGTGGCTGGCTTGGTGGAAACGGATGAGAGGGGTGGGGTGGGGTGGGGTGGAGTGGAGTGGAGGCAGTGACTATAGATGCGGAGATGTGGAGTTGGAGGGTCTAGTGCTTTTCATTAAGGTAAGGCAAAGCTCCCTATCTAAGCATATGCCTCGCGACTCCGCGCCTGTATAGTGTGGTATTACCGTTTCTAATGAACCCAAAATCTATCGCCTGCTTGAGTACCTCCTAAGATCAAACCCTAGTACCCACCACCATTGCCGGTGAGATACTGCTCCGGGATAGTCGGCCAGACGTCCACTCCGTCCAGGATTGTCATCGCCATCCCACCACCCAAATGCGTCTGGATGTGACAGTGTAGGTAGAACGCGCCCGGATTGACGACCTGATACCTGAACGCAATCCATGCAGGCCCTTGCAGCACGCTAGGCGTGTTGAAACTATCCCTCAACGACGGCGTTTCCAGGTTGAAGCTGCCCGGTATCACTTTCATGGCCTCGGCGACTGTGCTGTAGTTGAAAGTACCGGTGCCGGCGCCGATCAAGTAGGCTTTGTTGCTGTGCTTGTGGACCGGGTGGGCGGGCTGAGCGGGTGCTGCGTCATTGAGCACGACCTGCAGGATGATGTCGACCCATGTGCCGTTAGTTGTGCGGATGATCAGGGAAGGATCGTAGGCGTCCGGGTTGGATGTGGAGTTGGGGTGGAAGAGGAGGGGGGTTTGGTAGTTCGCCTGGGTGTCGTACAGGTCGCTGCCACTGAGACTCCAGTTGTAGTTTGCGCCCAGGCGACCGAGTTTGAGGATGTGGGTTGCGTCGGCGGTAGGCGCGGGTTTGCTGGCGGGATAAGGAACCAGCAGGGTTTCGTCCAGGGGAATAACGGACGCAGTGGTGTTCTGGCCACCGTAGGTGATGTATGCGGTCCCGTTCACTGTGCTATTGGTGGTTGTGGCGTTGTAGGAGTGGTACTTCCCTTGAGATGTCTGGTTTCGGTAGGAGAGCTTCGCGTAGCCAGAGAGTATCTGATCTGCGGCCGAGTTTGCGATGCGGATGGTGTAATCTCCTGGGGTTTGATCGAGCTTGATCATTGCGGAGAAACGCTCGCCGTTGTACAAAAAGACTGTGTCGGCTAGTTGGGGTTCGATGTAAATACCATCCACGGCATAAATCCACATGGGATGGGAGTCGATTGAGAAGACGGGTGTTTTAATACTCATGGCGCTAACAATGTGTAAGTTGAACCATCCATCGGCAGCATCAACATAAAAGGTCTCCATGCTGCCATTCGTTGGCGTGCAGCCATCATTGAAACCAGCTGGAACGAGGTTAATGTTAGACGTAAAGTTCAATCCTTGATCTAAGGCGGCTTTGGTCGGCGGTGTGCACCTATTCTGATATCAACCATTGCACTCCCGATCGGTATTTCGGGAAGACTCACCCCCTATCGCTCACGGTCGATCCGTTCAGCAGATTCAACAAAGGCGGAGGGGTAAGCGCGTTAAGCAACGCCTGAGGCTGGCAATTAACAGCGCCCTTGCCGTTGACAAGAAGACTGTCAACACAGAAAAGATCAAGGCCTGAAGCCAACTCGACAGCCCGATATTCTTCCGAGGTCAAATGGTCCCAGTCGGAGAGCATAGCGAATTGAGCCTTTTTCTCCGCTTTTTGCATCGCGGCGATGCTAGCGCTGGTGCTGTTTGCAATAAGTGCAAAAGGTGCAGGCTGGCTTGACGGCGGTCTAACAAGTATCACGTGAGTTGCAAAGTCATGTACAAGGGACTATCGTCTTACGTGATGAATATTGGCCCGTAGAGACCATCTTGGATTTCTCCTTGTGCGTGACCGTGGTACCTTGAGGCCGTGTCAACTGATGGTCTTTACAGAAGATTGGACTTCTATCATACCAGTAAGCCCCATACTGAGTAGCGGTCCATCTGTAGGTGAAACTTCCGCCTTGGGAAATAGGTTTCTGGGAGACACCCGGGGTTCCATCTGACCATGGGGTATCTGTTTGCCTGATAGATTATCAGCATTACCGTGTTAGGCTTTTCTGAGTCATGTCTCGAGAACATACTCAATGCCATGGAAATGGACGGTCGAATCAAAGGGGAGGTTGTTGTGAACGACGAACTGGGAACAGTCAGCTCTATAACGGAAAGGTGGAAGTAGGTGACTGACCTCTACATCGTCTCCATAATTCAAATTGAGCTGTGGCCCTGGGAGTTGCCCGTTGCTCAAAATGACATATCTAGGTTGGCCATCAGGTGCTCTGATTTCCCACGTGAGATTGATCTCAAAGAAAACGTGGGCGCAAAGAGAAAGCGGCGCATATACCAAGAGACATACAGCAAAAAGCAGTCTGTAAACAAACATGATTGATATTATCGAAGCAGCCAAAATTAAAACAGAGAGAGAGGTAAGTAGAGGAGAGTCAGGGAATTTCTCAATCGGCTGAAGTCAGGAGTATTAAGAGATATCTCTCGATAGACCATGCCGTGGCAAAGCCCGAAAAAATAGACTCGTAATTTACATGATTATCTGTCCAATGCCTAGTCCCACATGTCTCATTGAGATGCTAGAACCAAGCAGGGTCCATAGAAATCCCCGAAATTCGTGCTCAGAGAAGCCAAGAAATGGCAAGGAGTAAGGAAAACGTGAATCTGGCCGTTGAGAGAGTGTCGACGGGTCATTCGAGGCACATTAAGTTCCAGAGTAGATGATGGTCAGTGTGTAACGCCAAACATGTTACACCGGCACCGTAAGGGCTCGTCGACCGAAACATGCATTATTGATGTGCTCGGCTCCGAAATCAGGTCTTTCTCTAAGGGCGCCCGGCCGGCCACGTACAGTAAGAAGCAATAGGGGGCGCATGAGCAGACGGTTTTATAGGTTACCTCTGGTACATATCATGATACGGAAAGAGGTGTTAGTCGAAAAGTTGAGATGTTGTTGCACAAAATCTGATTTCAAGATTTACATGATCTCACCAAAAGTGATTGCCGAGATTGCCGATTCCGGCCCTACGACTATCCGCCCAATTTAATTCATGGGCTTAGTAAAGTGCCCTTGATGTAACATAAAGTACTTACCTAAGCGCGGCAGTTGACGGACACATCTCCGGATATCAGACCGCTAGTAGGTACGAGTACGCGATTTCGGTCTCCATTCAACGTCTACTTCATATGTACGGAGTAATAATCCTACCTTTGTTGTCAACAAAGGACCTTGAACCAGGGAAGCCAGGAGGTTCAACACAAGCGATGTCACCGAGAAGAGATGCTGCTTCACTAATTGTTTCGACGTTTGGTCTTCAAAATCCATCGACAAATCTATCGATCACTGGATCCCCTGAAGCTTGTTGTTGTCAAATCAATACTGGAAGCCATGGACCTAAAGACCAGTAATCCTTTCAATGAGATTTCAAAAGATAGAGTAACACGACGCTGCGGCCGATGTCAAGGAGGAGGAAATATCGGTCCAATAAAGGCCAAGACAGTTTACACGCAATGCGATACCTAGGTACCTTGATCAGCTTTGAACTACTCCCCACCCATCCCTCTCCTTTGGCCAAAGAGGAATCCATGACGTAAACAAGTGGGGCACCCTCGATTCGTAGGATATCCGAGCATTCACTGGGTTGCCTCCCCTATCATGCAGATGGAGCGCGCCATTGGTGATGTACTTCTGCGCCTATAACAGTTCTTGCGCCTTTGGTGTAGTGCGCCTCTGGGGGGTCTTTGGTGGGAGTGCGCCTTTAGTGGCCTTACGCCTCTAGTGACCTTGCGTCTTTGGTGAAGTGCGTCTGTGGTGGAGTGCGCCTTTGATGAGATGCGCCTGTGGTGGAGTGCGCCTGTGGTGGACTCTGCGCCTTTGGTGGGATGCGCCTGTGGTGGAGTGCGCCTGTGGTGGGAGTGCGCCTGTGGTGGGAATGCGCCTTTGGTGGGATGCGCCTTTGGTGGAGTGCGCCTTTGATGGACTGCCCTGCGCCTTTGGTGGGATGCGCTTCTGGTGGACTCTGCGCCTTTGGTGGACTGGGTCTTTGATGGACTGTCTTCTGCACCCTTGGTGGACTGCCTGCGCCTTTCCTTTGGTGGGGTGCCTTGCGCTTTTGGTGGACTGCGCCTTTGGTGGACTGTCTTGCGCCTTTGGTGAGATGCGCCTCTGTTGGCCTTGCGCTTCTGGTAGAGTGAGATGCACCTTTGGTGGAGTGCGCCTCTGGCCTTGCCCTCTATTGATTCTTGCATGTTTCCATTGTGCCAGCATGTTGTTTCCTTTAGCAACCTATCGCCGAGAGCTGCCTCTGACTGTTCCACGCCTGACGAGATTCCAGACCACGATTTACTCTGAAGGTACCGAGAACAACATCCGCAAAGCACCTTTGAGGTAAGAGCCTATAAATCTTGTTGCTTTGTGCTTGAGTTATTTGCTCGTTCATGACTCACGTGTATCCTGTCTCATCTTCTACAAAGGTGAGATACTGTCTTGAAGGGATTCCCAACCCTTTCAAACGGTTAAGAGGGCGTATTCCGTTGCGTGAATACCCATTGAACTCTGCACAAAAGAAGGTGGGATGAGATTTTCAGTCACAAATTCACGAGGTCTCACTTGATAAAGCCAAGTATTTAGTATTCCGCATGTTGACGCTCCGCTTAACACCACAGGATATCGCAAGCTCTATTGTGAGAGCCGGAATTCAATGGAGCTTCTATAGCTGTTAATTCTCCGAATATGACTGGACATGGCGATCCGCACGCACCCTGATGGTTGAAAACAATGACAAAGATTTTCCCGATTCATTGAAAAGCTGCGCACTCGTATAGTATGCAAAATAGTGATGCCAGACACCTGCCTTGATCATCCCGAAGGCGCTTCAGCGAGCATTAATGTTGGATCTATATTCTCCGATGTTCATTTTGCAGAACTATAACCATTCAAATTTGTGCTGTCAACGCATGCCTATTACCAGCTTGGGACTTCCTGCCTCAAAAGAAATATACTCAGCATGATCAATCATGACAAACTCGAGAGATGATGAGTGAATTACCCTGACTCCTTACGCCTCGAATGGTGCAGCCTTGCGAAAAGGCAAGACATGGAAGGGTCCAATTACTACCATGAGGCAGAGCCAATGATACGACAAATTGAAAGTATTTCTTGAGCTTGGTTAGTCAAATTAGCAAGTAAAGCAAGCTGACCATAGCATAATCTGCGCGACCTTTCTCAGCCGTCGCGGTGGATACTCCATATTCTACGGAAGAGTTGCCGAGAAACGTCAGCAGAATGAAACTAGTGAAAAGGCATCAACACGAAGATAGGGGAAGAAATTATCTTGATTCTTGCCTTGGCAAACAGATACAATTTCTCCTTCGTTGCCATCTTGTTTCCCGAGACGGGCCGTAACAAAAAGGTGAAGCATATTTTCAGAAGATCATGCGGAGGCGAATCCAGTGCTTTTGATCCAAGCTATAGGGTATCGTGACCTGAATTCTAGCCTACGCATCATTCCTCAGGCTTATGTGTTCACTGTCGCTGCTGATACCAGATTCTTGTAAGCTATTAGGCATGAGTTCGATACTTGAATGCTCGCTTGCTTGAGGTCCACATCACACCAGAGCTTTCCAACGATGGCGAGATAAAATGGCAGACAGAGCTCTAAGCGAACATGAGCGAAGCAGATACCAAGTGCACCGGGAGATTGCGGCATCAGAATTCGCTAGACGATGAGTAGCGTTTTACTTGGACAGCTATGGTTGCGACAGGGGTGAAGGTATGTAAGGTGAAGAGGATAGCGGTGTTCTTGATACTTACCTGACTCTTAATTAACTCTTCATTGGACTCGATCGTGGACAATTAAAGCGTACGGTCTCAAAGAGAGACAGTGATATACAACATATGCGTTCCCCGCTATGACATCGATTACCTTGCCCGCGCCGGATTTACATGTGGTCTCGATGGCGACCTTCTGGCTACGCTTGTGGGAGATTTGGATCAGGACCTTTGTCATCACACTTTGACAGGAGCCGGCTGGACCTTGAACGAGGGGAATGTGTGAGAAGTGTCGACTGAATGTCGCGAAAAAGGCCTCTTGTCAAACCGTTCACGAAGCCGACAATAGAATTCGAATAAACATTGCTAGGTAGTAGGTACCGATCATGGATGTCCTCCTACCTACCTTAGGTAGTCTCCAGTCCAGCCCTTCGGAGTAATCTTCATATTATTCCGCAAAACGCTAACAACTAGGCTAACCATGATTGCGCACACACTAACCATACCAGGTTACTTTCTCTTAGATAGAGTAAGGTAATGTAGAACGGGCATCAGCCTGATTGCAGCCTTCTCGATCAGGCTTCCATGGTAGAGAACTTACCTTACCCTGTAGCATTGTAGCCAACTGGTCTGCATCTATTCTCATACACTCAGCTCCTAGGCAGCTTAGTATTACCGATCTCTTCATTCCATTTCCTCCGGACGAGGAAGTCCCGGCACAGCATTCTAGATGGCCACTCCCGCGTTTGGATTCTCACTTGGTGACTTTATCAGCGCCATCAGTAAGTAATTCTTGAAAAGTGCCGTGGATCTCTATTGACGGAAGTACAGATTTGGTCAACAAAGTGCGTAAGTCGCTGAAGGACGCAGGAGGAGCAGCGAGTGAGTATCAGAGCGCCGTCATCGAGCTCGAAAACCTAGCGGCTACGCTTTCCCATCTGGAAGCGATTCAGCCTAATGAGGATAACATCCAACATGTCAATGCGATACGAGCCATGGCCATGGCATGCAAATTCCCATTGGAGGAGTTCAGGAGGAAGATGACAAGTTACGAATCGTCCTTGGGACCGTTCGCAACCCGAAAGTCCTTGCATACTATTGGTCAAAAGGTGAAGTGGTCTCTTATGTTTGCCGAGGACGTGGAAAAGCTACGAGCTTGTATTGCGGCCAAGCACGTTAGCATCAATCTGCTTCTAGGTGTGCAAACCTTGTGAGTGGCTCTATCACCAGGGACTGGGAACAGAATTAGATCAGCTGATTTGTTGCTGGTCAGGAAAACCTCAACAAAGATGAGTGCGGAAATGCGAAGCAACAATCAACGCTTGGAGAACAAGATCGCAGAGCACCATAGTATTCTCTATTCCGTGCAAGAATGCACTCGGAGTATGGATGATCGGATAAAACTGGCGCAAGCAGCCGATCACGAGATACTAGAGTCAATAAACGCCGGAGTCGACAGACTGGACCATTCCGCCTTCCAAGCACGCCATTTTGGACAGCATATTGTGGACTACCTCAGTGGGAAGATCCAAGGACTTCTTCGAGCTATTCTCCAATCGAATCTTCAGACATATCAACTGATGCTGCAAATGCAGCAAAATATTTCTCCGAGGCCGACAAATCTGCTGGAATCGAACATCAGATTTGAAGACGCACTTCAGACACAAACCCGGGGAAAGCAAGATTGTCAACTCGCAATACTATATTATCGACAGCGCCAACAGAAAAGCCATAATTAAGAAAGAACATTGGACAAGACACATCCGCGAAGGCGCGACAGTCTCAATGTCAATGATCATGTGCCACATAAAAACGCAGTCCGGTGTTTGTCCACGCCCCGGCTGTTCAGGCGCTGGCTCTCGTGTAGAGGGGACTTCCAACACCCTATACTGGTAATATATCATCGAGAGTATTCTGTAACGAAATTGTCTGACCTTTGACAGTAATACCTGTTCCCTTGAGTTCTTTTTATTGGAAAACAACTTGGAGGAGTCCTTCGGGCGCATAACTGTACTACCAGAGGACGAGGAGATAGCCGAGAAGCAGATTTCCGAAGATATGTCCTTGTACGGTAGCAGGCCCAATCCACCGGATGCCGATGAGGAAAATGAGTATACTCAGTTGTTCAATTTGCCATCGAAACGCAGTGCTGCAGAATTTGATGAGGCTGTCAACCGTCCTGCAAAATTCCGCAGAATAGAGGCATCAGACGAGTTCGATTTTCAGAGAGTTACTGCTATGGACTGGAATTGCGGTGCCACTCCTCTTGATGCTTGGCTTAACCAAAGCGCTGTGCCATCCATAGTACCTCTACCTCAGACGCACAGACACCAGTCTCATTCTTCGAGTGAAGACCTTGCGATCAAGGAGCGAGAAGACCTGAAAGTCTTTCGAACTATACACATTGAGGGAATTGAAGGGTCCAAAAGCACCGGAACCCCTCGAAATTCAGCCATAGACCCTTCAGTCCTCGAGCCAAGGACACAGATATACTTGCGCAATATTTTGGACAGATATCACTTACTGCCCTCGTACTTGGCCTTACGTCTCTCGAAAGCCAACTGCGCTCGAGCCAGTCGCCTTGAATCTAAGCGGCACGACCGTGGCCACCAGCTTACCTCAAAGCCTGTCCCAGTTAGCGGATACGATCGCCCGCCTACGACTAAAAGGCAGAGTTCAATTGATGACGTTGCTCAAAGCCCAAGGCTATCATGCAGAGATCAAGATGGTACGAACCATGATGTCATGCCCCTAAAGGTGGATAAGCCGAGGTCTTATACTTGTGCTACCTGTAATCGATGTTTCGCCAGCTGGAAACATCTCAAACGACATGAGCGATCGCACCAGTCAGGTTTTGTGTGCGAGTTGTGCTCTAAATGCTTCAACGAAAGGCACAAACTTCTCACACATTATCGGAAAATTCACATGACAGATTCGCTGTTGTCCTCTGAACTCAGATTCCATGTGGCTCTAGAAGCTCCGACTGCCATGATCAGACAAGCGGACGAAATCCCAGTCACATATCTTAACAAAGGGCAGGCTTATACTGTCACTATCCACGACAATACGAACTGGCTCCAAAGTCCAGTGTCCTTCCGTTGCCGGACTATCTTTCGTATTTCTTTTGATGACGAGCTTCAGAGACGGAACTTATCGACATCCTGGCGAGTTTGGAAAGATCATCCTAGGATGCCAGAAACCTATCTAGAAAATGGAAAACTACAAGCCATTGAATACCTTGGCCCGAGTTCAGTAAGATGTAACAAGGGGAATTCCAGCATCGAGTTGGAGACTGCCTCTTTGGACAGCTTCTCCATCACTTGGAGCCCTGTGCCTGGATCTTTGCCCCCATCTTGCTCCATACTTGTCCAAATCAAATCTCTCCTCACCGATCATAGCCATTCCGAAAGCATTCCAGTCCGCCTGTATGCCAGAACAGAGACTTTATCCTCTAATACGCCGAACCTACTATCTAACCCAACCGCCGAGCTTTGCTTCTGCAAGATCAAGGTCTTTAGGGATCATGGCGCTGAGCGCAAGCTCTCAAGTGATGTCATCAATGTCAAAAAGATCATTGATAAGCTGGAGTAGCAGACTGCTCTGATACAAAGCAACTACAAAGCTACGAAAAGTGTCAAATACCAACCTGGCAAGAACCCAGAGTATATATGGACATGGGCTGCTCCCCCTCAAGGCTCCGATGAGCGATCTATCGCAGAGAACGACCTATGTACGGAACTCGCCAAGATGCGATACATGCTTTCGTCAAGTCGCCCTACCAGCCTGCTTGACGTGAAAGGAGGTGAGCAAGATGAGCCTGATGATCTATTAGTATCGTTGCCTGGAGAGCCGAGCCTCAGACAGCAACCCTCCTTCCAAAAACTTTGTAACTCCTGCTGCAGATCAGACCATCAACTTGACCATTCCCCATATTTGAAACGTGGATCTTCAACTTCGCGCGCCAATGCAGGCTTGTGGACGGTTGGGGACTCGAGATCTCGTGCTGCTTCTGTACACTCCCAGTGTTCGGAAAGGAATAATTCTCTACATGGATCTGGCCACATCGATCTTGAGGATCAAGATCTCTCGTTTCCAGATGACCGATCAAGGCGGTCTTCTGGCAGCTTCAATGAATCGAGTGCGGCTTTCCCACTGCCTCCAGTCTGCATACCGAGCACAGGATACTCTCCAGCTGATGGCGTCGACGAGATCAAGGATCAGGTTCCTAAACCACTCCGCTTCTTTTGTGACATCTGTGAACAAGAAATTGAGGTCATGTGACGGCGAGACTGGCAGTATGTCCTCCTCATGCTGAACATCTGCGTAGCTAATATCAAATACAGAACCCACGTTCTCCAAGACCTTCAGCCTTACGTGTGCACCATTGAACACTGTGACGAGCCTATGACGCAATTCAATTCGAGACGATCATGTCTACTGCACGAGATCAGAATGCATGAATTTGAACCTGGGGAATTTGACTCTGATCTGCTCGAGCGGAAGCTCAGGGAAAGTGCGGCTGGTGTGTGTATCTTTTGTGGGGAGCAGACAGGGGGCAAGGACAACAGCCGCGAAAAACATATTGGCCGACACATGGAGGAGATCGCCTTTGCGGTGGTCCGCAAGCCTTATGAGGAATGGGAGTTCTACTCAGATTCGTCTGGTCCGGCTCACCACGATACCGAATCAGACAGTCAAGCGAACGATTGAAACACTACAACTGTAATTCAAGGATCCTTCCGAACGAGACGACGTCACCACGGAATATGACTACCTCCAAATCCCTCCTCTGATAGGCTGGAGAGAATGACAGGTACGAAAGGCAAGTATAATACTACACTTGTATCTGGCTATCTCGCGAGGGGAACAAAATGGCGCCCAGGAGAGCGCCACAAGGATCCCTTCCGTTAAGCAAGTCCGTGGGATATGGGCGGTTGGCAGCGTCGGCATGCCGGTCAGTCCTGCAAGTCTGAGCCTTCACGAGACCGCTTTTCAATTTCGACTTATTTGCCATCCCAGATGTACGCTTCACAGAACCTTTTCAAGACCATAGGAGGTTCTTCGTTGTGGCATTAGAACTTTAGTCTTCGGCAGAAAGCGTGAGCCACTATCTACGTGTATGCCATGGCCAGCTCGCTGATAAGCATGCGCAAGCGTACTTTGACCCGTAGAGTGAAAGTCGAGACGAGCGTGCTCAATAAGAAAGGATGAGCTATGGCGACGGCCAATGGGTATCGAAGTGTGAGGGATCAAAGCCTTCAGATCCGCGAAACCCCATTTCTTGACCTTGAATACAACTAGAATCTACATCCAGTCAGTCACCAAGGCATGCTGGTCGGCTCTCGCGGAGGGGAGTGGCTAGGAACGGAAGAATAGCTAAGATCAGACGAAGGGATTCGACACAGCAAAGTCGCAACTCTCGGATGTTTCGCTGTAGAATCAGAGTTGTTACTATACTAGACTATACAAAAGGAGGAAGGTCCGTCGCTCGCTATTTGAGACTGCTCACATATACACAGATCATTGAAATGTTCGTCTTGCCGTCGCCTAGACAAATATCGTCTTTAAAGAATCAACGCCACTTTCAGTACAATCCAGAGAGTGAATGCTTCCTAATGCGGTTACTCTATTATGCAGGACAGTGCGTATGCTAAGCCGCAAAGCCATACGGAGATCGCGGTTGAGCTTGTTGCGGTACGTTAAACATCCATCGCGGTCCATTCATCGCAACTCTTACCTTGCTCAGGGGTTCTTGGACGTGCTCAGGCCAATATACCGAAATTGTCCACCGTGCATGTGCAGTTGAGTGCTTGCTAGCCTAGCGCACAGCCGTAGCATCACAGCTCGTGCAAAGTCCCTGGACCACCGGACAAGAAGGCTAGATGTCCAACGCCGAATCCCTTCAGGGCTTGTCTTGCACGGAAGGAGAAGGGGGATGAACACAGCAGACAGACAGAGAGAGAGAGAATGTATTGTTTACCACAGCCGGGAGAGTGGGCTCCTCTACATCGACCTCTTGGTGCCCGGGTGGGGGGTACTTCAGAACACAACATGCCAGACTCAACCCGCGGTAGTAAAGACGAAATTGGGTCTGCGTCAGCTTCTGCTGCACATGAGAACCACAGATCTGTTTTCGCAAAACGCAAATACAACCAACCCTCTTCATGTTTCTTTGTAGGAAAACATTCAGAGCAAACCCCACAGCCCCAGAAGCGCCGTCCGTCCATCCGTCCGTATGCACGCACGCCCCCTTGATCCCAGCGACCTCGACCCCCAAACGATCTTCCTCCTACGAGCAACTACTCCCAGTCATCTACTGAAAGCAGTAAGAAGTCAAACGCAACAACCACCATGGCTGCTGGGTAGGTACAGCAAAGCCTACTCACAGCAGGAAAGCACCACAGTAAACAGCAGCGGCTACTTACTACATACAGTAGGAAAATGATCCCAGTAAACTTGCTTGTCTCAGTCTGCGTACAACAGACACGAGGAGAAAAGGAAAGCCAGCGGTCTCGTTATTGTCATTCTTGTTCTTCGATGCCATGACCTCTCTATTCTTTCCTTCCTTCCTCCATCCCTCTCCCAACTGCCGGCTACAAAGTGCGTTGGGGAGAGCGTGGAGGAGGTAGGTGGTATGGTGCGGAAAGGTGCCTGTTGATGATGATGATGATGATGGTGATGATGATGATGATGACGATGATGACTAGGATGGTGGATGGTGCAGGGTGAAAGGTGGACCGTGGAGGCTGGAAAGATTACACGAACGAAATGACACGCATGTGACATTGCAAGCATAGCTAGCTAGGGGTAGAGAGAAGCTTATCGGTCCCAAGAACTCAAAAGCAACAATAGTTTCCGATAAAAAGTCAAAAAGAAAAGGAGGAGTGGGGAGAGGACCGCTGTGCCTGACCCCAAATTCTAAAGCGAGACAGCCGAAAGATTTTTGTCCTCTAGGTAGCGTCAAGTTTGAAAGAACGCGGTGCAGCCCTATGGATATGAACACCAAAGTCAAAACTCGATTCATGTTCCCCCGAACCAAAAACCCCAGTACTAGAGCCCAATCCATCAATCTACCCCACGTAGTCCGCACGCACGCATCATCATTCATCGCGGAGTGTTGTAGTAGGAGGAGGAAGAAGAAGAGGGAAAAGTATCCGACCTCGCTCTCGGCGGAGCAGCCTCTGAAAGCGGTGCCTCCGTCTCTACGGGCCCAGCGACCCTATCTTCACCTCCTACTTTTGCGCCCGCCTGAGGTCTCGCGTGGGACTCGTTGCTCATCTCTTGAGCCGACGAACTCATCCTGTTGTCGTACGACGGACCGCTGTGGCTGTACGAGCGCTGGTCGTAGCGAGCGATGGAAGGATCCAGAGGGAACGGGCTCTGCGACGGCTGGCTCCCGGACCGGGGCTCCGTGGTCTGAGGAGGAGGGGGAGGAGGAGGTTGGTATTGCTGCTGCTGCCCGTATTGATAGCCCTGCGGGTTCATCTGGCTGCCGTGCCACAGGTTCGAATTGGGGCTTTGCTGGTAGTAGGACGGTGCGCGGTAGCCAGGGCCTGGGGGGTAGAGCATCTGGGACGATTGGTCGTAGGACATCGTGCTGGGGGAAGATAGAGGGGAGAGGTAATTTTGGTTCATGGCCATACCGTTCTCGTGTGACGAGAGGCCCTCGGTAGGCTGGATTCGGCCGAAACGTTGGCCGTCTCGTGTCTGAAACGGATTTCTGTTAAATTGCAGGGGAGGCAAGTTCTCATGGCCATAGGTATTGTTGGCGAGAGACGGATTCGATGATGAGTTAGTCGGATTCGATTGGCCGCCTAGACCCACTCCGCCGCTTTGACTGGAAGGCCGACCTTGGCGCTGAAAGGCGGAGGAACATGCCGACATACTGTAGGAGCGGCCAAACGGGTTCGTGAATTGAGGACTGGTCTCAAGAGGAGACTGTGTTGCAGAGAAAGATGGGCCTGCGCGTTCAGACCCTTCATTGACTGAAGAGACTGGAGATGGGTTTGCTGAGCCAGCCGCAGAAACCGGCGACGGAGCATGGTTGGTGAAGGCTGAATTCATGCTGTGTGACGCCGTGTGGCCGGTGCCAAGTCGTAAGCTGGGCCTTTGAGTCATGCCACCCTCAAGCATCAAAGGGTTGGTCAAAGCAGGCCCGTACGGAGGTCGAGCGTCCCTGAAGGTGGGTTGTAGCGTCTGGCTGAAGTCAAAGTCCTCGGGAAGAGCTCTCGACCTTCTCATGCGCTCTTGATCATCACTTGTCAATCGCTTGAGCTTTGCTCGCCTGCGAATGTATATCAGCATTGCCCAAATTCATTCTGAGTATGGCCATCGTATACCTGTTCTGGAACCATACTTGTACTTGGCGAGGATTCAATCCCGGAATATCCCGTGACAGCCTCTCCCGCTGAGCTGCGTCCGGATGAGCTTGACGAGAAAATTCGCTCATGAGATATCGTGTTTGAGCGTGCGTTAACCTGTAGCATTGATCAGTGACCTTCACCTGCTGTGGTAGCGCTCGTGCTCACCTAAAGCGCTTCATCTTGCGTTTCTCGGCCAAACGCTCGGCCCCCGACTTGACAGCCTCCGTCCCACCAGCGACTTCGTCCTCCTCTTCTGAGCCTGTGAATAGTTCATCACCCTCAGACTGATGTTCCGCTTCAGTCAACACTAGCTGCGGCGTGGGTTGAGAGGCAGTGCTAGACGCTCGCATAGGCCTTTGCTTCAGGATATCCTCCCTGGGCGGACGATCTGACGCTTCGTCGGGCGAGGGAAGTTGGGGAGCTCTCATTTTCGAGCTCGTAGGGCTGGAATTTTCGATTGTGGTGATTTGATGTAGACTGGATGAGCGAGATGAAGTCCGTCCATCGTGTAGCGAGTTCTCTGGTCGTGCACTCTCTGCTGATCTGAAGTTTGTACTACTGGAAGGTGTGGATAATGCGTGGCGTGATGCCAGTCTAGTAGTGTAACGGCCGTGTTCTCCAGGTCTTGGAGGATAAGCGTACATTGACGGTGACTCGGGCGGCGATGGAAGAATATTTGCACCTTTCCGGCCAAACAGACTAGCCTGAACGTCCATTTTTGCTCGACTAGAGGAAGCAGTCCGCACAGAAAGGTTTCTGAAGCGTGTAGAGATTGAATGAAATGAGTGATCAAAACTGCCAAGGTCAAGGAACACAAGAACCAGCTGTTTATCTAGGCGAGCGGAGGGGTTTTAAATGGAGCAGACTGATGCCAGAGTAGACGTGGGCTATGACCTGATACTGTTTCAAACGCAAGGCAAACCCTCGGTTAAGCTCAATATTCGGTTCTCCTCCTACATTGGAGATTCAGCGGACTACCCTAAGAGATCGATGGATGTGGCCAACGAGAAGTCGAACGATTGGTGTTGGTGGGCGGCCGGAAAATGGCAGGAGAGTAGGGAAAATGCTGCGGCAGCTTGATTTTCAAGAGATCCAATTTGCTGATGTAACGAAGAAAAGTGCGAAGTACCTTGTTGAAAGGCTCGGCGATGCAGTAAGAGTGTTGGCTAACTTGGCTCGTCTGGAGAGATAAGTCTGATTGACCGAACCTCCATTTCCCAGAAACTAGCGGCGATGCCTTATCTGACGCGTTCCTTACAACAGTGATGTTTCGAATATAGGATGTGCAGAGATAACCGGGTTGACAGAGGAATGATAGGACGAGGTTCCCGGCGGAGAAAGGGTGGCTGCTGTTGCTCTGGAAGTACTGCACTTTTAAGTAATTCGTGGTTAGTTGAAATAATATTAGGTGGCGAAATGTTTTCACGTCCTGCAATTGACGCGGGGGTCCTTGCAAGTGGTACCTGATTGGGTGGCATTCTCCGCCATCAACAAGCTATTGGTGCCTAGTCTGGCGACAAAGTGTCGAGCTCTATCTAGGCGTTCTTGATTCTGGTGTACCTATGCTCTGAGAGAGCCTTGAGGTTAGACGCTAAACACAAGGTTATGGATGCATATAATCTAAGAGTGGTACAGCGTGTTGGATTTGTTTATTCCCCTGTTGGAGAAGAGCCCCATGTTTCCCAACTGCGCTGTAGCCGCCTAAGTGGCGCGCGGGGCCCAGTTTCCCTTTCAGCCTTGGAAAGATTCAATGCACGTCGAATTCTCGCCTGCGGCCAGGCTGACCGATAACCCATTCACCGTTCAGCTGTCTTTAGACCAGCCACGGCACACTGCAACAAGATAACCACTTGGATCCTCCTCTCAATGGATCATAGCCAGGTAGCCTGCGAATTTTGAAGATGAAATCAAGCTGAAGAGGAAAGGTTAAACAGTTCAACGTCCTAGACAAATGATGAGGTAAGGTAGTTCTACCGAGATCATAACGTTGCGAATGCTTCGGGTTCCTGTTTGAGTGATGAAACACACTCTCCGGGTAAAATAAGCTACCACGGTTACTACTTGCCCAGAAGACTCCGTCAAAAGTTTTGTGCAAGATCGACGAGCAATTGAAAAGTCTCTACCCGTGCTGAGCTTCTGCTGAAGGTTAGGATGATGGATGAAATTGCTTGGCGGCGGCTTCTCGCACATCATCTCGGGCCTATGAGGCTATTTTGGTAAGACTTGGCTCATGGCTCTATGCTACCTAGCCGAGGCACGCAGCAAGCAAGAGAGCTGAGAGGTATAGCGGTGCTGTCCCACGTGGCGTCTGCCCACTACAAGCTATGTTGCACCATCCATTATTATTGAAGGTTCGAGTTTCGATCATGGATTGATGGTGAGGCTCGTAGTAAGCTTTCTTGGTGTCTGGAATCCCCACATGACAAGGACCGCCTCCGTCGTCAGTCTTCAGTAGTCTTCAATGAATGGGGTCTATCACCCGACCTAAGCTCCTTGAAACATAGCGCATTGTCAAGTCCGGGTCCATCCGGCATTGGTCAAGAGGCAAACGGGCACTTGCATCTTTATCCCTCATAGTGAAAAAGTGAAGAAAGTATCGCTGACAGAACAATATCGGTATTATTATTGCTGGACTCGGATGTGACCATCATGTCGCATGTATTAGCCAAAACGAGGATTTGATGATTTTCATCCCTTCTCCATCATGCCTGTAAGTGTAAACCTGGATCAGGTTCTGTCTACTGCGTTGCATACGCTGGCACTTCCTGCCTAAATGCAAAATGATCAAGATTGAAAGTGATAACCCTTCACGTGCAAGCTTTCGGCGTGAATCAAGAGGGTTCAGCTCATCAGTCAATGATTGCTCAAACGTGCATGAGTCAGCACATTTGTGGATTCGTTCAACCATGGTTTCGATCATTCAATGTTTGATCAGAAGGTCCGAATAATTATTTTAAGTACCGTGTTTAGGTGGCCAGAGGCAAACACAATCGTGTGCGTTCGAAGCCACATGATCGGGGCTCAGGCAAGGTGCATGGCCGAGATTGATGGGAGGAGAGCCAGGCGTGATATGTTGCAAGGCGTATTGACAGTTACTGTGTTTTGTGATTGGATGTTGAGGCTCCAACCGCCTGACGAGGTGAGGTATTTTTGACATTGGCTAGGTATTTGGTTGTTGCATGACAGGGAATCATGTCACCAGATGCCTGATGGTCTGTGTGCACTGTGCACATCATGCGGGTTAGCACATAACCGGCGCCCCCCCCCCCCCCCAGCCCCAGCGAAAGGAAGAAAAGGGAAGGAAGAAAGGGAAGAGAGGGAGCTGCCGAGATTAAAGTGCGAGCAGAGGGTACAAGCCTACGAGGGCGCCAACTGCCATGTGGGGAGGTAAGTCCGCACGTCAGAAAGAATTGAAACACACCTTTGTACCATACAAGCTTCTTAGCCTCTTTCTTTCTTTTATTAAATTACCACATTTTTATTATTCATGCAAGTCACTAAATGTAGACAAGCTTCCATGATCCTGATTCGAGATTCTAGAATGACCATGGTGAAGAAGACCCGGCAGCAGGCTAATAAGAAGAGGTCCGAGCTTCGAGTACTCTAGTATCATTAGTCCGATTAGTCTCTAGGTACTAACTTGCTCGATTACTTACTTTTTTTTTCCTGCGGCTGTGCACCTCATTGACTTTGTTGGGCACTCTGTTGGTCTGTTTCGGGGCCGCTTTTGCGGCCAGGTTTCCACTGCAGCCATGGGGCACGGCATCATGCAGTCATTTACATTTTAGCCGTTGAATGTCGTGCGGCCGTAGGAGATTCATAGTAGTACTAGAGTATTCACCGACTTGAGACAGACGGAGGAAAAGGGAAAAAAAAAAAATCACATCCCTGCAACAGAACAGGCAAGCAAGGTAGTGAAAGCTGCACTGAACCGCATTCCACGACTACCGTATGTTGTACCTATCGTTGAACCAAGGCCTTCTTCTCCGCTAAAACAAGAAATTCGCGCCGTGTCTCACAGCAATTTCGCCCCACTAGGTGAAATGAGGCAATCCTGACCGACAGGAGTTTTACTCACGATCTTTGAGATTGGCATGACGGACCGCAGCATGACTCAGGTCAGGGAAATCAAAGGATTGCGATTGAATTTTTGAAACCGAACGATTGACATACGTAGTCACGTACCGTTGCATTTCCAATGACGCGTGAAACTCCAGCTTCGCACACCGCCGTCTCCAAAAGATGCCTGGGGGTTGTGTGTGTGAGAGGCTGTGAGCGAATGATGATCGAGCGGGGAAGCTGCGTCCTGCGAGGCTGGTGCGGGGAACCGACGGCCCTTTCGATTCCTGGATTGGACAGTCGAGCAAACGTCGGCGGAGGCGGAGAGTCTTGGAAGCATCACCAGTAGGTGGTAATCGTAGCTCTACTACCTATTCGCTTCGCTCATAGCGATTGTGGGACTACGATTGGTAAACAGGCGTCGCAGAGGAATGGTAATCTTTAAACAAAAATATTCCTGCTGCTGATTTGAGTATGCTCTTATATCCGTCTCCCTATTACAATAGGTACTACGGATCAATGAGGGGCTACGCGTCAATTTGTGTAATTTGTGTACTGAACCGCTGGATTTTTGGGTATCTAATTGGACATTCATCTATATGGCAGTGACCTCCGCTGCCGCCTCCACCCCATTCTCATCCACCATCTTCTGCTCTACGCCATTCGAAATTGATTCCTTGGCCGGCTGATCAGAAGTCTGCTCTGTCCCATCAACCTCCGCCTTCTCCTTGCCCGGTTCCTCTTCTTCGGGCTGGAAAAGAGCGTCAAGGTTGTTGCCATCGTCTATCTTGTCAAACAGGTTGAGTTTGCTTTTGGATGCGATGCGAAGCGTCCTCCAAAGCTTGCTTGCCCTTGCGTCTGTTGCTTGCTGCTTCTCGTCCCCAGTCTTCGCCATGTCGATGTCAAAGTCGTCTTCCGAAATCGGTCCTCTAAACGAGTCTGCTGTGGGTATTGTGTACCTGCGAATGATTGAGCGAGATCATCAAGGAGGGTATGGCAAAGATGGTCTCACCTTTCCGGGTCCTTGAGCTTCTCCATACCGTCGGTATCATCTTCCTCGGAAAGGAATTTGAGGTCCAATGATCCCATAGGAGTGGCTCTGAGCCTCTTATTGGCACACGCTTTCTGCGTACCTTTTTCCGCCTCAGAGAAATCTCCAGCAAAAAGAGGATCGCGTTGGATGGGCGGGCAACTCTCGGCTTTCCAGTGCACCCAATTCTTGTCTCTTGACAGGACAGTATCCACCATACGGTAATAAAACTTGCCCTCTGGACCCTGCTGTAAATAAGTAGCTATTTCGCTTCTCATATCTGTCGCCCATCTTGCCTGAATTCAACAATTAGCGTCTAAAGCTTTGGGCGGATTGAAAATGCCACATACGTTGTCTTCGCTCAAGGCGTATGCATAGAGCACTGATTTGTTAGATGTGTGTTCGTGCTTTCTCTTGGCCTTCGTGGTAAGCGAAAGGAGGAAGTCGATCAGAATCAAAGCTTGGACAAGGACATGGCGTCGGAAAGCAAGATCGCTGACCTGTACGAGTTTAGCAGGTGGAAAGTAACTCCATCAATACGTAGTTGTACCTCTAGGTCGAAAAGGTCTCGACTAGTCAAATACTTCGGGTTGAAGCTACTTGAGAGCTCATCCTCTTGACCGTTGCGTTTCCTCTTCACGCCCCGCTTGCCATCGTCGTGAAGCTTTGATGTGCCTCTTGCCTGCAGATCTTGCTGCACCTCTTTGAACTTGACCAGCGTCGACGATAGTCCCTGTTTAAAATTTTGAAGGTTGGTATCATCAAAGAGTCTCGAAGGAGTTGAAAAGTCTTCCTGCAAAGACCAGAATATAGGATACAGAGTGTCCATGTCCGCCGGCTTCTCCGGTGCTTTCTCGTCTGGTGCATCAAATTTCACGGCTTTCGATGGATTTTCTGGGTGCCCAATAGTAGCTTTGACCTGATCAACTCCAGCTTCAGTTGTGCCTGGCTCTGGTTCCGTATCTTTCTCCTTCGGATCGACCTCCATGCCATCCTCAAGCTTCGACTCAGCTCTTGGCGGTATGTTCTCAAAGACGGTAACATTCTCGACGTGGAACTCTCCTCTTAGATTCACCGAGCTCCTATCTCCTAGCGGGAAGCTTTGGAAAAGGAATATGAAGACTCTTCCGCAGAATACCGTATCTTCTGCTCGTGACAGTCGCCGTAATAGCTCGTTGCAAGCGCGCAGTATGATGAGGTTCTTTGCCTTAAAATGTTTCGCAGTGATACGTTCTCGTCGAGAGTCAAGGTAGTCGAACACTATCCTGCATCCGTCTATGGTCTGCGTGTCAAGCAGCTCTTCAACGAGCCAAAAAAGCAAGCTGGGTTCGCAAATCTCTGCGGACTGTCAGCCATTGTTTCCGCAACAATCATCTCCATCAGACTGACCCAGGTCGGAGAGGATCGAAATGATGTCAAAAAGGTTCCACACCTCACCAAACAGAGGCTCCTCAATCGAAGTCGATGCCTTGGGTTGTTAGCTACTGAGTTTGGTATCTTGCTTCCCGACAGCCTCACCAGTAGAGCGTAAAAGATATTACGACATGCAGTCTCAATGGCCGCATAGCCCTTTTTGAATGCCCCATTTTGTTTGCCAAGCTCTTCAATACCACCCCCTAAGTCCTGAGCCGTCAATGCTGGCTCAACGCCTCCGTCAGGCTTGACATCATGCGCTTTGGCAAGGAGTCCCCGTATCGCAGAGGTAGAATTTTCAACGGAGCTGACTCCGGCACTTGACATATTTGACAGCTCACGCGACGGCGTGGCTGAGGAAGTGGTCATGAAAAGCTCATGCGTAGCTTCATTGTTGTACATAATTCTTTGAGCGAGGCTCTGCGGGAATATCTACGCTTACTCTAGAGTTTCTAAATACATAGACTAAATTAGCGCATAACCCCAGACGGGAACATCAATCAATCATCAAGGTACTTTCGTTTCCAATACTTCTGAAGATGCCTTAGGTATTTACACGAATAAATGACAACAATCTGGATTTGTTGGACTATGTTCGTCCACTTGCTAACCCTTCCGATGGTCTTTCTACGAGTCATGCCCATGGATATCCTTCACGCTCGAGTTTCTCATCCGGCCGCCATCTCTACCTTTTCTACATTTCATGGATTTCCTGCGACTATACTCTTGCTCGCATAAGTTGAACTATCAATCTCTCAATGCCGCACGCACGGCTCATCTCACAGAGGAGCATTGGCCATTAGAGAGCGAAAACCGTGGAAAAAAGTCAGGCGCATCGCCAGGGAAAGATCGCAGTTGTAAGGAAATTTTCGGTATCCTTCTTTCGTTTGAGAAGTGATTTTCGACAGAATATGCCGATTCGTCCCGGTCGATAGCCACAAGTGTTTGTTTGGGTAGGAAATGTACAAGAGCTTGTCATGGGATTTGAAGAGCATGGGTTGCCCAAAAAAGTGACGATTATCATGTGCATCTTTTAAGTTGATCTGATTAACTGATTTTCGATTGAAACAATTTATGTGTTCTACATAACTTATGCATTCAGAAGGAGCCTCTGTCTGTTAGAACTCCGAGAGCATTTCTTGACCCTTGGAACACGCCATCTTCCTATCATTATAGAGCTCCGTAGAGTGGATCTAAACCTTGGTCTCGGCATCCTCAGATTATGGTGCTGGCTTCAAAAGTTACCCCAAGTCTATCGATATCAACTCTGTCTTTGATTATAGTCTCCTATACAAATGTCGCTTCGAGATCTTTCGAAATACCGGCTGGCAGTTTTTCGGAATTGCAGGCATGGTGTTTACTCTCCACGATCGATATAGACTGCTCTGACCGCAAGTGTCGTGCACATTGTATTATTGTCCCACTACACAATCCCGTTTCTGGGCAGCTGATTTGACCTGTCAAGAGGATTTGATAAAGACGTATTTTATGGAGCTAGAATAGGATAACCGTTAGCCGTAATATATCTTCAGCCCTACGAGTAAAGTAAAAGTTCAAGACGCGACACGAGTAGAGCAACAATTCAACAAACCGTGAGCAGCTCAGGATTTCTGCTGGCGCAATGTTCCGAAAAGCACATAGACAGTATCATCAGTTAGAGCGCTTTAGTCAGTTTCGATTAGCTGTGGACTTTTAGCCAACTCGCAAAGTCAGTCCAGCAGTATGGCAGAGGCGAACACTTTAACGGATGGACACCAGCCCGGCGTCGGGGATTTCGAGAGCGACAATCATTGGGTTCAACTCGCGAAGAAGCACTGGCCAAGAGCTACCAAGTCGAAGAAGATAAAATCAGAAGTAATCAAGAAAGAGATCTGGGATGTACTGGAACAGGAGGCCTTCCACTTTCGGAGTCTGCTCATGCTCGAGAACCTGCAGCTGCTGGAGAAGTACACGGACCCTCCATCTTTGAGCAATATATATTGACAAGTCGTTAGCTATCTATGGCCTGGCTACACCGAAGCATCAACAAATCACCATGTGCTTCTGATTGCCCTCATCGTCACCGTGAAGAGCAGAGAGAATCTTCCCATATGGAGTAAGCAGCCCAGCCTTTCTGGTGGCCGGGAGAGGAGTAGCTAATGATGTCAAGATGTCTTCGCCGATGATTCCGAACGCTTCTCGTCCTTCTTCCGCCGTGTTCTATCAATGACCATTGATTCATCTCTGTCGGCGCCCATACACACCCATCTGCTTTCCTACCTTCTCAGTGCCTTTCAATCGCTAGACAACGGTCTAGTACGTAAGGAATGTGCACCGTTGGTATCAATATCTATATGGCATAATCTTGCATCGGAAGCAGCTCGGGAGCGGAAATTTGAGGAGCACGGTCAACTGCGAAAAGCGTGGAGGGCTGCTGCCAAAAAATACGAAGCTGCAGACGAAGAAGCTAAGGCAAAGTTGCGATTTGAACGCTCATGGCTCTATACTCTTCTGTTGGATTTTGTTGGTCGTTTATATGGAGCGAGCGAAGGTGAGTTATAACAGTGCCGGGTCATGCGTTTACTAACAGTGTAGTAGGCGATTTGGTATACTGCGAGAAGTTTCTCGAGTTCTTGACTGATCTTGAGAGTCAGCTGCCTACGAGAAGATATGTCAATGCTCTGGTGCAAGATTTGAATCTCCTAGCCCTGATCAGAATATCCCCAATGTTTAATACCCAAGACAACGGCCTCTTGCGTGATTTATTCGCTCTTTTCCGTCATTTTGTGTATTTCCCCGTCGATGACAATACAGGCCTGCAGTACTCGAAAGCTCAGTCATATGCAAAGCACTGTGAGAACCTGGCCCGGCTGCAAAGGACTGCGCTCAGGCATTTCAAAGAGAAGCTGACAGTACTTGCACTCTCCAATTATGGAGCCATCGATCAAAGGAAGGAGTTGGAAGAGTTCCTAACACCCTTGATGGATGCTGAGCTGAGAGAGATGTGCCTACTACTAGGCTTTAGGACGGCGTACCCGTCCGCATCGAATGTTCAAGTCAATCGAGAGCTACTGATGGAGATAGTGCTGTTCGCACACGAGAAAAGGAAGACGTTCCAAGAGACTCTGAGAGATTTGAGCACAAAGCCGACAGAGGCAGAGCTATATGAGCCTTCACTGATACGCAATGAGACTTATAATGGATCAAGGTCTTTAGCGATACCAAAACTAAATCTTCAGTATCTCAGTGTTGGAGACTTCCTGTGGCGCTCATTTATTCTCTACCGTTGCGAGCAGTTCTTCGAGATTAGAAACTATCTCGAGGATACCATCAAAAGATTGCAACCAAGAAGGATCGGTTCCGTAGATGGTGTCCATTTTGATGGTTTTTCGAAGGTAGCACTTCCCATCAAAAAGCCTGCGTAAGTGCCAAATTCCAGGCTTCCGCCTTGAATCATATGCTAACTGCCTGATAGGATATTGGAAGCTGCTCCGGCAAAGGTCGGGCATGATCAACCAGCTTACGTTAGGGCTGAGATTACTCTCAACGTAAGCAAGTTGGCCGATACCGTTCGACACGATTGGGACTCCTTGCGACAAGGTGATATCGTCTACTTACTCTCAATCGAGTCAGCCGAAGCTTCACGCACATTGATGAACGGCCATTCAAAGCAAAGCGGCGAGGGAAAGTCCGGCCTACTTGCTCTACGAACCGCCGAGGTTGTGCAATTGCTCGATGAGAATGGTCGCTCTATAAGAGAGCCACGACCTGAACAAATGAACGGCTACGGGAACAGACCACGCATCAGAAGGCTCATGGTCAACCTGGACCCGTTGGCTTTCAAAGCGGATGCTGAACTTAAGGAGAAAGGAAGACCAGATGTCTACGAACATCTCAACGTAATTGTTCGACGACATCAGCGCGCGAATAATTTCAAGAAGATCTTGGAGACTATACAAAGCCTTGCACTATCTGATGTGCCTGTCCCCACATGGCTGCAGGAAGTGTTTCTGGGATACGGGGATCCTGCTTCGGCAACGTATGCTCGGCTTTCAAACCAGCTGAAGGCCATCGATTTTCGAGACACTTTTATTGATTGGCAGCACCTGGTAGATAGCTTTCCGGGCAAGGTATGGACCATCCGACTCTAGCAGTCCGTGCCAATCGCTAATGCATCTTGCAGACCGTTGAATCCGAAGACAAGAAGGTTGATAGCTTCTCTCCTCCATATGTCCTCCGAAACTCCACTACCTCAGCTCCTGCCATTCAGCCTAAGCCCTCGAAGAAGCGTCGACGTGACGAGGTCGAGCCTGTGCAGCAGACTTCAGAGTCTGTCAAGGTATCCACGTATCGTCCACTTGCCAGCGGACCGTATCCAAGCGATGCACCGAGGCATAACACTGTCCGCTTCACGCCGGTCCAGGTCGAGGCAATCACCTCAGGCACTCAACCAGGTCTGACAATCATAGTAGGGCCCCCAGGGACGGGTAAAACGGACGTGGCCACTCAAATCATCAACAACATCTATCACGACTTCCCTTCACAGCGAACCTTGCTGATAGCACATAGTAACCAGGCACTGAACCAACTCTTTCAGAAAATAGTGCGCCTGGACATTGATGGACGGCATTTGCTTCGGCTAGGTCAGGGGGAGGGCGACTTAGAAACTGCAGAGAGCTTCAGCAAGTATGGTCGAGTAGAGTCTTTCCTCGACAACAGAGCCCAACTGCTTTACGAAGTCGATCGCCTCGCCGCGAACTTTGGCGCTCCGGGTGCTCACGGCAGCACTTGTGAAACTGCCGGCTACTTCAACTCTGTCTACGTGCAGCCTGCTTGGGCGAAATTCCGAGATCTAGCTAATGACACGGACTCAACCGCCGAAGATATCATCTCGACATTCCCTTTCCACCACTATTTCCAGAACGCTCCTCAGCCACTTTTCCCATCCGAAGGCACTAAGGATGAGGTTCTAGAAATAGTGCAGGGATGCGAACATCATATTTCCAAAGTCTTTACGTCGCTGGAAGACATCCGCCCTTTCGAGATTCTCCGCAACAACCGCGACAAGACCAATTACCTCATGATAAAAGAAGCGCGTATCATTGCAATGACGAGCACGCATGCCGCCATGCGTCGACAGGAAATAGCAGATCTAGGCTTCCACTATGACAATGTGGTCATGGAAGAAGCAGCTCAGATCACCGAGATCGAGAATTTCATCCCTCTAGCTCTCCAGGATCCCAAAGACGGCGAATTGCCTCTTCAAAGGATTGTTCTCTGCGGCGACCACCTTCAAAACTCCCCCATCATCCAGAATATGGCATTCCGGCAATTTGCCAACCTAGAGCAATCGCTTTTCCTTCGCCTCGTTCGTCTTGGCGTTCCTACCATCACTCTTGACCACCAAGGTCGCGCACGACCCAGCATAGCAAAGCTTTACAAATGGCGTTACCCATCCCTCGATCACCTCCCCAACGTCCTCACCGAACCTGAGTACCTCCGCGCCAACGCTGGCTTCAAATTTGACTATCAATTCATCGACGTTCCTGATTACAAGGGCGTAGGCGAGTCACAGCCGTCGCCACATTTTTTCCAGAACCTGGGCGAGGCAGAGTATGCGGTAGCGATATATCAATATATGCGCTTGCTAGGGTATGCAGCAAGCAAGATATCGATACTGACGACCTATGCCGGGCAGAAGGCTTTGATAAGGGACGTTTTGGCCCACCGATGCAAGGGGAACAGGCTATTTGGCTTACCGAGGATCGTGACGACCGTGGATAAGTACCAGGGAGAGCAGAATGATTGTGAGCGCCCCCGTTGCTTTATTCTCTATCTTAAGCATGGCGAACTAATGTTCTCCAGATATTATCCTCTCCTTGACTCGTACCCGCAGTCCCGGCTATCTCCGCGATATTCGCCGCCTCACTGTCGCCCTGTCTCGCGCTCGACTCGGCTTCTACATACTCGGTCGCCGTAGCACCTTCGAAACCTTCTCGGAGCTGATACAAGCTTTCAAGTTGCCTCTAGAACGCCCTGAAAAGCTGATACTCACGACCGGTGAAATGTGCCCAGCTAGCAGACTGCTGACCGACGAGGTGGAAGGTACAGAGATGGAGGGAGTGGAGCATTTGGGGCAGTACGTGTTCGAGATGACGCAAGCAAAGGTGGAGATGTTGAAGAGAGGGGAAAAGGTTTTGCCATCTCAGGAGACTGGTATTGGAGTCGTGGAGGATGAGGATATGAATGGTGAGGGTGGTGAGGTTAAAGTGGAGGAGGAAGCTGAGGTATCCGAGTAGGACGAGATCACGTGAGCGGTAGCGCTAGCATAACCGCTAGTCAGATCCGTTGAATTAAGTATTCCTCAACATCAACAGAGTGATGCATTTTCTTTGGACTTATGTCCTCAATGTTGGAATGATGGCCAGGACCAAGACCCACCGTCATCGGTACACCTCATGAAAGTCAAGCCCTATCCGTGTCCACCAGCGCGCACCAGTAACAAAAAGCTCACTGCTTCCTCACACACTTCTCTCAAACACGGTTGAATCTTCAAAGCTTCATCAGCTCTTCTGATCATTCACTGGGGACCTGCAAGCCTCTTCCTCTTTCACAGGAATCCCAAGATGAAGCTCCGCAGCGAATCCAGCAAGGTCGCTGCATCTGCGACGCCCATTCCCTTCATGCTTTCCGCTACACAGGCAATGTATGTCAAGACCGAGTCACTGTTGCGGTATGATTATGTCAAGCTGATCAGGTTTTCAACGACAGTACCATCAGCAACGCGTCCTCACCTCTCCTCCGTCTCCCTCAGGAATTGAAGGATCGGATCTATCATTTCGCCTTCAGCGGTTTCGTTATTGACGTCCAAGCTTATGGTTACAACTACAGGCTTTACATCTACGGAGCACAAAGCGAGTTTCCTAATGCTTCAGTATGTCGTCAAATGTACCACGACGTGACCAACGTGTTGTATTCTGCCAATACATACCTTTGCGTCACTCCCTCCTTCGTTTGTTCATTCATCAAACACAATAATATCTTCAATCGCAATCTAGCAGTGCGCAGCATAGTACTCAAGATTATCGTCAGGGATGCAGCTGACGAACGCAACTGGAACAATGCGCTTTGCGCATTGGCAGAGAGCTCGAAAAATCTTCGACACATTCGCATCGACATAAGAGAGTTTATTTGGAACGGACCCTTCAACAACTGGCACCGATATAGTGCTGCTTTCGGGAAGCGGCCATTCCTTGAGGGTCTACTTGAGCTCAAGAAGTTGCCTTTGCAGACAATGGAGCTTGACGCGACTGCATACCGTTGGAGCAGCGGGAAAAACGCGAATTACTCTGGGAATTACTGCTGGACGGACGCTCAGAAGAAAGAGTGGGCGCGGAAGATAAGAGGTGCGATTCTGAGCTCAGAGTGAAGACGATGTGGCAAGCAGATTATGGGATCTACCGAAAGAGCCGCCCTTATGGAAATGAGATCAGTGGACATGCTGAAGGCCTACGTGCGATGTTAGTCATAGCTTAAGAGGCTAGAATCAGCACATGGTTAGTTTGGATAGCGACTTCATAACTCCTCAATAGACTGAGACACTCCAACCCTCTCTTTATCATTTCTATCTGCGCCTTCCCATTACATTGACGCTGTCGGCCCTTCGTAGTGAACGGCGTTGACAACAAAACTTCAAAAGCAGCTAGCTATCGTAGTCATCAAAGATAGAAGACGATCCACTGCAAACCAAGAAACAAAGTCACGGACTCAAATATTCTCTGCCGCATCCTCCACTCCTCTAACCGTGTCTGATCCGCCATCATTATCTGTATTTACGCGCCTATTACTCATATCTTCAAGCGCAATGTTCTGTGAGGTCGAGTCATCCCGATATAGGGTTCCGAAACCATCAATGGTCGCCAATGTAAGCGGTGGTGGGAATCTGTACTCCGATCCTTTGAAAACACCATCTGTAACATCGTTAGCTACATGGCCACCAGAAAGCAGCCAAAGAGACTCACTGATTGTCAAGTTGATAAACCCGGCGAGGCAAGGCGCCCAGATCACAACCGCCAGGATTTGCCCGAAGCTCCAGGTATAGTTGGTGATCGCTCCCCGCAAAATTACAGCATACAGCTGGAAAAGCTGGTAGCCAAACGACAGTGACCATGTTATAACAAACAGTCGTTCGCTCCATGGGCCCCACGACCTGCGCATGGGAATGCGATTGCTCAGAATGATTCGAAGCATGCAAAGAAACCCAAGTCTTGTACGACCTAATGTCCGGACTTTCTTCAAAACGCAGTACACCAACCACAGCAAGCTATGGGTCCACATCACCCAGACGATCGCACTGATAATTACATGGTTGTGTCCAGAGTCTGTGAACAGACTGTTGGATCCACACCAGGTGGTTGTCAAATTGGATGCGAGGAAATCACCGCATGCTGAAAGACCCCCGTAGGATGCGTCGAAAGGGGTTACATACCTTGCGCTGGATGAGGCGGCTAGCATCACAGTCGACAACACGAAATTAATCGAGGACAGGGAAATCAGGTACCATGATTGTCGTCCATACTGTGAGATCAAAGCCAAGGTGACCATCGTTGGAGCGAACCCGTTCGTAGCTAATGCCATCAGAAGCCTCGCATCAAGAAGCTCAGGGGAAACAATCCATCGAATGAGCAAGTAGTCTCTTGCCCAGAAGACTAGGGCCGCGATCTGGATGGCTGCAGCGAAGTAGCATTGCGCTAAGTGAAAATCTACGGTAGCCATCATCAAGGCCTGGAGGCGTATTTTCTGCTTGCGGCCACTCATATCTCCAAGCGGCCATGAAACGAGGGACAATAACCGGATTGCAATCAATATCGCAGTGACCGACTGGGTGATGAGGGACGTGAAAACCTAAAGTGCGCTATCAGTGTCTGTATGCGGCAGAAGAAGAACTGCCAGAACATACTCCAATTCCTCCAAGATCCGGGCCCAAAGTCCTAGGAACACACAAGTCTGCGAAGCATGTCTCTACCTCGTGAGATTGGAACAGAGCAGTGGTACTGCATGTATTTGGAGTGGAAGAATCCTTGTCGTTAAAAGAGTGAGTCGCTGCGTAGAAAGAGGCGAAACAGGCGACCAAAGTCTCTTGGAGTTGAGCGTTGCTGGTGCCTTGACCTTCACCACTGCTCGCCACACTCTCGATTGTGGGTATGTTCAATCCCACAGCGTCGAATGGCGTTGTAGTAAGGAGTTGACCACTTCGCTCAAGGCCAGCACCTGCAGTAGCCCACAGACCGCAAGTCACGAGATTGGAAGGATGCTCAGGATCGAACAGGAGAGATGTATTCTCGCAGACCACCGAACAACTCACTGCTTCACCGCCTACGCCACCGCTGTAGCAAGGTTGGACGGGCGGTAATGCTGCAAATGGACCAGTGAAGCCTGAGGCATGACTTATTGCGGTGCCGTAGTCGAACCAAGGCTGCAAGGAGGAGTTGGACAGCATCTTCAGCCTAGAAATCAGAAGCTGTGATTGCGTTGAGGGCGATTGTAATGCTTGGGAGAGAGCAAGATCAGTCACTGTGACCTGATTGACGGGGAATTGCTGAGATCAAACGGTGGCTTAGTTTTCAACCTCGTTGGTAACGAATGGGCAGACTTTGGAGAGAGCTGTTATAGAAGATACCATAAATATAAATGACGATGATTGTTGACAATGGGATTCTGATGCACACGACGAGATGGTAGGATTCTCAGAAATCAGGTCTTTGGTCGATCTTTCCCAATGCCAGACATTCTTACGAAGACCTCGGAAAGAGAGAGCAAAGAGCAAAGAGCAAAGATGCGGGGGCCATACAAAGATAGAATAGCTACTTACTGCGCAGTAATCATATGTATGTGGAAAGCGCCATTGGATAGGGTGCGATTGGCGCTATTATTTACAGCGAAGCTCGTGGCATGCTCCTTTAAGTCCTTCGTGTGAGCATGCTTCGTGGTGCTGTTGCCGTACTGCGCTCCACAAAACCATAAAGACTTGAGCTTCAACCAGTATCACGATCAATAGTCGTAGAACCCCTTTCCACATTTTTTCCCTACCCACCCCGCATCTACCATCTTCCGTAACAGCACCGCGGGCCTATACTTCCCGTCCCCTGTCTCCTCATGTAGCACCTTCATAATCGCCAGACATGTATCAATGCCAATGAAATCAGCCAGCTGCAGTGGTCCCATCGGCACATTAGTCCCGTTCTTCATGATGTTGTCAATATCTTCTTTCTTTCCCACGGCCGTTTCAAGACATATAATTGCTTCGTTGATGTAGGGCATCAGTATACGGTTGGCGAGGAAGCCCGGTGAGTCGGCAGACTGTGACGGAATCTTGCCCATGCGTTTGCAGAATTCAACGGCTGTTTCCAGGGTCTCAGGAGATGTTTGTAGCCCACTTATTATTTCAACCCCTTTTTGTATAGGCACTGGGTTCATGAAATGTGTACTAATTACCCGAGATGCGGCGGCAAGATCTGTAGGATGGTCTGGTGGTGTAGTTGCTGTGGCTATCTTTGTGATAGAGATGGAGGATGTGTTGGTCGCGAGGATGGCATGCGGCGGGGTTATCTTGGCGAGTTGAGAGAAGATATCCGTTTTCAACGAAGGTATCTCAGGCACAGCCTCGATCACGAAGTCGGCATTGGATAGATCTTCCATCTTGGTGGTAGGCGAAAGCAGAGAGCGGGCTGTGTCGGCGTCTGCTTGGGAGATCCGATTTTTGGATACATCTTTCTCCAGAAGCTTGTCTAGTACGTTGATCAGCGGAGAGCACAGTGTACTCGTCTTTCGACAATAGTTACCCGCAAATTTCAACCCTTTGTCCAACGATGCTTGCGAGCTATCGACTAGAGTTACTGGCACTCCCGCTTTCTGTGCTGCCACGAGCGCAATACCTAGCCCCTGACCTCCTTGAATCAGCCTCCAAAGCCCGTCTCGGATAGCATAGTGTATTTCCATTTGCCTACCATTTGCCCGGCTCCGACCACTCCCAGTCGTTTGACTTCCGCTGCTGCCGCAAGACTTGAGCTCGTACTTAAAGAGCGGAGACTGGCATTGCTGACTTGGTTGGCCAATTGCCGAACGGCGAACAGTGATGTAGACATGTCAAATGTTAAATGCTTCTCATGCTGCTCATCGAAGTGAAAAGATGAAAAGGTATCGAAGTCTGTGAAGATTAAAGCGGTGGTGGATAGCTGCGGGGATGGCTTGCAGCGGAACAGGGATCCTCTTGCCTCGGTAAACGCGTCTTAGCGTCCGTCGCGTCCCCAGAATCGCGCCTTGACATTCATCTATGTGACCAGACACACAGCGAACATGGAGTTCGAAGAGCCTTTCCATAGCACTGTCGATCCAGAGGTCCGGGCATATGTCTACAGTCTTGTCTCGGCCGTAAGTTGAGCTCTCCCCCAAAAATTTCACAAAGCTAACGACACAACAGCTTGGTGGGACGGGTGCTGACGAAGATGGACACTATGTGCTGGGTGACGATGCATTGGCATGTCTCAAGGATCTCAAAAAATGGTTGAAACTACACGATGAGAAGGCAAATAGATTGGACGTGGCAAGGTGCCTTGCGGAAGCAAACCTGGTCAAAGGAGATCTACTGGAGATTCTAGCAGCATGGCCAGAGGCAGCAACGGAAGACAAACTCAAGTCAAAGATTGCACTAGCCTGTTTAGAACTTCTTGTACCCTTGACATGGCCAATCGAGAAGAACGACACCCAAATGACGGTGAATCATCATCGCCATGTGCCATACCTTCAGTTGGCACAGACCTCATACAAGCGCGCAATACTCGAACATGAATCCACGACAGTGCTGCGAAAAGCGGTCCGCATTGGTCTGCCTTCCATCGCTCTCCCGATGGGCGAGAGAAGCTCTCGTGATGAAGGCATCATCAAGCTTCTTCTGTACTTCTTTAGAAACGTTGCCATGATCTCTCCGCCGCAGAATCTGCCAATCGAAGGAAAGGATGGTGAAACTTCAAGATCTGCTACCATAGAGGCCTTCCACCGCCAGGACGTTCTTGCCTTACTGCTCACTGTTTCTTCGAACATGGGCGAAGATTTCAATACACAGGACACCGTCATCATGGAGGTGCTCTTTCATCTCCTCAAAGGGGTGGACGTGGAAAAGCTTTTCATGGACAAGAAACAGCTGAGGTCTAAGCATGATGATGAACTCAAGTCTTTGTTGGCACGAGAAGCGGGCATGCATAGAAGCTATGCAAAGAATGCCCCTACAAGACACAATCGGTTTGGAACCATGATCTGGGTCAAACGTGACGATGCAGGCAAAGTCTCCACCGTGTCGGGCCAAGACGTTCTGAAGGACGGTCAGCAGACTTTATCCAAAATGGACCAGACGAAGAAGTGGAATAAGCCCAGACAGCGAGCCAAGAACGAAGAGCCAACCTCCGACCGTTTCGATATGCCAGTACCCTTGACGGAATCCGCATCTAATCACCTCCGCGCGTTTGTGGAAGAATTCCTTGATTCAAGCTTCAATCCTTTGTTCAATCACATCCGAAGAGCCATAGAACGAGAAGCCGACCGAGTGCTCGACGCGCACCAGCAGCAGTTCTTCTACTTGGTCTCCTGGTTTCTCGAAGCTGAGCGTGTGCGGCGACGGAAGAAGAAAGAAGCAGAGAAGAAAAAAAGGGATAAGAAGTTGGAAGAAACCTTCGATGCCGACAGCTTCGCACTGATAGCGACCGTTCTGAATCAGGAATCCTTCATTCTTCTGAACCGCTTCATGCAAGATCGCTTCGACTTGAAGTCATGGCGGGAGGGTCAAGCAGGTATGCGGTGCTTTACCCAGATTCTTCTGATAGTGCAAGACATGGCGGAGTCACCGCTTGAAGAAGACCAAGAAATAGCAGAGAATATTCAGAATCGTATCTTCTACGAAGAAACTACACATGACCGGATCCTCGGCATTCTCAGAGGCTACAAAGACCAAGGCTTTGGATACTTAGATTCCTGTACCGAGCTCTCACATGTCTTCTTACGCATGCTCGAACGCTACTCTCGAGAGAACGTCGACCTACAAGTACGATCCCGTCGAAGAGCCCGAAAGTCCAAGAAAGCTGCTGTAAAGCAGCGCGAGAAAACGAACGAAGATGACCAGGATGAAGCCTCTGAGATGGAGGATGTCGCTGAAGCGAAGCGAGTGTCTCGGGAACGAAAGTTCGACTTCACTCGCTTCTCCATCAAATTCATGACCCAGGCCTGCGTCGACACATTTGTTTCCTTTACCAAGTATTATACTGATCTTGATACGGAACAGTTGAAACGAGCTCATCGATTCTTCTACCGCGTTGCATTCAAGCAGGATCTAAGTGTTATGCTGTTTCGCCTTGATATCATTGCTCTGTTCAACAAGATGATCAAAGGACCTGAGGGTCTTGACTCAGCTGCCCCGATGTTCAGGGAGTGGGATGAGCTGGTGAGGCAACTGATTAAGAAGATGATTAAGAAGCTTGAGCAGCGACCAGAGCTAATAGTCGAACTGCTCTTTAGCAAGATCAATTCCACAATGTACTATCTCGAATACGGCTATGACAAGCAAACAATCTCCTCCAAACCCAGACCACCGGCTACTCTAGAGGTACGAGGGTCAATGACGATCGAAGAGCAAATTGGGGTGATAGTAGCAGTCCTCTATGACGACAAAGTTGAACAGGTCGACTGGGTGTCCAGAACAATCTCCTCAGCAGCGGAAGAGCGTCAGTCCTGGGAATCTGAAGCCTTGGCTCGGCAAGCTCAAATGGAATCCCAACCCGAGGCCGGCCCAGAGACACCAGCAGACCAGCCCGAGACCACCTCGAAAGCGCCCTCGATTGTTGTTACGCCAGACAACGACTCCTTCCGCACTGCCATCTTCAAAGAAGCCAGACTCCGTCTCCTAATGAGTCTCTCGGGTATGGAACGTCTGGGCATCGAAGACGAGCCCAACGCTACCTGGATCATCCCTTCTTCTATCTCCTCTGCAGAACTCCGCCATACGCACGAAATAATAGAGCGACATCGAAAAAACCCTGTCTTCGATTACGGTGACGAGAATCCGTTGGCAGCCGAGGAAATGCTCCGCCGTAAACCCGCCGAGAAAGATAGACGAGCGGAGTACGATGATGATTCAGACGAGGACGGTATCGTCAGCGACAATGACGCAGAAGACGAACTCTTCCCCTTCAGCGGTCCTGTCGACAGACCCAACCCCCATCACAGGGCCCTCGACGCGCTCAAAGCCAAGCGCCGAAAGCGCCGTCACTTTAAGCCTATTGAACTCGATGATGAAACTTTAGATGCAAGACGCAATGCAAGAGCCAAGGCTGACCTGGAGAAGGCGAGGAAGGTCAAGAGTGCTGAATTTATCAGGGATAGCGACGACGAGAGTGATGAAGAGCGTGATCGAGCCTTCTTTGCAAACGAGGAAATGCTGAGGAAAGGCCAAGGGGAAAAAATTCGGGAAGCGTTTGCGGCAGGAAGGGGGAAGACGAATATTGAGGGTGAGGCTACGAAGCCCACAGCACGAAGCACAAAAGCGAGCAGGAAGAGGAAGAGTGTTGGTGGTGAGGGAGATAGCAGGAAGAAGAGGAGAAAGGCGGACATTGGCTCGAGCGATGAGGCCAGTGACGACGACGAGGACATGGCTACGGATGATGGCTCTTCTTCTTCAGTTCGCCCTGCTCAGTCAATTTCCAGTGCAGAAAGTGAAGACGAAGTTACACCCTTGTCATCGCCTCCGTTTGTTGAATTATCCTTATCATCGAAAGGAGCCGGAGATCCAACACAGCTCGAGTCTGCTCCCTCGCAAGGCGGCGTCGAAAATGTGTCTGAAACGGCTTTGGGTACCAGAGATGAGGTAGAAGATGATGAGGAAGATGACATTTGGACATCGAAAGCTAGGAGAAGGACTAGGGTTGCAGTACTGGAGGATAGTGATGATGAATGATAGATGCGCGTCCTTCTGACCGCGTTAAGCGTTAAGCGTACCTTTAAAGACTTCTATCAACTTAAACCCCCCCCCTTCCCCCCTTTAAAAGCTCAAGTAAGGTCACAGCAATATCTAGCACATAACAGAAGTGGCTACGACAAGAGGTCAGCAGGCGGATGTTCTCAGTGTTATGCGTAAGGTTGAGGGAAATCTAGGCAGCGTATCGAAAGTGACCCGCTTCCTTATTATTTTCTCTTTGCACAAGCATTTGACTCTATACTTTTGGGCAGCGCGTCTTCTTCAATTCCTAACAGAAGCCTTCCTTCTACATGACTTGCGACGGTATTTCTGGATCTTAACCTGGATAGATCGACTCCTCCCATGGATATTCAATTACTCCTCAGAGGAACGAGAGATTGTTTGTGGAAAATTTCCTGACGACTGTCACTTCCTTTCGCGCTCTCTTGTTGAGTTTTGGCAGTCTTACATTCTCGACGTATTCTATCACGATGGCGTTCCCGGGTGCTTTGACCGTTGATTATCCTGCAATACAAATATACTGACACAAGTCGCTGACCCTCAGCCTTGTCTACAATAGCATTATCAGGGCGTACGCAAGATCTAGCTTTCGACCAGTGAGGTGTTTCCCTTTTGCTGCTTGTTCGAAAGAGACCCGGTTAGAGAGGCTGTATATCAAGTCGCAGAAAATCGTTGGCTACCTTTACTATGGCTGCAATGCATTTGGCCGCGTGCCGCCAAATCATTGGCTTCAAATTAAGACCCTGCGGTCGAGGGAAATATGCCCCACCACTCAGCCTCACATCGAGCAGCCTCGACTTGCAAAAGCAGCTCTGATATACAACCCTAGGTTTCCGTGAAGTTGATGACCAAAAATCCCACTACAGCCTAGATGGATGGTCTCTCCGGCGCTGCGAGTGCCATCGCTGTGGTGTCGTTGGCTATACAGCTTGTGGACACTGTTCAAGTGATCAGCAAATTTCTCAAAAATGTTCAAGATGCACCGAAAGAAGTGCTCGGGCTTATCGAAACCCTGGATCAATTACACGGCACCTTAGATCACGTGAGGCAGCTCATCGAGCAGCAGTTCCTTGTCCTCCGTCTTCCGGGTTCGCCGACCTTCATATCCAAGGCAATGGAGAACTGTGAGAAGCAGATTATAGCGCTCGAGACATTTTTGGGGGAGGCAAAAAGGTCCTTCGAACGACAGCGTATGCTGCGGAGGACATGGGCTTCATTGAAAGTCGTCGCAAAGAAGCAAGTTGTAGAGGACATCCAATGTCGGCTCAGAAACGCGCAGATGGATTTACAGATTGCGTTTTCTTGCAACTCGTGGCAACTTCAGTAAGCGTCGTGACACTTTCTATGACGTTTGTCTACTGATAGAGGACAGGATGTATCACATACAAAATACAGTACCTATCAATCACCGGATTCAGCAAGCCCAGTCTATAAGCATCTTTTCCTCCGCTGCTGGTCATAATGGAGATGAGACTTCCCCTGAACACAAAACTTCAAGCCTACGCTCTACCAAAATCATCGATTTCCTTTCTCTGTTTACCAAGCAGGAGCATGCACTATGGTACAGGGGAGTTTTTGGCACTATGACACTCCGAAAGAACTCAAAATATACCAAGTCTCCTGGCCCTCGCGCTGGAAGGAAAACGCGACTCTTCAGTAAGACGGCATGGACCTTCAGACCGTCCTTCATCAATTACACAGTCCAGCTGTGCTACGCCCGGAGCTTCAGCCATGTTTCACGAAGCCTCAATATTTATCCTGTGTTAAGTGGGGCTGACCCGGTATTTGAGATATGCCAGATCGGCGATTTGTTAGATCTGCAGGTCACTTTGAGTGAAAAAGGTATATCGCCGTTTGTGACTGATTACTCGGGTTTAACTTTGCTTCACGTGAGTATAGACCGTAGAGTCCTGCCGAATCCCGATTGACGACTGCATCCTAACAAGTCTTAGTATGCCGCTTACAATTGTGGATCCGAGATATGCAATTGGCTACTGCAGGTTGGCTTAGATGTAGAGGCCATAGATAAAGGGGGACTGTATGTATGCGTTGCACGGCGTCAGTTTCAATCTGTTGACCCGATGATTTAGAACAGCTTTACACCATACAGGACTGAGAGCGATATTCGAACCGGAAAAGCGTGCTTCGCATAGAAATGATATTGTCAATACCTTTAGGACTTTAGCTCAATATCAGGACGATCTATCGCCATTGGACATATCAAGGGCTCTCTCTTTGTATGCTGGCCTGCCTGAAGGGATGGGCATACTCCTGTCACACTCATCGTCTCTCGAGTCTTTCGATATCACCGAGTATCCAGATGCTAAGCCTCCGCTGGCTATAGTCCTGTTTTGTTACAGCCAGATCTTCTTTTCTGAGAATCTCCCAGAGGATGATCGCCCTCTTAGTCCCCAGTTTGGATGTCCGCGAGGACGCCAACAATGGGAACCCATCATCAAAAGACTCGCTCAGCAAGGAGCAAACCTTCACGTGCCTGTGCCTCGCTATGACTACGAGACTCACGAATACTACCTTTTCGACGTCAATGCGTACGGTACACCACTTGACGAGCTTTTCAGCTATAGCGAAACGCCTGACGAAGCTAAGACATTAGGGACTGAGTGGCTGGGAATGCTTGCCGCAGAAGGCCACGACGTCGTTGCGTATCTGATGGAAGAAATGGCGTTGCACTCCAAGCAGCATCAGATGACTTTTCCCACCGAAAAGATCCTGGACCCTCGAAGTCATTCTACTTTCCGTCAATTGCAATACAACTTTGACGAAACTCGGCCCTGCGTGTGGTGGGAATGGTGGATAGTTCCTAAATCGCATACGATTCTTTTGGAGCGTGAATTCATACAGATCGCCAATTTTGATTCCCCCTGGTTCTTCTCCAATGTTCAGAAAATTACCTGGCCATTTTGTGATCCAACGTGGCACTATAGTATGGAGACATCTCTTATGTCTCAGCGAGACTTTGATTTAGAGGCAGCAAGGTTAGCTGATATACGTAGGTATCAATATAATCTGGCGATGCGAAGGGCAAACAGACTGCTTCAGAAGCGACAGGCTAAGAACAAGCGCTCTGGGAGTTTGCAAGATTCTGAGACCACGCACTTTGAGGACTTGAGGTGCCCTCAGGTTCTTGGGGCTTGGCAGGAGTGAGACTGAGATTTACGGTTCATCGGGGGCAGTAATAGCATAATTGAATGATAACTTGACAGCACTTCACGAACAATCTTCATGATACAGTATTCTAACATACGTACCTGATACACGCGCTTTCAGTAGCGAATCTGCATTCGGAATCACCACATTGCGAACCTCCTGAAAGCGGTATTCGTTCTAGCTAGACAGCAGTGATGAGCGCAAAGAAAACCAATGACAATCAGTTGGAGTGCTCTACGAGAATCATATCCAACATTTTATCTAATAAAAACTAGAGAAAATTTCGTGAATAATCGAAAGATGATCCTTCGAAGAGATTCTTTATCTAGAAAAGCAGACGAAAGGAGTAGGCGTCTAGGAGAAAGTGCATTACAGCAGATGGATTCCAAGGAGGGTAACCATATTCAAACTCTGGGGCTATGATTCTGGCACATTGTGATCACTCTGTTACTCCACACTAAGTTCACATCAAAGAATGCAGGATTGGAGCATGGATTAACCATTTTCAGTGTCTGCGATCATATGCAGGGTTGACCTCATTATCCTATCAAGGCACCACAATCTCTCAACAATCAAGTCTCACATCCACTTGAATCGCTCACTTGGCGGGCATCACACCAATGAAAGCCCAGCAAACGACGGCCAGTTCCCTACACATACTGCCAAGCACTAGCCCAAGCCGCGTGATCCTGCTTGCAAATGCTGCGACTGCAAAAAGTGAGCCTTTTTGACAGCGGACCAAAACAACGGGCGAGATCATACTTGTTACTTGCAATGAGCGCAGCGATGCAGTCTCCACAGAGAAAAGCGCGTCTCACGTGTCTGTTGACGAGACAACGATGTCTCGCCCACGTGAAAGCGTCGCCGCATGGTACGGGGCCGATCAGGATGGTCAAGCGTCTGGAAGCATCGGAGAGGGTGCTGAGCTCCGGGGGCCCGAGATTGCTGGTGATTTTGCAGAGGATCTCGTTGGGGAGATCTTCGAGGCGCGTTGATCTGGGAGATGTCAGTGCTGAGTTGCAGCAACGGCTAACGGTATATGAGCTTTAGCCACTTTGGACACGCTGGCGTTTTCCGGCAGAGTGGTGGTAGACTTGCTGGAAGGTTCTGGCTTGAGGCTATTGTACCTCAGTTTTGATTTTGGAGGCAAGAGTAGAAAACTCACTTGGAGATTTGGAAACTCGCCGTTTGCCCAAGAATGGCCTCTTGGTCTTTCTTGAGATAGGTGTAACAAGAAGTACCAGTACTTTGACGCTTTCCTTGACCGCTACCCTGCCTGCGCTGCTTGATCTCATATAAAATCTGTTCTTCGATAGAGTAACCGCCCCACGGAGGGGCTCTCAATGCATGACAGTAGCATTCCGAATAATCGTGCTCTTTCATTTTCGCCACCAGTTCGTCATCCTCCTTCTTCTTCTTGAGCGCCTGGTCAGCGGCCTCGTTCCAAGTAGGGCCCTTGAAGATACGCATTGTCCGCTTACCGAGATTGTGCGTGGCAAATAATCCGTAAACACACAAAACCTATCGTAAATCTTAGCGGCGGCAGTCAAGCGAGCTTGCCGCCCAGATGTTGATATCACATCCTTTGACAATGGCTTGCAATCCTTCCATCTGGCAAAGCTTGCTCCACATCACGATCCAGTATGCCTGCTCAACCAGAGGGGTCAGTCAATGGTTCTCATGCCGAAAAGCAAACATCAAACCGCCCAACGACAAGTCAGCGTAAATCCTCCTTCTCAGAAGCCATCAACAAATTCACATCTTCTACCTTCAACAGACGGCGTACTAACATAGGCATACCAAGCTCCAGTCCTTCAGCTGACATGAATCACCCTTCTCGCATCCCAACTCCTGCGGGCATCGACCGCAGCACCTCCTTCTTCAGCACCCTCAACACATTTGCTTCCAAGTCCACCGCATCCACAAGCGAAGAAAGCCCGCAGCCATCCTCCACCAAACGCTCCCGCAAGATTTCTGAGCGTTTGGCGCAGACTCCGTTCTTCAGTCACAAGCATCGGCAACCGTCCGCCTCCACGCCGAGGATCATGCGCGAGTCAAGCGTCAAAATCGAGCAACGAGGCCTGATGCAGCCAGTCCATCCACCGCTACCTCGCAGTAATACGATTGGCAACCTTGGCCAGAGCGAGCCGAGCTCACCTCACACGCCTAGCTTCATGCGTCCGACAACCAGCAGCACTCGGCGATGCAGCATCACGGGACGCAGCAATACCGTAGCACCGAGCAGCATGGCTGGGCATGGTAGTGATGCAATGCAGCGCCAGAGGAAGACTCCTCTGCGTTCTATTGCAGGCCCTCACACTCCAATTGAGACCCCAACACAGGCACGTCAAGTCCCAACCGAGGTGTTTCCCGTCCGCAGCGATAGTCTCGTAGCTGCTGCCACTATGACGGATGAGCCAGGCCAGGCTTTCGAACAACAGACTAATCCAACTGATTACAGCGATGGCGCGAATTTTCAGGTCACCGATCACCGTGCTCAGGAGACCGCCATCGCTAAAGAGAGCGATAGCGGCAAGTTCAAGACACCAGCCGACCATCTGCATGAGACTTGTCGAGCTCCACCCGCCAAAGAAAATAACAAAGGCATCCTGAAATCCAAAAACAAGAACCGTGAAATCAGCGAAGCTCTCAGCAACTTTCATTCAGACGACGAGGCGGACCGCAGCAAAGAAGACCGTGGTATGAATGTCATGAAGGATCGCAGCAATCGAGGTACACCGGAGTATTCCGAGCGTTCACCAACCCCTGACTCTTCAAACCCGCGTCTGGTAAGGCTCTTCCCCACCCAACCTTTATCCCCTCGCCTCCTCTCTTCGCTGTAACCATCCCCCAGCTCATACGCCCCCAACCGCCAGATCCACGAAGCCCACCCGGCCATGTGGTGGCTCGGTCGCTACACCGCCCTCTCCGACCGTTTCCGCACCGGAGCCCTCCCCTCCCCGCCTTCATCCCCGTCTCGATCCCGATCCGCCAGATACGACTTCCTCTCCGTCAACGTCAACGTCAACGAACCCTCCTCCGCAACCGGTCTCACCTCGGCCTCCAGCTCCCACGCGAATCACCCGATGCACGACGCGGAGCGCCGCAACCGCCGCGTCTATATCCACCTGCGCTCTCTCTGCACGACGGACGAAGCGCGCGCCAGCCTGGACGAGTTCAAGGGGGTCATGGAAGCGAGGGAGAAGAAGATGGCGGCGGGGCCGCAGGGGAAGACGGTCAAGGAGAAGCAAGGGTGGTTGGAGGGGTTGATGGGGAAGGAGAAAAGGGGGGACAAGTCCATTATCTGAGGAAGCGGGTCAGCATGTTGCGCATGGCGAGGGGACAAATTTTCAGCGCATCTTACGACTTCATGGGGTGGTGTATAGCGAAGAGGAAGTTCCAACGCATAGCATGGTATTTGCTACGAAGCATACAGCTCACCGCAATGCAGAAAGACGTCTTACCAATCGCAATGGCACAACGAGATTGTTTTCTACCATACCTACTGGTATTTCTAGATCACATTCTGATCCGGAAAGGCGCCTCGTTTTTGTGACGTGATGCATCACTTCCTTGCACTCTTGTCAGCGGCTTCCAGCCTTACGCGTAATCCCTCGCTCTTGTCAGCATAGCCAACGGATGTTTCTCAAGGGCAGGCCCGATACTTGCTTAACAAGCCCATTCAGCCTTGCGTAGTAGAGCCTGCATTGAGACCGTCGTGTCACCATGCAACCCGGTCTGTCTGGAGACTCATGGATCCTTCGCACTTTCAGAATTCAACATATGCTGCGCAGTCAACTGCTAAGTCAAGTCCCTTCATTGCAGCGTCGTTACCCCCGTTTCATCCCGACTTCCCAGCCTTGTTTCTCAAATAAGCAGCCACCTGCTCATGCCTCGTAACGAAGAACTTCCTCTGCCCCTCATGCCTCCACACCAAGACACCGATCTCTTCCGCATATCGGCAAGGCGCTTCGAATTCTGCCTGAGAATTGAAGTCTTTGAACAGAAACCCAACTGTCGCTTTCATCCTATCCCCTTCTAGCTGCCACAGCCGTATTTGATCGACTACAGTGGGCGGAAGGACGGGCTGATTCTTTGACATTTGAGGATGGGCGTGAGTCGTCAGGTAACTAATTATCTGATCGCTCGTGATGCCCATACTGACGGCTCGGCGGATGGATTCGCGGGTTACTTTCCCAGCGACCATGTTGGGATAGCGAGTTATGAGGCGGGAAAAGAGCTGGAGGATGGCAATTTGGAGGTTGGAAGAAGTGTAGGCGTATACACGGTAGTTCGTTTCGATAACGATGAAGCCTCTGTTGTTGTCTGCCGATGCAGCGAAGGAGGAAGACCGTAGGCCACCGGCGTCGGAGGTTAGGGTTGTGGCTAAACGGGTTGGGTAGAAGTAGCTGGAGTCGGGAGTGGGTTGGTAGACGATGCCGAAATCACCTAGGTCCTCCAGCATATTGGTTTGAGTCTGCGACAGATTGGCTTTACTGTAAGGTAAGCCAAGTTCGAGGGAGCCGAGCATGAAAAGGAAAGCAAGGACATCAACGTCATCCATGTTGAGCTAATGTAACAAACATCAGTACATGCTCGTTGTGGGGAAAACAAATCCAGGGAATGTGACAAGACCTACGCTCTCCGCATTTTGCAAATAGAGTATGAGCATGGTCCAGACCTGGGCATTGACTTCCTGGAGAATGAACGCAAAGCCATCTTTTGTGATGTCCACCGTCTTTCCCCTAGCTTCTACCAGTCTACCAGATGCCAACAATATCTTGACTCCCTGACTGAGCGTGACCCCATCACTTGCGACATTCATGCCCGTGCTGCCAACCATGTATCCAAGAACGCCTTCCCACTGTCTTCTAGCAAATTCATCAAGGTCCGCTACAGACATAGCATCTTCCTCTGACATATTGTACGGTACCCCAAATGAGTTATGATTTCCACCTCCTGTTAACGCAAGCCGTAGCGACGCCGCAAATGGGTTCGTGAGAGCGTATGCCCGTGGCTTGCCTGGGTTCGTCGCAGCTGCTAGGATATGCAGTCTCTGGAGAAGGTTGACTGCGTTGTCCCGCTCTCTTCACGAATGTCAGATCTGTCGTGACCCATGTCTTTCCTGCATACCGTCTTCCATCTGGGCGCACCCATGCCTCCAAATCTGTGACCGGCATAGGGTGGCTAATGTACAGTAGGGCCATCACAAAGCTCTTGGCTAGGTTTGTCAGCACCGACCAAATGGCCCTTCGGGTGATTCATAGCATACCTAAGTGTGGCAGCATGCGCCGGAAGATGGCGAGCGCAGTGGATGGCTGTTTATATAGGCGGTTGAACGTAGTACCTGGAAGACCCTCCAGGTACTCGAATGATCGAAGAGAAGACGCCGACATGTTGTCGGTAGTATACTGGTGTCGTCTCTTCGAGGTTGCTGATGTTACCGGTCTATCATGGCTGGGGCCTTCTACTACGCGAACGGAGTGAAAGAGTGATGACAGCGCCTCGGCGTTTGAGTCACCAGAAATCGCTGAAAAAGGTTCCCCGCTACTACCCGGCACTCGGACTCATCTCCGTGCCCTTCCCAACCAACTACAATCGTTATCCTTGGGACTGGCTTGAATTCGGCTGCGTTCGTTGTGAGATGGCTTCTCTCAAATTCGTGAGATCGGTATTGAATAGCGTCCTGCGTTCATGCAATCGTAGGGTTTAAGCTGACACAAGCAAGGTCTGGGAAGCGTTTAGGCAAAACTCTGGTTTAGAGCCCAGGTAATGCCGCTTGGGAAAGCCGGGGGAAAACACTGTGCTAACGGGGTCATTTTGGAAGGCTGCTTGATGGAGTATGTAGTATTACGTTGTCTCGAAATCTTAGTCGGTTTAATAGCTTTTGCTGTCATCAACCTGAAAGAACATTTTGGCATGCGTCAAGCAATATCTTTCTCGCTCCTTTTCTCTGTGGGATTTTCTCTGACTTCCTTCCAGCTCCGAGTCACAGCCGCTCGACCAGGAACCGTCAATTTCGAGCTGGACATTCAGAAGGAGCACACCGTGCGGCTATCCCCAGACCCTGCCTTCCTCAGCGTCCCAGATCGTTCTTGCTAATCCAGTCTTTTCAAGAACCGTCTCGGTATCCTCCATGGCGGAACAATCGCGAGCATGGGTATATAGCTCTTCCCCTGCATCCACACCTTGTGCCTCCACTAAGAGCTCCATGTTACTAGTCGACCTTGGGGGCTCATTAGCGGTTGCCTCCAAAGGGCTCTTCGCCACTGGCGTCTCCACCGATCTCAGTGTCACGTATTTGGGTTCTGGCGGCAAAATTGGTGACATGCTACGTGCAGAAGTCACTTGCGATAAGTTCGGGAAGACGTTAGCGTACACGAGTATTAGGTTTCTAAATAGCAAAGATGAGTTGGTTGCAAGGGGGAGTCATACAAAGTGAGTGGCACCTTCGGCGTTCGCAAGAGAAATGCTAACAAAATGGTGAATGGATAGATATGTGGCACTGGCATGGAAGGATGAGAACAACGCCGTAAAAGAATTGACTCCGCGACCCGGATGATTGAGACAGCCGATCAGACAGCTTTGCGATTGTTCGTTCTAGCTATTCTTGGGCAAGTGTCTATTTGCTGCAGTAGAGCTTCCATGAAGGCGTCTCAGACCCACAATGCATTTTTCAACCCCACGGCTGTCGTGTGCTCCTTGCTATTCTTGAGGGCACCTCCAGATTTGAGTCTTTGCTGCATGTTTACCCATTTGAAGGTCTTAGCCGCTGGTGGAACGTGAAGTCTATCGATTTGGTTGAAGAAGGACTTCCTTGACAAAACGTGCCCACTCCTTTTTCTTGTCCAATGTCCAGCGGATCCTGGCACCCCAGATTCTGTTGATATCGCCAAAATTACGGTACATCAGTTCTTCCGCCCCCCTATCATTGATGACCATTGTTGCGATATTCAGTGACACCTTTTTGAGCGCGAGGAGCCAAGAGATCACGTTAACATCCCTCCCACAGCGCATTGCTTCTTTTTGCGCTTCTGCAGAAGGCAGAGGCCCTACCCAGTAACACGGTGCACGCCAATCGATGCTGATGTTCACGTTTTGAAGCGCCTTGAGATACTTCGCGCAAGTGGTGAGTGCTTTTCCCCACATGTTCGACCAGGGGTACTCCCTAAAGACCATTTCAAGGCAGTCTCGCCCTCTTTCCTTCTTGCCGGAAGACTCTATATCAAGTGTTCTCCTGCCATGAAACCTTAATCCTTGAGCTCAGTATGGGCATCTTCCCTTCCCGCTTCCACCGCCAGGCTCCAGGATCTAGCGAACTGATTGTTCTTTCGAAGGATAGCATTCGTGATATAGCGCGCCCATACCTTCTTCTCCGCATGCGTCCCGCTATGCTGTGGTAATCCAGAGCCTGCTTCCCGCGAGACATACCTTTTAAAGCTACCGAACGTGCAAGTGGCCCGAAGTGGCGCTAGCTTCCGAAGCTCGAGAAGAGCGGACATGAGACAGTCGCGGGAAAACTGGCGAGCCTCGAACTCTGCTGGTGTACGGCACCCAGCAATGTTCTTTGGGTACCACCGATGCAAATAGATAGAGATTTGGTGCACCTTCGGAAGACGTAAGCTTAGATGGTGCTTGATTGCCCGTGCCCAACTGCGCTCAGTGTCCAAGACGCGTTCGCAGACATCGAGACGCACACTGCGAGTATTCAAATGGTGCCCAAATCCTGAGTTCTCGAGATAGGTAATAAATTCTGTAAGAGAATTCGGTCCACCGAAACTGAACGTGTTTGTGGTATACGGGATATGACGAGCTTCGTTGTAGATTTGACGGCATGATGTGAGAATAGTTGTACTGATCTTTGCAGTATGCTGCTTGGAGTAATGGCAATTGTTGTGACGAGTCACACCCTTCGCAAACCACTGAGCGTCATCCTCAGCATGAAATTGATCTTCTGCAGCTTGTTCTGACAGCGTTGCACCACAAATTACATAAACAAATTGCTGTTTGCTGTTCTCTACCCTGACTCGTTTGATGTGAAGGAGGTGGCCGCCGCAAACAAGCTCGTAGATTTGATCCTTGATCTCGAGCGGTAGTTTGAGCAGAAGCGTTGAGGAGTTATGTTGAGCGCTGTTTCCAGTTGGTACACATGGCTGTCATCATAGTATGGGAGTCTTACATAGCTTTCTAGCTTCTGAACTCGAATCCGGCTGCCACTCCGCATTGACAAGACTCCCTGACTTCAGCGCACCTTCCACCCGCGCCATTTCCTTTGTCATATTGGTCATTTGCTGTTTGGAACCGGCACGACGTGTATCGAGACCTATCACCCTGACCACACTGAATTGTAGCAGGTATCCGATAACCGCCGAGGTGAACTGGTAAAAATATATTTACTATGTGAGGTCGGATATTTTTCAAACTGCTATCATATCATCTTCTGATATAGGTTTTATTTTTCCTTCGTCTGGTGCTTTAGCAGCATGCGCTAGAATCGGAACTAAGCCTTTTACAGTACGGGTACTTAGAGTACTAAGCTCGCTTCCTGCACGTCAATGCTTTCTCTAAGGTACTAGATTTAGTGTATGCCGCCAACGTAAGGTAAGCACCAGACGAAGGGATAGTAGTTCAATATGGGCGAATTTTAGGGAACCTACATTTGTTGCGGGTTTGTTGCCTCTCGGCGGTTGTCGGACAGTGTTACGGAGTTTGAAAGGGTCGCACAATTCCAAAGGTCGTTCAATCAGTGTAGATTGAACGACTTGATTCTGCAAAACCCTCCTTGAACCATGTACTATGTACAGTAATAAACCAAGGAGGCTGGGAAATACGAGGTGGCTAGGAAAGCTTGGCGACCAAATTCCAACAGGTTGATTGGCAGTCGAAGTAAGTTCAACTGGTTTGAGGAAGGGAAGGGCAAGAATGACTTTGACACGATGGTCTACTCTGGGTACAAAGACTGAAAGCCAAGTAGAATCTGGGTTCTCAAAAACATTGCCCAGTGATCGAATTTGGAATCTCAGCAAAGAATATACCTTACGTTTCGGTATATGTTCGAAACCCGATCTGCTGCTTCGTTACCTAGTTGGCACTGCTCTGTTTTGCATTCTGACTGAAGCACGCCCTGGTTGGTAGGACCTTAACATCGGCAATCAATTTCTGCAGGGGCGTGTGAAAGAGCGTACAAGTCACCGTATCCTAAGACATCTACACAAATGAAACGTTCTGCAATCTGCACGCATGGCTTACAGATGGTGCCTTTCGGTCTGTACTACGCGGCTTCGAGAGGCCCTTATTCAGTCAAACGTCTCCAGGCGAGGGCGAGGGCCTGACGGGGGACACGAATCTCACCCGCGACACAATGTGGCCACCCCAAGGAAATGTATGCCCAGATGGATTGGGGTTTCAAGTTTTTGAGGCTTACTACAAAGCCCATCGCAGCAATTGATGATTCCAGTCGTTAGATTGGCGAAACCCACAAGCAAGAAGTCCTCATGGTGCCTCATACTCGCCGTCGATTGATCTGATCTAAGTAAAGCTTGAAATGATCGAGAGACAGAATCATTCTGGAAAGCCGAAGTACTCTATTGTTAACCTGAGGATGAATTCGCATTGAGCTATCACTCGATCATCTTGTAGATAGACGTGTGTAGTATGTTGAACATCACAATCAAAGTCCTGCCCCTTCCATCGCTGGGGTCTCCTCCTGAACTTCTCCCCGCCCAAGCAAGGCGTCCCTGACTTCCTTTGAGAAATTCTGCTTCTGCTTCATCGTCCAGCGGTTCTGCTGCTCCAGGGAAGTGTATTCCGTCCACGTTTGATGATGGCCCACCGGCAGTATCAAAATTTCATCAGCGATTAGCAGGGTCACTTCTTTCAGTGCCAGCTTGCTGAATTTCTGGAACAGTTTGCGCTGATGTTCTGTCATCTCGGATCCTTCATAGTCACAGGTCCCGATAGAGCATGCGCAATAAGACTGCCCCAAGGTGAGATGGAGATGCCGTACAGATGTGAGGTGTTTGAGCACCGCATTGTCAACGGTATTGGACCAGGCGGTAACGCAGCTACCATGGGTAACACCGATATCAAGGCACAGGCTTCGAATAGAGAGGTTTTGTTTGTTCTGGACGCGATTTCTTACAAAGCGCTCCAGTATATCGGTGCAATTGAAAGTGAATATGTTATTCGTGTAGTGGGTCATCTTGGATTCGAAATAGATTTGGCGGCAGGTGCGAAATATAGTCAAGCTCAGCTGGTTCGTGATAGGATGTCCCTCATCTGATAGTTTCTGGTAACAGTCCATATGTCGATGTTCCACTGTAGCGTTGTTCCAGGCTACAGTTTCTGGGTCTGTGGCGTCGAAGTTTTTCTGAACCTGCGCTTCGGAGGTAGTCTCGACACATACGAAGTGCGAGAGCTCCACAGAGTCATCGCCATGGACCTGTAATTTCGGAATCAGCGTGGATTCATTTGGATCAAAAGAGTTCGGACTATAGCGCAGGACTATGAGTATGACAAGCATTGTTCTCTTAAGACATAGCTTTGGACTCTAGTGTAGTATGGATGAAGGGAAAGTTACTCAGAACGGCGCACTTACGTGGATGTTGTCACTATCGTTTTGAAGTATGTGCACTGTTTGGCCTCCGCAAACGAAGTAGTAGATGCGGTTTTTGATCTCTTGTGGTAGCATCAGGAGAGGAGAAGACGCGTTATGTTCGGCCCTTTAAGATGTTAGAGGGACCGCCCAAGAGGCTGCTTGAACTTACATTGTATTGGAGTCGTGCGCGATACTTCCATTGGCGCCGTGCGCGACGTTAGCCCTGCTACGCAGCTTCATGGTTTGAAGGAGGTGTGTGGATGTTAGTGGGTTTGGAAAGGAGGAGAAGAGGTCCAAAGTGGAGGTTAGAAATGTTGGAGGCTGACAGAGTTGGCAGGAAGGAAAAAAGGAAGGGAAGGAAGATTTGAATTGTTAGAGACGCTAAGTGATCGGGAAGAAGAGGTGTTGTTCTAGCTATGCTCACCAGATGTCCTTGAAACTGGAACATCTATTGGTCAGTGTGGGTGTCAAGCTACTCCGAATCCGTGGGTACGTTGATTCTGGGTAAACCCAGGTCATTTTACCTACCTCCTGAACACAACATTTTACATTCTTCCCTTTGCTCGCAACTTCCTGTTCTTGACTCATGATCGGACAACATCCATCTTCAAGGGTACTCAACTAACTCCCCCATGCGTAGTCCTCATCAGCCACAATCGCCACTAATTCTTTCAACGAGGTAAAACGTAGCGGACAGGCGATTTCTAGGCTTAGGTTGATGGTTTGTGGTTGGTGCTGTTTGGTATTCGATCAGGGTGTAGGAGTAATATCCTTTCACAGCTCTCATATTACTTGCACTGCCGGATTCAGAAGCTCATTCCCATTCGATGATCCTCGTTTGAGGAACCTCATCACGGTGCTTTGACAGCCGTGATTGCGCATAGCCATTAGCAAGTTGAGTATGGCCTCTGATAGTAAATGGCCCACAGGAGTGCTCCGTGCTTATGCCCACCGATGCGGTAGAGAGGGGTGTGAGGTGTCGAATGACATATTCTAAACGAAATGGAGGTAAATTAAGTGATCCGCGTTCCGTAGTTGACACATCAATTGCGTTATCACATATCACACACGATTTCAAGAATCAACACCCAGCCGGCGGAACGGCAACGACGACACCTGGATGGCCTCAGACTCAAAAGTTTGCTTGCTGAACAAGCTGCTTGTCTCAAGGTATGGGGTAATCGACGTATATTTACCTCTGAACCGTGGAGATTCCTTGCGCCGTGTAATGCTTATAGTACACATCTCCCCCGTCCGCTCTTTCTTATAGAAACTGCCTCAGCCTCTCGTCCATTATCAAGCCCCATACTTCATCTCCTTAAAAGGGTATCTAATGGTATCATCCTTCCTCAAGTACATCTTCTTCCGTTTCTTCGTGACCTGATGCTCCACGAAAACCTCCTTCACATGCTGTGCCATGAACTTCCGAATGAATCTTGGATCCCATAGTTCGCTCGCCACACCAAGGTCTTTGCAACAGCGTCTAAGAGCTGTAGACTTGCATCCTTCGACTGCGGTAGGAATGCCTTCTGGCGAGAAGTAGTCTTGTTCGCCGCGGGCGACAGACACGAGCCTGTAGAGCTAGTTATCAGTAGAGTTTCTATGCCTAATTGAGGGAAAAACGTGAAATCCAAAACATACCTCCCCAATGCGACGAGAGCGTACTCTCTTGTCACCGCCTTCGCTGTCACTATCGTCTCCCCTCTAGGCGCCAAGCCCCATCCTCCTGGCCCAAATGCTTGATTTAAAATTCTCCTATACTTGATCTCTGGAAGATATATAATGCCATCTGGCTTGACCTCAATCTCATCTGGCTCTATGGGCGCAAGCAGTGCCTTTGCGGCTTCGGGCGAGAAGGCTTCGCTGGAGAGACCGTGAAAGGAACGCGTCCAGTCGACTTGGCGAGCACCTTCATCTAGGATAACGTTTTGGTCATTGAGACCGGAGGTCAGGTCAGCTGTGTCGGTCGAAATCGTTTCTGGAGATTGAGATGGCTGAGGATCGAGAGAGGTAGACTTCGAGGCTGGCGAAGCTGCTTCTTGTTGCGCACGGTAGACGTTCGTCGAGGAGAATGCTCGTCTGGCTTCAACATGTCTTGCAGACCGTCGTGCAGCGTCTTCTCTGCTGGAGTTGGGAGGGTTTGAAGTCTCGTGTAGGGGGCTGGAGAAGTCTCGCGGCAGTCTTCGAGGTTTGCCTCTGTGCGGAAGTGCTGTTGTGAAACTGACGGCGAAGGTACGTGATGTTTTTGAAATCTGTAGACACCAGGAGGCTCTCTGGAGGGTAAGTGTAGCCATGGGACAGGTGCTTTTGGAGGCGGTGGCTGCCTCGGAAGAATATTGAGGTAGAGAAAATCGAGCTTGGACCCTGTCTTGGCAGGCACGCGCCAAGCCTACTGTATGGAACGCGTGTGGCGAATTTTGCAGACAGATCTGCTCAAGAGCGCACCGTGTGAACGCTGACGAAAATTACATTTGTGATGCGACTTTTGAACAAGTGACTGGGAGAAGAAGATTTTGATTCTATCAATACGGCGACTGTGACATCTGCCAAAAACCGCCGAGATCAGTGTATCAAAGTCCGCAACGACGCAGTCAGCTTATGCGTTCTTCGTCTCTGTCCTCCGATCATTTCCCTGCCTCTTCCAGCATTCTCTAAAGACTTCCATCTATGTGTGTGAGCAAGCGGGATCAGTGGATTTCTAGATTTTCGTTGGCTAGATGATTGGGAAGCGCCGATGAAAGGCTGCTAGATCAACAGAAAGACTTACCTCCTTCCGACAGGTCCTCCAGTCCTTCTTATCGAAGTAGCAGTCATTCATCTTTGTTTGTTCGGCTTGAACAGGTCAGCTACTGGGGCAGTGTGTCTCAAGGAGCCTTTAATCGTGTGTCTGTACCCGAACAGCCTGTGGTGTATATTCTCTTGTCCCTGACCGCCACAGTCAGCGTAGAAGCCTCAGATTTTTGAAGCTCTAATAGTCACCAGTCATCTGGCTCATCATCCTCTTCTATCTTGCGTGGCTCCTCAGCCTCATTGGAGCTCGACATCGATTTATCAATCCGTCGTGCTGTGGTTGAGATTTCGACCTCGAAATTAGGAGAAAATCTTGGCTCGGCAAAAAGTAAGTTATGGCAACTAAAAGGATGAACGTACTGGTGTATTCAGGTCAGTTGATGAAAGCTGAATAATCTACTTTCCTCTCATACATCAACCTTACTTTCTTCATTCAGGTAATGGTTGCACTGTAGAAGCTGTCCGCCACTGCGTTTACAGTCTCCGGCGCCTCCTCTCACCCAACTATGCTGTCATCTCTATTGACGGGAACGCTATTATCAAGGAACCCTGGACAGCTTCCTGCGCTCTGCTGGTCTTCCCTGGAGGTGCAGACCTCGGCTACTGTCGCACATTAAATGGAGAGGGCAACCGCAGAATCAGTCAGTACGTCGAAAGAGGCGGCTTGTACATGGGGTTTTGTGCCGGCGCCTACTATGGGAGCAAGCGATGCGAATTCGAAGAAGGCAACCAAAAGCTTGAAGTCGTGGGTGAGCGAGAGCTAGCCTTCTACCCAGGAACCTGCAGGGGACTTGCATTTCCTGGCTTTGTCTACCACAGCGAAGAAGGTGCTAGAGCCGTTGAGCTCAAAGTCTCCAAGACTGGCCTGACCAAAGGGTCTTTGCCTGATGTTTTCAGATCATATTGGAACGGAGGTGGTGTTTTCGTTGATGCCCCGAAATTCCAAGACAAGGGTGTCGAGATCCTAGCCAGCTACACTCAAGACTTGTTGGCTGATCCCGGCGAAGGCGCTGCTGCCGTAGTATATTGTAAGGTCGGCGATGGAGCTGCTGTACTTACATCGCCCCATCCAGAGTAAGTTACAGAAGTTCCAAACTGAGGCCTTCCGCTTACTTTCTCGCAAGGTTTGCTGCCGTAAACCTCGATCAAGACTCGGATGTAGATGGCTACGCCAAAGTCGTGGAAGTCTTGGCCGAAGATGATAAACAGAGAACAGATTTCTTGAAGGCTTGCTTGCTGAAGCTCGGTTTAAGGGTCAGCCAGGAAAACACTGCGGTACCTTCCCTCTCCCGACTCCATTTATCTTCAATGATTCCAGGTGGGACTTCAAACATAATGGCTGGTTTGCAAGAGATCATCTCTATCGCGGATGGCGAAGAGTACATCAAGGACGATAATGACACCTTCCATTTGGAGAAACCCTCTGCATGGTCACTTGGCTCCCTAGCCAAAGCTCTGACTGGTGAAACAAGTGAGAAGACTGACCATGGTGATGATGACGAGGATAGAATTATCGACTATAATAGCGTCATCAAGCGTATGGTGGTACACGAAAAGGAGCCGCCACCAAGCAAAGAGACGCCGTACTTCAATCACGATGCATTCTACGCGAACTTGAAAAACTATGAAAGTAAGACACCAGAAACAAAGGATGGGTTTGGCAACAACATATTGTACGGAGAAGTGGTCACAAGCACCAACACTATGCTCGAAAAGTACACCAATACCTACGTCGTAGTCATTGCAGATCAGAGCTAAGCAATACAGAAATACCGAGATACTTCGACGCCTTCCATCCGGCTTTACTGCGACGGCTACCGTTCAAGTGGCTGGCCGAGGTCGCGGCTCCAATGTATGGGTCTCTCCTGCTGGGTCCCTCATGTTCTCCACGGTCGTTCGCCACGCAGTCTCCTTAACTTCTCACGCGCCAGTTGTCTTCCTGCAATATCTCGCGGCGTTGGCTATAGTGGAGGGCGTCAAGACGTATGATGTTGGCTACAAGGACATGCAGGTCAAATTGAAATGGCCCAACGACATCTGTGAGTGTTTCCTCCAAGTTTTCGCCAGCATCTCTTACCAACAGACTTAGATGCCGTCGATCCTTCATCCAAGAACCTTGTCAAGATAGGCGGTATTTTGGTCAACTCTCACTACGATTCCTCGGAGTTCCTCTCCGTCATAGGTATCGGCCTCAATACCACCAACGCCGCTCCCACAACTTCGCTCAACGCTCTCAACCCTCCGTCACCCTTCACGCTTGAGAAGCTCCTCGCCCGCATCCTTACCACCTTCTCGGCGCTGTACAGCAAGTTCGTCCGGACCGGCTTCGACAAGTCCTTTGAGCAAATGTACTACAAGCACTGGCTGCACACAGATCAAATCGTGACGCTTGAGGCGGAAGGGGGTGTCAGAGCTCGTATCAAGGGGATAACGAGGGATTGGGGATTGCTACTTGCTGAAGAACTAGGGTGGGAGGATCGAGCTACGGGGAAGATATGGACGTTGCAGAGTGATAGTAATAGCTTTGACTTCTTCAAAGGGCTGGTGAAACGTAAGGTTTGACGGTGAGAATGTTAAACGCAGTCAAATACGTGTGATTTTGGTCAAAGTCCGCTTTCAAAACTAATCAACACTTTTCCCTCTGTGACTTCCAGATATGGCGAGACGTAATACTGAAGTCTGATGCCCAAAGCCCCGCCAGCTCACCCTACATCTCCGGCGCGGAGCTTTCCCTAAGAGCCTTCATAAGCAGCCATTGCCTCCATGAAATAGCTCCGTGCCTCCAAAGCTCACTCTGAAGCCGGTGTTGCACTGCCTCGCAATCCCTGGGAAGACGTCGGTCAAGTCCATACTAATCGTCGTGAAGTGACCAAATCCGATCAAAGGTGTGCAGATAAGATCTTCGTGACGGTGCCTGGCTGGTCGGAACTACGCCCCTTTGGACTGTGGGGGAGAGGGAAGAGGCTGTCGGTTGGGGAGGTCAGGTCGGTGGGTTGAAGGTGTGCAGCTCTTTGATAGGAGAGAAAGAGTCGATGGCCAGGAGGAATGCGGGTTCAAGGAAGTGAAACGGTGACTTATTTTGGTGGTTCGGTTTGGATGGTGCTGTGTTGTTGTGGAAAGAGTACGATGGCGGAAGTCAGGTCAGCAGGAAGAGCTTTACTGAGAAAGCAGGTGCGTTCAATGTTGTGCCAAGCATTACCTCAAATGCGTCACCTCAACTTTGACCATCCAAGCTAAACCTTTCAAGCTTCGTGCACAATTCACGTATTGTAAAGTTCATTGAAATCACAGTCTAGATACCACTCCACTTAGCCAGCCCATCAATTTAGGTCTGGAGTCTAACAGCGAGCCACCGCCTAAGCCTTCATTGTCCTGCCCACAGGTTCCATCCTCAGCTCAACACTCAAACATACAACGCGGAGGCCATCTTCGACTCAATAATCGGGACCTGGCCTTGTTCACACTGTATGTATATGGGTTACTGCCACCATATCTACGCATACGCAGTAGCATCTAGGCTTGGGGCCGTCATCTTAAATCATTGGAAGCTGAGTTGTCGGTCGATAAGATGGCAGACCGAGTGGAAATTGCGGGAGTAAACCCGCTGACTCAAGCCATGTCAGTCAGGACTCTGAAACGACCCTATGGTATAGTGATCTTAAGCTGACAGCCTCTATCATCAGCACCGCAAACAATGGAGATTCTCTTCTCCTTCGCCTACCTCCGGAAATAAGAAACCTAGTCTATCGGGAAGTCCTTGGCGGCCAGCTTATCCATATCCACATGAAGGACAAGAAATTCTCGCATCATCTGTGTCAGGCTGAGATCTCTGAGAAGAATGCTCAAGACTTATTCAACGCTTCCAAAGAACCGTGGTTTGCTAAAAGGATTGAAGACAGACACGCGGCTTGTTGCGAGCAGAATATCTCGGATAAGGAATGCTCATCCTATGAAGATAGTGTCATCCCCGAGAACAGAAACTACGCCCTGCTAGATATCGCCCTCTTACGTTGCTGCCGGCAAACCTACCTGGAAGCTTACCGCATTCTTCTCTCAACCAGTACTTTCTCGTTCACAAATGCCACGACTTTACTTCTTTTCTTCCTCTCCTCAGAACCACAGGTAGCGGCAGAGCTGCACTCGGCTGTTCGTAGTTTGCACTTGTCAATGAAGACTCATGCCGGAGAGGACGAGTCCTATTGGAAAAGGTTGTGTGATATTGTAATCAAATACCTGGGAGCTTTACAGCGTGTTTACATCGATATCGAGCAGAGACCAATCTGGTTTGCCTTACGTGGTTACGAAGAGCCGGCAAAGAGCCCTCTACTCAACACTCTAGTGGTGCTAAGGGACTTGCCACTGTCTACAGTCACCGTCACCGTCTCTGACGCTCATATTTTAGACTTTAAAAATGATGAGAGGAACCGCGAGAACCGGTGGACGATGACGCAGAAGCAGGAGTGGGCGGAGTATGTTAGGAGGGCCTTGCTCCGTCAAGAAGAGCTAGCGCCTATAGCCGGAGAAGAACACTGATTGTTGAGAGGTCAGTGGGCTGGAATTTGTGCTTGGGAAAGTGGCTGACCAAAATCCACCTGTATAGATACTTTGGCGGATGATCTGACAGTTGCTTGGACTATCTCACGCAGAGCGATAGCATGTATCAGTGAGCTGAGAGGAGGAGCTGCGACTGGCTTGCACTATGTGTCTCTTCAGTGGAAGATGAGACTCCCTGCTTCTTCGCTAAGTTCAATGAACAGATGACACAAGTCTATGCGAGAGCATTCACTGCACCCCTTTCTGGCTGGATAGGCGTGCTGCCCGAAATCGAGTCTTCTTCGCAGCCTCAAAAAACTCCTTTCCCTCTTCACCCTCTCCCCATACATCCACCCCAACCGACGCACCTTCCGCCTTCCAAATTGCGCGCGCATCACGTCATTATTTCTAGACTCCAGTCCGGGGTCTATGCTGAGAAATTGCTGAGCGCGACCATAATGATGAGACATGAATTCTGAATATATGACTCTTGAATGATGACCAATGAGATGCCTTCGACCATCTATGTTTCCTTCGAAACAGTATGTCCGACGGCTTGGACTGCGAATCTTATTCCGAGACGTATTCAGAAAAGTATTTAGAACAGATGGAAGAGGACGCCCCTTCTACCCTTCCAAGTTTCTCCACTCCTTATCGTCCATGGCGCATACTTCGGGAATCAGCAGGTGGCCGGGAGAAAAGGGAGTCGAGGCACAGCAGACATGGACATGAATCAGTCGAGCATATCTATAAGCGCCGCTCCTTCCCCACCTTCGTCTTATACCCAGTCTCACGCTTACCCATAGAGCTTTTTTACTGATGTTTAATTGTTTCTCTTGTCTCCACCTCACACTAGCGACGATGACAGTGGTACATTAGATCCTGCAGGGCTGTCTGCAAGATTCTGCAAATGTAGAGCGATAGGGTCCTGAACTTTGAAAGGTCCAGTGCAGCATTGTTCAAAGACTCGAATGAGATATTCGGCATGTGAAAAGGTGGAAGGATAGGGAATCGGACGGCCCCAGCATGAACCCGCCACTGAGATAGGAATGCTGTGGGTCGGCGAAGGACCGTTTGCAGTATCTCGAACGCGGTCGTCGAATGCCGGACGATCTCTTTCACATGGGCCACCTCGCTAATGCTGACCAGCAGCTCCCCGCCCGCAAGCTTCTGCGTCACCTGCGCGTCCGACACCATCGACGCCATCCGGGTGCCGAGGAATTTCATGTCGGTGGTGGAGAGTTGGAGCCACCTGTCGTCTCCGCAGGGGATCCAGTAGAACCAGAGGATGTCCCTCCCCGTGTTGGAATTGCCTCTGAGGGGGAAGACGGGGCCGATGGCGGCTTCCGCATCCACTTTCGGCAGAGCAGCTTTGTCGGTGAGGACCCGGGCAGAAGGGATGGCGACCGTGTTGCCGTTGACGTTGAGAACCAGGACGCAGGAATCGTAGAGTTCCATTCCTGTGAGCTTGGAGCCGAATAACCAGCAGGCGCTCGATAGCGTTGTGTCGCCGATGATTTCGGCGATGTTGATCTGGATCTTTTCGTTGCTCACGAGATCGGCTGTAAGTGGATATTCTGTTCTCAAGTCGTATGCTTTCTCCATACTCTGCAGGTCTTCCTCGTAGCAATACAGCCCTCGAGGATGAACATGCATTTGATACTTGGACAATGCGCAGACGAGATTCCGAACCCGCGACCTGAGCTCGATCGAGAGTACTTTCCAATCTTTCCTCAACAGTATTGGGTGGTGGAATACCCTGTCAGTTCCCTCGGCAAAATGATAGAACACCGATCGCAATGCCAACCACGCGAACTGGAAGCCGGTCCAAATCGCGAAGACTCTTGAGCTCTGTCTGCTCAGGACCATGTATGTCGCGATGATGGTCCCTGTACAGACTCCACCGCCAAGTCCCCAGGCAAATTTCCAGAACAGACTGTGGCGGACGTTCTGAGGTGCGCCGAGCAGTATCTTGTGATGACCACCTGCTTTGATTGGAGTGGGCAATTGTCCCGCGATGATGTCCATTTCGCGCTCCTTCACCTTTTCGGAGAATTCGCGAGACAGGCCCAAAAGCTGTAAGAGGACAGAAACGAAGAGGAAAAAGGCCCAACAGCATCCACTGATGAGACACAGCGCGGTAGCTCCGTGCTCCCACAAAGCAACCAATTCTACAAGCTTGACAACGGAGAATAGGATGGCCATCCAATCCGTCCACGCATTTCGCGTACTGCTCTCTCTGGAGTAGGCATCTTGGATGAGGACGTTCGTCTGAAGCGATCCCGTAACTTCGCTTTCCGGCACGAGTTCCAAAATGCCTGATGTGCATTGATCGAACGCGTAGACATCGTGACGGGAAATCTCCACGGTCTCCGTGTCAGACGTGCTGTGAGCGTTTTCCGACACCGCCCCGCGCACGCCAACCTTGCAAGCAACGCCGAGAGCACCAGTGACCCTCGATTTCTTCTGCAAGGTTTTGCTATCGAGATCCAGACTCAGACCGATGGCGGCGTCGGTCTCTCGACTCCTCACGGAGCCAATCCGGCGTCGCGGCCGCCACGCAAGCTCTGATGACGGACAAGGCGCCGAAAATGCTCATGGTGCCCCAGAGCAGGCCCGCCGCTCCTTTGTTTCCGAGTACGAGCGAGGCGGCGGTCGTCGATCCAATCAGCGCTGTCAACGCGCCTATCTCGATGAGACCGCCACCGAGGTTCAGCGATGAAGCTACCGAAGCGCGCGATGTTTCGTTGGCCATGATGCATGTCGGTCGGAGCTGAAATGGAATTTCGTTGAGGCCGAGTACCCCTCTTACCACTCTGCAACTGGACAATTGCTTGCCGCTACTGCGAAGCTTGTCAGCGATGGGCGCATATGCCAAGGCGTCTAAAGTACCTAAGTAGAAGAGGGAAAAGAGATGCCAAGACGGCATCGGAATAACTTTGACTGCGGTCTCGCCAATAGAATAGCTTCAGGGTCCAACACAGCCAAGTGAGCCAACAGGCCCAACACGAGGTAAAGTAAAGTACTCGTACATCGAGGACGAGGACGATGACAACGTTTCTTCCTTCAATGGGCAAAGCTTGCGGCCTAATAATTGCTTCCAATTCATACACCCTCTTTGGATACATGGCGATGGCTAATTGGAAGTGGCACACGGAGGACAATGGATTGATTGGTGTCCGGGTAGCGGAAACATGCGTCTTACGTTCCTTCGCTGAATAATTGGACGCGTTTCGGCTTTGGTAAAAGTGTTCCTTACAAATACAGAGCTAAAGAACACAGCGTGAGGTTGCGAATTGACTTTAATACTACTATCCTGTATTATTGAAGCTCCTCATTGATAACTACCTGCAGCTCGACCTTCCTCCCCTGCCCCATCCATTATCTGCAGCCAAGATGTCGGACACTCACAACATTGTCATCCTAGGAGGCTCGTACTCAGGACTAGGCGTTGCCCATGGCCTCCTCAAAGCTCTCCCCCGCCTCAAAACGCAAACGGGGAAATCCTACAAGGTCACCATGATCTCCAACAGCACCCATTTCTGGTTCTCTGTTGGCGCCCCTCGTGCCATGTTCATACCCTTTCCTAAAGACATCATGGACTCCTTCATTCCCATAGAGAAGGGCTTCAAACAATATCCCTCGGAGCTTTTCGACTTTGTGCATGCAGAGATCACAGGCGTGGAGACGGAAAAGAAGACGGTGCTCTACAAATTGAAGAACGAGAAGGATGAGACGGCACCCAACAGCAATACCATGTCCTACGACAGCCTTGTTCTTGCAACAGGCTCTAAAGGTCCTAGCGCACTCTACAGCTACCACGGCTCACACATCCCCACACTCAACGCCTACAAAGACATCCAGTCCCGCCTCCCCTCTGCCCAGAGCATAGTGATTGTTGGCGGTGGTACTGCTGGCACTGAGACAGCGGGCGAGATCGGCCACCTTCACGGCAAAAAGTCCTCATCTCCGAAAGACATTACAATCCTTTCCGGCCACGAACGTCTGCTCAAGGGCCTCCGTCCTTCCATAGGCCAACGTGCGCAAGAGATCGTGGAAGGGATGGGTGTCAAGGTCGAGCACAACCTTCAGTTCAAAGACAGTACTGACCTCGGCAATGGTACCACTAAGGTCATGCTGAGTGATGGCTCAGCCCGCATCGTCGACATGCTTATCATCGCTACCGGCCGCAAGCCTGCCTCTTCATACCTTCCTTCCTCCCTGCTCGACGATCAGGGTCGCGTTGTGTGCGACGAATATACACGCGTTCCTTCGCTCAAGAATGTGTGGGTGACTGGCGATATGGCACAGAATTCTCCGGGTGGCATCATGTATATCAACTTCGCCGTACCTACTACCGTTGGCAACATCGTGGCTGAGGTGGGTGGGAAGGGGAAGCCAAAGGTGTACAAGCCCTTGACCACGAAGGAGACTCAGTTGGTGCCGGTAGGACCGAATCATGGGGTCGGGGCGTTGTTTGGGTGGTGGCTTCCTAGTGCGGCGGTGAGGATGATGAAGGGGAAGACGATGTTCTTCCCAACCGCTATCAAGGTACGTGAGTTCGGAGCATGAATTCCTTTGTGGAAACGAAATCCCGAGCATAAAGACGTGACTGGAGTAGTATTTTGCGGAGAGGGATCAAGGCTCGAGAACACTCTTAAGATGAGAATGCTGACCGCCACATCTTCATGCAGACCGTCATGGGCAATGTCTGATGCAGCAAACCCGAATCTCACGATTGTCTATCTCCTTTGCTGTCAACGTATTGTTGTAGGTGGAAACGAGTGCATCACCATTGCGTGAAGGTGTTGTATGTGTACATTTAAGTCGTTGGAGCCTTTCTATGCGCGCTGCTTGCCAATACCCTGTACTACTTGCTTGCATAAATAAATCAATCTAAGCCATTTTCTATGAGTACGACTACTAATATGTAGACATCGTATCGACCTTCTCTCAGCACAGATTTCTCCGTTGATGTTGAGTATCGCATATAAGAGAGAGGAAGACGACTATCAAGCAACCTAGGGTAAGTCTCGAAAGCACGACGTCCGTTACTACTATTAAGTACCACCAAAGACTCCAGGTGCTCACTCCCGTGACATCTGAACCCATCTTTCTGATTCCGTTGAGCACAATCATTATACTCTCACTAGAATGCCAAAACGCTAGCCTCGCATTCAAAAATGACGACATTGCAAACGGCCAAGGAACCCCATCTATCAAACTCGCAACTTATTTCCTCCCAAATCGTCCAAGCGTTCTACTCTCTACTCTCTCTACTCTTTTCTACCTTACATATCTCAACAGGCTCCATAAAGCATGTCCTTCATCCCCACCACCCCGGGCCTCTCCTTCTACGCCATCCCCGCCGCCTGGATCCTCGCCCTGCTCCCGCACGTCTACGCCGCCGCGGTCTACGAACGGGCCAGCTCGAAGAAGTTCGACAACACGCAGCCGCGCAGCTTCACCGACACCGTCGCCGCGGACCCGTCGCTGTCGAGGGCGACGAAGGATGTATGTTTGGGGATAATTTTTTTTCCCTTTGCGTTCATTCGTTGTTGACTTTTTTGTTGTTTTCCTTCTGCGTGTGTGCTCCCGAGTAGCGGATTGTGGGTTGTTTGAGGGGGCCAGATGAGCATGAGCATGTTCTTGCAATAATTGAAAAAAAAAAAGGTGGGCTAATCGCACCCCCCAGACCATCATCCGCGCCGAAGGAGCGCAGCAGAACGGCTTCGAGAACCTCGGCATCTTCGCCGCCGGCGTCGTCGCGGGCAACGCGGCCGGCCTGGACGCGGGCTATCTGAATGCGCTGAGCGGGGCGTACATCGCCACCCGGGTCGTGTACAATCTGGTCTACATCAACAACACGACTAAAGGGTTGGCGAGCGTGAGGTCGGGCGTTTATGTGGCGGGGTCGGTGCTGGTCTTCGCTATGTTTGTGGGCGCGGGGAATGCGGTGAGGAGGGCTGTGGTTTAGAGGGTGGGGGGGTAGGAGAGGAAAGGGGGGGGGAGAGGGAGGGGTGGATAGAGGAGGAGCCTTGGCCGCGTTTTTTTGGCTTTGGTTAGTCAAGTCGAGGCATTCCATTTTTCGTCAGTCCCGGAATGATCGGTACACGGAATCGTTTCTCTGTCACAACGTATATCATTTCCATAGATACCCATATACCACCAACTCGGCCTTTAGGGGGATTTCCGTGGTGTCTAGCTTTCTTCAAACCAAGGACTTGTTTCCGTATCGTCACCAGGTTGCCGAAAGTAGATCCGTGGATAGGCAAGAACCTGGCGGTGGAATAGCTGCGTAGCGCTTCCAGTGCGCAACCGCTATGTAAACGCCCGGGGTTTATTCAGGATCGTATGATATGGTTTGGCTCATGTCACAGAGTACAACGCTATGCTGAAGCGCTGCCGCTGAGTCTTATAGAGTAGAAACTTACTATCCTACGATTTCCTTGCTGCGCGTACTTCATGTGCACAGCTACTCGGGATGAGATGGCATATCCTGGGGTATGATTAGCGTGGAAGTATGTGTGCAGCAGCACTCATTTGGACTATCCGGCTATGTTGTCCCCTGCAGTCAGTGTCCTCTGCGATCCTCTTTTTTTGCGGAAATCCAAAGTAGGGTGCCTTGTTCGTCCTTTTTCAACAAGTAGCGCACATCTTAGAAGTAGGACTGGTCGTCCGAAGTTAGAGGATCTTGGCGTTGCTTGTCCCCGACGACGCCTGCTTGACTTGTCGGCTTGTAGCTTATTACGCAGCAATCTTGAGACCTGGCTAGCTGGTGAACAGGCCGCGATGTGTCATTTGTTCCGTCCGGTCCCCGTATGCGGCACTTTTGGCCTCTCTGTTGGCTTCTCTTGCATGCTTTGTTGTATCCAATATCTTACAACCACATTGGATTGTAATCGTGTCTGCGAGCGGACCGGGAAGCAGCTGTGAGTAGAGTGAGGCTTTCATGAACTCCGAGTATCATCGAGATGTGGTGGTGTCAGAGCGGCTAGCTTGGGCGATGCGCTGTGGAAAGCCTGTACTGCTGAAAGCCGCGCTGCGCTCGCTGACACGGTAGAAGACAAGGAGAAGAATGTGTGATCTGGATCAAGAGGGTTGCCGACAGGATAAGTGAAACGATGGAGTGTATACCGCTGAAGGCTAGGGCCTGCATTAACATTGTTTTCGATTAGTATACGGAGCCATGAAAACGGGAGTTACTGAGACTACAGCAGAAGCCTACTGTTCTGTCTCTATTCTTTGGATGGATACACGCTGTAAGTTCTTATTTGAATGCGAGCTCCCCAGCGCTGCAATGTCACGAGTCCAACAGTTGGAAATAAACAGAGGGGGCGATCGAGCCGTCAATGAAGCCCGACGAACCCAGATTGCATGTTACTGCAAGAAGGAGTATAAAGAAGGAATGAACAATTCAGCTCAAGAAATCGTACCAAATCATGCTTAGGAAATAAGACTGACCAGAAGCCGGAGAATAACGAATACGAAATATCCTTGGCTTCATGTCTCGGAGTTTTGATGAGTTGTTGAAAGAGTGAAGTAATTATTTTAATTAATTAAAATATATATATTGAAATAGGTGGATTTTTCGCAGATGGAAAGACCACCGTTTAGCTCAACAAATAGCCCGGGACAAATGTCCGCTATGTCGCGCTATGAGCTCTATTGGTGTGCGAAGCCCCTTCGTTGATCCACACTGATCTTCCTACGGGATTAGCAAGACTTATGTCCATCTAACATTCCTTTTTTGGATTTTTCAGGTCCTTGGTTCGATCCGCCTCGATGTTTCTTTTTTTTTTGACCCACACTTTTTCTACTTTCTTTTCTTTTTCTTTTCTTTTCTTTTCTTCTTACCCCTTTGCTACACCAACTAGGCTTCTCCGTTAATCCTACCATATGGAAGTCCGTACAACACGCAATTAGAAGAAAAGATGTGTGCAACTATTGTCAACAAATATCGATGGTTTTGCCCTTGGTAGTGTACTATCTATCATACACACCACCTTTCGCCCACCATCGCTAAATCAAGGGATCAATGCAGGGAGAGACCCACTGCTACTACTATAGGTTCACAATAAACACTAGGCTTCTAGCCTATCTGCAAGTAAGACTCTTCCCTGCCTCTGTCGTCTTCTCGCCTCCGGATTCAGCTCCAGCCATCTCCAACGACGCTTCCAGCCGGGCAGTCCTATCTCTTTCTGCTCTCAGCTCACGTTCCAACTGAGCAATCCTCTCTTTCGCCTGTTTCAGCCTTCCATCCTGGGCCTTCATTTTGTGTTCTGCCTCATTTCTTGCTTTCATGTAGTCAGCCACGTTCGGCTTAGCTCTCCTCAACTCGCGAGCATCTCGTTCTGCAGCCTTCAACTGGCCATGTTGGCTGTTCCATCGTTACTCTGCTTGGCTTTTTGCCCGCTTGTGGTCCTCGATTTGCCGCTCCGCGGCAGCAAGCTTTGCCTCCAGTTCCTCAACCCGTTCTGTTTGTTTGACTATTTTGGCGTCTTGGGCTGAAGGTTCAGATTCCTTGGCTGGTTGGTGCTCGTCTGTTGTCGCTAATGGCTTGGGATCTGTAGAGGGTTCGGGCTCCGAGGCTTGGTCTTTTTGACTATCAGCATGGCGATCAAAACAGGTAAGCAGCCTTCATGGACTCACACATCTGGGTTCCTGAGCCTTCGGCTTCCACAAATCTGACGGTCTTCTTCCTCTTCGACTGTTGCCTTCGGCCCTCGCCAGACTCGGCTTCAGTGTCACCCGCGGGCGAGACCCCACGCTTCTTCGACAATGTTTCGGTAACAGCCCTTTTTGCTTCTTTAAATTCATCATCCGTCACCTTTTTGGCCTGCATTCAATCCAGTCAGATCCCGTCCAAGACTGTCGCCATCGGGGACCTACCTCTTCCAGTTTTGCCTTTCTCTCAACCTCATCCACAAAATCGTAGACTTCTCGAATCAAGAGTCGCCACAAACGTTCCATCAACGTAAGAGTCAAGGATTTGCCTGGATTCGCAGCTAGGACCTTCTTCGCAAGTTCTAAGAAGAAGACGTCGTAGAGCGGCATGAGCTGAACTTCCGGAAGGATATACTCCCATTCACGGTTGCCCAAAAGAATCATTCCATCATCCTTCTTTTCCTCTCTGCTGAGTCTGCGAGGAAATGACCAGATCTCTGCTGACTTTTGGCGCGCCCGTTTGGCTGTGAAGGCATCGGCATCGAGTCGTTTCTGCCAGTATATCTCATACTTCGGGGAGTGCGCCTGCTTAGCGTTAGCATCTTCAGGTCCTATGAGCAGACGTGACAGCGTATAATCTCTCGTTACCTGGCCAATCAATCGACGCTTCTCGGGGTGATCCGTTGGGTATAACCTCCATATCTCGTCGATCCAGAAGAACTCTACCACAGGGCGGGTTATTACCTGACCAAGGGGTCTATTATTAATGCGGAACTGGGCCGAAAAATGGATGATGTTGTATTTTCGCTCTTCCAGGTGCTCCTTTGTGCATTCTAAACGTCGGATTCGGGGGTCCAGCTGGTCAAGCAAGGATGGGTAGCTGGCCAAGTTTGAAATCAGCTGAGTGTCTGACATACTCAAAGACCTCATTTCAATACAAGGAGCCACAAGATTCTATGTTAGCATCTGTGCAGCGACGTGTAAGGTACCGCGATGTGGTGGGGGAAAAGTCGCACTACTGAATGTGTTGAAAACAAGCGCGATGAAACAACCGCGTCAGTCTTCGCGATTTACAGCGAACTATAGAATCTTACAATACTATGGTCCGGCGATAATCCGCAAGTTTTGGTTCAACTGGCTTTCTTTACGAAGTAAATATGGCGCGTCGAATGGATTTATGAGAGCCTACAGAGTCAGAAAACCACAACAATCACGGTCTCGAGCAAGAGCGAGGGCACTGCTTGGGCTCCAGCCTTTGGGGATTCTTCCGGATGGTACTGGAAGGTACTGCTTTAGCTTAGTCTGCAGCAGGCTCAGTAAGAAGTACACAGGGGTTTCTTCAACACAAGATAAGTGATCAAGGTCTTACGTGTCTAATTCGTGAGCTAACACTCTTTGCCGTTAGTCGCCCAGTATCCCATATCTCGACGGCTTCATCATCATCCAAGCAAGCCACCGTGACTCTCAACATCAAAATCCTTGAATCAGGCTTCTTTCCTAGCCCCAACCGTCGCTAATCTACGCAAGTATGTCGACTTTTCCGTATCCCGCATCCTGCGACCTCGAATCTTTGAAGATCTCCGCTCTAGTCCTCATGATTTAATATTGCCTGAGGCACAATTACTCCCTCATAGTCCGCTGTGTGTGGCCGCCCAGTAAGTACTTCCTCCGGCCACGCCGTCATCTATACGGAACGTCCAGTGCCCGAACAAGCACTCGTCGCCAAGCTCTGCGAGATCTTTCAGACGTTAGTAAAAGTGAAATCGTCACCAGCACCGGACACTCTTGAATCCGAGGTTTTGCAATTTCCAAAGCAGCACAAAAAAGTTGATCGAGCAACGACAACACGAACAGGATGTCCCACGAACCCGTCACGCAGCCCGAAACCATAGATATATCGAGCGAGTTGGTGCGAGAGTCTCCGGTGTCATCGAATTGGTGGTTCAATCCTTTGCTTCCTCCTTCTCGTCTGGGGAATCTCGTTAACCACCTACAGTACCTCTTCGGATATAACATCTGCATGAAGGCGTGGACGTGCGTAGCCGACAGAACTTTCCTCACCGAAGCACTTATACGCAATCAGAACTTCTCTCGATATCTCAGACAATTCGAAAGGAACGCGGTCGTGCTTGGATTCGAGGAGTCCGAATCATCGAGGGGAAAATGGACCATTGCCACTGATGCTGCGGGGAAAACGTCGGTCGCGTTGATTGTAGAGCCGCACTGGTAAAAAAGGGACATCGAAAAGATATGGACGGATTTCGGTTTGCGTGTTCGCGAAAGGTCTGTTCTGCCTACCTGCTCGCTCGCGGTTTCCTTGCCCACGCACGCCAACTAGACCTCGTACTAGGTGCCTGTCCTTCGTTAGAAACACTGCAAATATGCTGGCCAGAGAAGATTCCAGGTGACTTTGTGTCGTGTCTACAGTCATCGTTGGTATCTCATATTATTTGCGTCATGATTCACCGGCATGCTTGCACACATACGAGATCTTGCCCATCATAGTGTCCATTGGTCTTCTTACCCATGTTCAGAGACCAAGTATGTGCGGCAATCTATCTCCTTGTACTACTACCTCATCTATGCAAACAGCAGCAGATGCTTGACCACCCCGCATGAAGCCCTTTAAAGCAGAGACTCCATACCACTACCCTGCCATCAACACTTGAGCACATTGAATAAGGAGGCCGTCAGTGGAGTGCTTCAAGCCTGTCCATCATCTGCGCCCCAACCCTCCAATGACTCCGCGAGTTTGGCATTCCTGAGCACCTGCCACTCGACAAGCTTCGTATTATCAGCCATTTCCTCGTGCAGCATACGGTGTAGAAGATCCCTCTGTGCCTTGTATCTCGTAGCTTTGGCTAGAGCGTCGGCGATGCTTTGCTTCTCCTCAGGTTTGACACTGGTTTGGTTTTTCTCGGCCTTGGTACTGCCCTGCATTCTCTCTGTTTCTGTATCCCTCTGGTCCTTCTCCACCTTGATACTGTTCTGCTCACCCAGGAAGTCTCCCTTCAACGCAGCGACCTCATACTGCGCCTTATCGGCTTTCGACTGCCACTCAGCCAATCCCTCTTGGAGAGCAGCCATGTCCGCGGCCGGTCCCTCCACGGACCACCCGTATCTGTCCCTCCACAGCTTCAGCTCCCGTGCCGCATCCGCGGCCCTCCGCTCCGCGCTGATCAGGTTGCCTTTCTGGCTCTTGATCAGGTGGTCGGCGTAGCCCTGCGCGTGCTTGGCGTCCTTTTGGGCTTTGCCCGTGGCCTTTTCGCAGTTCTTGGCGTGTTTCTCCAGCTTTTGGAGCTCGTCCTTCAGCTTTTGGTTCTCGGCCGTCAGTCTCTGGTTGCTGGTGAACAGATTTTCCAGGGTGGCTCTGTGGTCGCGTAGCTGACGTTCCGCGCTGTCCTTTGCTTGCAGGTGGTCTGCGGCTTTGCGCTCGGCCACGGCGGCCCGTTTGAGTGCGTCCGTGAGGGTGTCCGGTGCAGGTTGCTGTTTTGGTCCCGTGCCGTTGTTGCCGGGAGCTTGCCAACTGTGATCGGGCCGGAACGGGGCTGTGGGGGGTTGAGGAGAGGTGTTGGCGTTGGGGTACGGTTTAGCGGTTAGGTTTGAGGAAGTGGAATTGGAGAGCGAGGGATTCGAGAACCCTCCATACTGGAAAAAATCCGCTACTTGAAAGTCAGCAGGCTGTGTAGAAACAGGCAAGGGCCATGCCAAAGCTTACAAGCCTGAGCTCTCCCCTTGTTTGGCTGTCCCTGTTCAGACCCGAATCCCATCTCACGTGACATTCTGCGTTTGTTGATTGAAGTCGTTATGCTGTTCTGGAATGTCGAGGGTTTATTTGAGATCTTTCAGATCCTTGTATTAGCCATCGCCTTGAACTCAACCGTGGGCTGTGACTCGTAGCTTACTTCTCGGTTCGGGGCGTGACTCTCAGCTTTGATAGCTATGGTTGTAGCAGAGGTGTTGAGGTGAGCGGATGTCATTGACAATTTTAGTACCTCCCAGTAAACTGGGCTACCCAGGGTTGTTGAAGGGGACTATGAAGAGACTTAGCAGTCGTGTTAGAGAAATTGGTGAACCTAAACTATGAGAGGCATTTTCGGCGCTACTTATTACCGGAAAGATGAAGCGCGGAGGCGTGTTTGTTTCTTTGAGACTGTGTTGAAATGACAAAGCTTACACAAAGCGCTCCAGAGACACGCGTTTGCCTAACCCCACCTCCTCCAACCTTTCACAATCAAGCAGTGATGAGCAGGACGAAACCTTTGCTCGATCCTTTCCCCTCTTCTTCCGCAGAAGAAAGTACAAATGTTCAAAAAGCAATCGAAGCCAACAAGACTCGAATTATGACTACGTGTACTTCAAGATCTCTTAAGAAGATTTGGGCTACGTAGATGGTATACGGAAGCCTGACACCAATGCTCCCTGTACCCGAGACATGCCACACTACGGTCGATCAATGCCTTACATCAAATCAGGGTGCTGTAAGATCCCTAAGCCAACTAGCGTATCCTTACTTGCTGACCTTTGAGAAGGTGTTTCAAACGAGCCAAAAGCGTTCATGGTCTCCAAGGATCCGGTGAGATTTGTTACGCTGTTGGTTCAGCACGATCTATCAGAGCAGAAACCGCCACAGTCTTACACCCATACATCAGTAGACACCCATACATCAGTAGAGATGTTTCTATGATTCCAGCTGTTGAGGTCGATTTGAGCGCTCAGACAAATCGCGGTTGCAGAAATGCTCTCTCTCGGACATCCTTCTAACAACCTTTTCCGAACCTTCATAGTTTTCAGCCAACCATGCACACTCTTTCCGCAGCCACCCTGTCTTAGGGTCTATCATAGAACCCATGCTCTCCGATCCACTCATGGTTTTCGTCCTCTGTCCCTGGCTTACCATCGCCTTGGCCGCCGTCAACCGCACTCCAGAGCGTTGCCAGCAATGGAATTTCCATGCGCAGTTTATCAACACCGACACGGACATTAAAGATCTTGCCGCTTGAACGAACAATTTGATCTCTTTGGAAGAAGGTGCGCGCCTTCTTCGACTAAAAAGCGCCGATGTACGGAACATGACGGTCCTTGAAGACAGTTTCTGATGTATGGTGACATACCTCTGAATCTGGCCAGTTCGTTTGATTTACTAGCTCAAATCGATTCAAGCAAGTACCATTTCTCTGCAGGACACCTGTATGGACCAGGCAGACAAAGACAGGATCGACGACTCGATGGGTGGGGATCTTGGGCAGATCGGAGGTGCCGTTAGTGCCCGGTCCGAGAACGCCCCTTGACACGCATACGTGATAGAAGCTCAAGGGCACGCTAGCTGTTCGAGAATTGGACGCCGCCAGCATTGAGCTTCGTGCTCAATAACTGCCGCTAACTTGCTCCTAGGGGCTACGCCTGATGCTGTTGCCACAGAAGTCACAGCAGTGTGGATACATCAAAACCACAAAGCGATTGCTTTGACCTTTCGATGGTTTGGACCAGACAGTGATCTTGTAAAGCAGTAGAGACTTCGTCATGGCTTCGTGGCTCTGCGAAATTTGCGCGACTCTCTGGACCTGACATCAATACCGTGATACACTTTACTCCAATACACGCCTTTATGGCTCAATCGCCGACTTGACATGCTCAAGACAATGGAGATAGGAAGGGGGATCTTCTGGATGATTTGATGTTTGATGTCTGGTTCAGGAGCAAGAGAATGTGAAGTGTTTGCAGAAGAAGTGTATGAAGATATTTGGCAATGCTTAGAGAGTTTTCTGTAGCATCCGTATAAGTTTGTCTGGAGAGGACGGAGAAACTTGGCAAAATCTTGTCCCAACAACACCTCTTTCTCCAGCTACAGCTGTTCCAGCGTCTCCAATGCACAAGCAGTAGACTGCTCTCCAACTGTTGGATGCTAATCAGTAATTCACGCCAATTTTTCTCAGCTCCATGAGCATCTCTAAGGACCTGACGTCTAGATCTATCCTGGCACTCAAGCAATTCTGCGTGTCTGCAGACATTTTGAGTCCTTTAGACCTTTCTTGATCAGACATTCCCGCATCAGACTTGTCAGGGCCATGATACCTCTCTCGTAGCTGACGACATACAATGGGCCCTCTAGTACCGCTAACCATCACCGCTACTTGCTTGTCCTGATCCGATGATCTTCCCCATTTTTCTTCTAGGCCTGTTTCATTCACTGATCCCAAAAAGTTGCTGCTCTGGCTCTCCTGTATTTAATGTGTGACTGCTCGTCCCCTTTGACCTACGAAATTCCGTATTGCTTTACCGGTGTTGAGCAAGCGTACCGATAGATATCTACTTGTAAGAGGAGGAGGAGTGTGAAGAGTCGCGTGATCGGTCTGCAATGTGAGGTGCGAATGCGGTGGACGTGGTGCGCATGAGCGTAAGATGGGTGGAGCTAAGGTTGCTGATAATGGTGACAAACCATACATGACTAGGTGACGAAGGATGCAAAAGATGATGGCAAAGAGTTGGCTGACATTTTCATGGAAGAGATGAGGAAGCCTGAGGCGTGTGGGGTATCGGCTGTACTGATATAATCGGTCGGCCCGAGCAAAATTGCACGATTGGCCGTCTGTGGAGGAATTCACATAGTAAATAAACATTAATAGGAGGAATTAAATAACTCCCGGGTTCTGTGGTCAAGTGGTTCCGCATCTTTAACAAAATTCAAACCACGCTAACTACTTTCCAGATTCACTCAACCCACTAAATTTCAGCCCATGCACTTCCAGAAACGATGGTGCCATTGCAGTGAAGCTTCTAAGGTCATAAATGGGGGCGATAAAGCACCATCTGCTTTCACAGCAGATGAACCCTACCTTGTAGTGCGTCGCTCTTGCATGGGGTTAAAATCCCGTGTAAAGGGTGGGGGACATTGCTTCGGCAGATGGCCCCTACCTTGGAGAGCATGCAAATCACTGTGGATGGCATCTGAGTTATGGCGGTACCTCTGGTGTTCTTCTTCCAACTCGATTGGATTCTTTTTTTTTCCCCTTTTTTCCCCTTTTTCTTTTCTTTTCCCGTTCAATTTTCCCCTTTCTTTTCGAAGTGGCTGTCTCCCAACTCGCTTAGACAGACTTACACTGTGGGCTTCAACGTTAAAGACTCTTTCGACTTTTTTACAGAAGCCACTTTCAAGGCTCGTTCCGACCTTTCTCAAAGTAATCCTCACGATACAACCAATCTACGACAATTGTTGTCAGTCTCCAGCTCTATGCGCGATTTGTACTCTACAGTGGCTCTCTGCAGTTCAGATATTGGCCGCATTAGAGCGGATTGTTGGCTGTGAAACAAAAACAGTACCTGGTTATGCTATTTGGAAGAGAGTCAGGTACGTAATACCATTCCGCTATCTTGAAAGATCGTAGGTAAATTTCCTAGCACTGTTCAGCCTGAAGACATAACGTGGATCTATGCGACCGTCTTGGCTGATGCAAGATCAAGTGCTCAATGGAATCTTTGAGTCGGAGGCAATGTACAATTAACGTTCAAAGTTTGGAAACTCTCGGAGGGCTTCACACCCTCGCAACTAAAATGCCAGCTGATTGCAATGGACTTCACGCAGCCTGCAGTCTATGCCTCAAACTCGAGCTCAACCGCGCGAGCTCTCCGAGTTCTCCCTGTAGCATTTCCATCCACTCATTCACCTCTTCAAGATGAACTTCTTGGCTTCTGCAGCGTTGTTCGGCCCTCTTTTTCTCTTCAAATTTTTTGTTATTCTCACCGCGTGTGGCACGGAGGCGGAGTTCAGCCTCCACAAGCTCATCCCTTCCGGTTTTATACGCGACTTCGTAGGTCTTAAAAACACTTTCGCCAACGTATCGTACTTTCCTTGTCTCGCTCATCCGGTCTAGACTGTTATCTCGACTCTGCTCCATGCCTTTGCAATGCGCTTGAGCCTGTGGGACTTCCTCTTTTACTGCATTGAGTTCACCCTTGACAGCGTCCAGCCCCCCCTGACTAACCCATGGTTTACCCTTCCCAGGTGTTATCATCTGCATCACTGCTCTTTCTAGCTCACTCAATATGTCCGACTCTTTCTTGGTGCAGTCGCTGTGGCTGGTCCGGTGAGCGCAAGCTTCGGAAGAGGCAGGAGGAGGTTTCGAGCTGAGTAGAGGTACGGCGGCAGGCAGGGGCGAAAGAGTCTCTGTCTCGTTGAGTGGCTTTCCCATATCAGCTGGTCGAGCTATACCAGTGTCAGTGATCGAATCAAGCGGATAGACACCCTGGCAACACTTACAACGAACCGTGTCTTTGATGTTGAAGACCCCCTTCTTTGGATCTGGACGACGAGTCTTCTCCTCTTAGCATTCGACCCACCCGTGTTCTCCTTTAGCTAAGGCTCGATCGCTACCAAGGCAAGGTCACTCTGATCGCGTTGGAACGCATCCGACTGCTCTCGTCTTCGGAACTCTCCTTGGGCTCCCATTTCGTGAAGTGGATAGATGCCATGAGAAATTGACTACAGAGATCAAGAGGATGGCTTGTGGTGGTAGTGGACCAGAAGAAAACCTTGTTGGTGGTGCGGAAATTTGGTATCTGGGTTCGTGCGCGTTTGCTTGGCGAGCTCAAGGAGAGCTTTCGTCAACACATGCAACGGGAAATAAAACGCGTCGTCGCGCTTTACGTAGGCCAACCCTAGACAAATGCTGAAGTACATGCTCCTTTCTTTTTCTCATATACGATATCCAAATCTCTTTCTCGTTCCGCACCTTCTGTTGTCCAAAAACCTCTATCAGAACTTCTCACTAAAGACGGTGTCTTTTAGGGATGAAGTTATACTACCTCAACCTTCACCAATGAAGCGGTCGTACGCGCGCTACCGAGCATACTGGTCCTTTGATTACTACTTAGGTCTACTCGAGAGTCCTTCTCTCGTATCACTCATACCAAGGTCCATCTCGAAGCTTGTTGGAAATCATACAGCACTCCCTGGAACCTTCTAGGCTGCAGTGGTGTTTACCTTCTTTATTGGATTGTTCTTTGATACTCCAGGCAAATATGGCTAGATATGGCTATATAGCCATGCTCCCTTCCTACATAGTTCCATAGCAAATAATCTTTAACAAAGCTCAGTGGCCCTTGTCAATTGAAAAGATGAGCGGAGGTCCTTACGCGCCACATTTTGCTGGGCCTGTGCGTTGAATGGTGGTGCTCCCGTTATCTAGTTGGCCGTTCAGTAAAGTCGAATGCTTCTTGAAGGAGATAGCACGGATTTAAACTATTCTTCCGGTTTGCTGTTCAAGTCTTCCTGTTGGGATCGGCTTATTAGCAAATGACACACACTAATAATCACATGCTGCTACGCTACTAGGTATGTACCCCTCGGTAGCAAATTTTCACACTAGCGTAGTCTTGGCATGGGCTTCACTGCACATAAATAGCTGTCTCTTCTACATCCTACATCTTTCTTTACTCCTTGAATAACATGCAAATCATATATGTACAAGAGACCACTAAGATCATAAAAGTCCTCAATACTTCCCAATCCCTTCAGATACAAGTCAGCTTGCGCTAACCAAGTCGCAGTATCGGCCAAAATCACACCCCTCCAACGACAATGTTCACCTTTGGATAGTCATGTAATGATGGTCTGTTGGCATTCAACCACGCTGGGGTCATAAATGGCATAAATCGTCTCTCACCAGTGGGAAGTCGACCCTCTTGGAATCTCCGAGAGGGTATAACTCGTCTCCCACGAGAAGTCGGCCTACCTTGGGTTTTCCAATGTTGGTGTCAGTGGATCTTGAACAATGGAATCCCACTTAGGGCGGAACCGACAAAAAAGCAACATCCTCCCTACTACCTTCGACAACACAACATACGTTCTATTTCTTTTGTGGTTCATGCGCTTTGTCCATTACTCCCTCAAAAGAACATCTCTTCGTCGGCATTCTTTAAATGCGTTTCTGATCGATCCGTTTCTTGCCGCTTGTGGAAAATGTCTCTGTTTCATTATCGGTGTTTCGAATGTCGAGCCATATATACGCGTTCCAGTTGGTTTTCGATTGAATCAATACTGCGTGTTTAGAGTTTGGTTTGTACACTGAGCTTTGTTCTAACGCGCCGGCATCATCTCGTCGCTAGAGCTCCCCTCTGTCCTCTGAACCTTGTAGGACGATCGAGGCATTGTGTCATCGCTATGGAAGGTGGACGGTGATTGCAACGGAGTCAGATGCTTGCAATCAAATTTATCGTGGGACGAACTCGTGAGGTAAAACTTTTCAACGGCATTACATTTGCACATTCACTTCGAGGCGAGCTGAGGCGCATTCCCGCGGTTGTTTGTTTGTGTTTAGTGTTAAGGAAATCTTCTCAAGACACACACCTCGATGATTACCAGTCGTCAACGAATAGTCTCTTCTTTTACTATTCGTTTGCGCTTCGGGCTAACCGTAGCGTCATTCGCCCTAGTTCAGGTGGATTTCTCCGGTATCGTCGACTCCGACCGTTTTGTCCCCTTCCGTCCACTGTCCTCAAGCATGGGCTTCTTCATTACACCAAGGGTATATAAGAGGAGTGCGGTGACACGCGTATGATGCCCGTCCGGGAACTTCCTTCTGTGTCTTGGAAGAACCGCCTGAATATGAACTGGACCAAAGACCATTCCGTAAGACTTACTAGTGAGCACCGCCCTTTAAATGGCCAATGCCTCTGCAGAATGTCCTAGAGGCTGATATTCGCTGTAAAGCTGCGCCACGAGGAGATGATACGACTCTGGACTCAAATCGGGGAGTTGGAGGACGCTATCGATCGGTCCTCTCCTCTGTGCACTCAGTCTGTCTTGGAGGTTTAGGTACTTTCTCCCTCCATTATAGTCACGTTATATGTCATTAATGGCAAACCCAGGCGCATTGAATGCTTTCAGGGATGACAAGCCATGCTATTGCTCAGCCGAGCCAGCATCGTTGAGCATGGCTCGAGCGCAGAGAGCTGGAAAGGTTTTCAAAAGCCGCGCAGCAATACAACGTCCTTACGTCTAAGAGAAAGATCTGGGTACGGATTCGTAATAGAGCACAATTCGAGCTCAGAGGCACTTGAATCTAATATGCTGCTAGGTAGGTCAGCTCCACCTAAGCACGCGAACAACTTAAGCCTCGATTCAGCTACGGCTCAGCATAAGCATACCGGAAGGAAGACAGAAGAGGTCAAGAAGGCTGATAAAGGTCTGTATCTCCACAAACAAAGAAATATAGGCTAAGGTTTTCTAAGACTTGCGCAAAGGATCAGACCAAGAATCCCTGTGGCATGAGTGCAAAGAAACCCCGAGAGCGAACGCAAACTCTTTCAGCAACGTCGAACTACGACCTCCCATTCTTTCTTGGAATGACCTACGACCACTTTGTTCGCGAGTTCAATGACAGTGATGCATTCGAGTTGGTAGTCGATGGACCACGGCAGATGGCAGATGTTGACTAGCGTGAATAAGCGAAACGACTGTATCATTCGCGCAACGAGAAGAAGTATAGGAGCATTTGGAGTGGGACGTATATGTTGCATGCCATTGGTGGGTTATCGTTACCCATGGATAATACGATTATCCATGGATGATTATGTTATTCATGGTAGTGTATCATACATCTCATGAGCAAAATTCCACCACTACCACATGGTATCCATGGATGCTACTAAGTCTACTACACTACTTCTTCTGCCCCTTCTTACCACCCCCCACCATGGTGTTGTCAGCCATGTCATTGCCCTTGCTGGCAGCCCATCTTCCAGTGGAGTTTCGTCGCTGTCGCTTACCCTCCCTCTTGTCCTTATCCTTATCCTGATCTCGTACTCTATGACCGCGTTGAGTTCTCATAGCCATTGTTGAAATATTTGGACAGTCTGGAATGTTGTCTTGATTCGTTCCACCATGACAGACAATGAAGCATTTGACGTCTGCCTTGACACATGCACATCGTCGTGTAGAACACCATATCTTTTGGTCTCTACAGCCACAGTGGACAGGTATCTTCTCTGTGATACTCTCCTGAGCAGCACAATGATAAAGAGTCACCATATTCGTTGACGATGAGTTCGAAATACCTAGATCAATATGACTGAACAGAGAATTAAGCTCCGAAATGAGGTAGTTACGATCCAACAGACCATGCTTGATAAGTATTCGATAGCTATTATACTCCTCTATGACATCAATGATCCTTTCAAAGATTCGTTTATCGTCTGTGAAGACACGATCCAGTGCTGGCACGGTAACACTAACCTTATCACCAATTTGATAGATGATAATCTGTCTTTGCTTGCCATATTGTCGTTTGGATCTCTTATTAGCACGCTGTTAATTGATTCGAACCTACTGACGAAGCATAGTGGTGGGAGTATCATCAAGTTCTTGAGGGATATCCAGTCGAAGTCTGTTCAGCCGAGAAGATAACAAGTCCGAGTCGACAGCAAGACCCTCTTCTGACCTACGATTTGGGGATGTGAAGAGATTGAATATCGCAGAATCCTGCTAAGTGATCTCATTCTCTCGCTGCACTTGCCTAAAGACCAAATCTTCCTGACAAGCTTCCTCATCCTGCAAATTCTCCCTCCGGTCCTCCGCAATAGCCTCATCTTCTTATTCCTGAAGTCGCTGTTCAACTTCTTGCTCCATAACATTCTAATCAAAAACCTCATTGATCATGTCATCGTCAGCCTCATCCAGGATTTCCTGCTCCTCGATCTCATTGATAACGATCCCACGACTCCCTACAAGTACACGCTTATAATTGGGCTTGCGATTGAAGATCACTTCATAAAAAACAGCCTTGATAGCCTTACAATAAGTGCTATTAAGTTGTATAACGATTTTCTAAGAAAGATAGATTAGCAAGAAAGCTTCTCTAAAAACTCTCAGAGATAAATATGTGAGTCGCTTCAAGTCTCATACAATGCGTATACAAAATAAAGCAACTTGATAACTTGCGACACCTTTTTTAGGAGAAAACCAGGAGAAGATTCAGAAGAAATGAAAGAAATTGTTACATACCTCCAAAGCATCAGCCCAATGAGTACTACCATAAGTCCTCTTCCAAACCGCTATTCTCGTCTTGACGATACCATTAGCTTATTCCACAAGACCCTGAATTCGTGGAATTCTGAGACGTTCATTGATGACTTTGACACCATATCGTCTCATGAGCTCCAGACAAATACCCTTAAACTTCGTACCATTGTCCGACTGAAGAATTTCAAAGATACCGAGAATTACCAGCCAATAATGAACCTCCCGAGCGACGATAGCGACCTCCTTGTTCATCATGACAAAGAGCATATGAAATTTGCTAAAGTGATCCTCCATGTGACAAATTCAGACATAGTCGCCGTCCGGAGTCGCTGTCATATCAATGAGATCCACCTAAACTCGCTCAAAAAGACGCTGAGTTTCAATGGATTTGAGAGGGCCTTTACATTTGCTATGTGCTTTTCGATGACAGATCTCACACAATTTGACAAGAAAGAACACCTCCAAGTTGAAAATATCATAATACTCATTACCAACCTTGTTAGCAGTGACATTTTGATCGACGTAACCGAGACTATTGTGGATCATAATAATGATATCCCAAATGCGATCCTCGATAACGACCTCTCGTCGTTCTTTGAACACTCGATCAGATAGCTTCCAAAGTATACCTACATCGTACTCGAATTCGGTTTTGATCCAGACACGTTTTTTGTCGACAGCAGCAGTGAGTCGTTTCGGAATGAACTCCGTCAGTCATTGAACATAATGATATCTTTCGAGAGCTGTGATACGCTCACGAGCTTGATTCTTTCGTCCCTCCAGCATGATAAAAAAGACTAGCCGTGCTTCGGAATTGAATGACTCCACCTGAGCAAGAAAAGACGATATAAGAGCTTCATTGCCGACTTGGGGAGACAATGCATTAACTAACTGAGCAGCTGAAGATGACATGTTGAAAGGATGAGAAGTCTTTAAATTTTTTGAAAGATAAGAATATGGATAGAAGGTAAAGGATATGGATAAGGATATGGATAAGAATGTGAAAATATGATCAAATAACGAGGATGCCAGTCAGATATTTGTATACAAATAAGAGCTCTCATCCTCGGCGACAATAAGGATGCGAAGACCGTCCTCGATATCAAACAGAACCCGAAGAGACTCCTTCTTTGATAGTAGAAAGAGTCGAAGTACCTCGATCTCGGTCACAAAACCGGTCCGAAGAAGACATTGGGTATAGCTTCAAATGATGACTGCATAACTGCATCAAGGCTTCGGTGGCTGCATTGTGGAGGCCCATGCATCTTGTGGAGGCCCAAGCACAATATCCATGAATGAGATATATCGTCCATGGATGCCATGTGCTAGTGGTGGAATTTTTGCCCATGAGATGTATGATACACTACCATGAATGACATAATCATCCATGGATAGGCGTATTATCCATGGATGAGATATACTATCCATGGGTAAAATTATCCCATGAATGAGATGCAACATATACCAAGCTCGCTTCCAATACAATCAGAAAATGTTGGTATTGAGACCTACCAACTTGCAAGACCTTCTATTCTACAGGTGACTGTTCACAAATCCATTATCACAAACCGTGATAAGAGATAATAATATTGTTCTATCGATCCAACTGGTTACGAACGCCCGCTAAGGATACCGACAACTCGTGAGCCCATACTTTTTCGGCCTGAAATGGGTAAATTCCTTCGCTGTGAGCTTGCTGGCGCCGTAGTCTCCCCACTAGTCATTGTTTAGAATACGGAAACGCATTCCATATTAGAAAACCATACTGTTGTAGCAACATTACGGGAAAATGATATCTCATGGAAAGCGGGTAACCAAGGTTTATCTCGTTGAATTTGTGCAAAATTAGGATTCCCCGAGCTCAAAAATAGATAATTCGACTATCCTACATGGTCACATACCTGAATCTCAATAGGTGCAGGCCCTGGCCATCCAACTACCTCATCCTTGTCCTTAGTACAACTCTTTTAGTGTTTTGCCATCTGTTCGACCTCGGGTAATGAGGAATCTGGTCCTGCGCTTAGATATCCTACCATTAAGATGAGACGACCACATGTCTCCGTTCTTCTGGACTTGTAGAGGGGATTCATCGCTCTCTTGGAGAATTAATGAATACTTTCTTAAAAAGATGTAACTGCCTAGGCTAGGCTTAAGATTATGCTTCCTCCATCCATAAAGTTCCCTCGTTAGGAGTTGCCCCCTCTTCAATCGAGATATCAGGCAATCCTTGTTACAGCGTCCGTTAAAATCCAAAGTATGTGATATGTATAATGCTTGAATTATCTATCTAGAGCTTTCATGGAAATATGCGTATATGCCGTAAAGAATGAGTGGCTGACAAAGGCCGCGAGGAGGCTGGGAGCCAACAACCACCAATATCAACAACGTCTTGCTATTCCATGAGCTCGCTAACCTCAATTACTTCTTGTCAATGGCCGAATTTCTGGCTCCCACATCAGCCGCTGTCATGTATATGATGCCCATCATACTAACGACGATGAAGGATGCGGTAGGACGTCGAAGATAGAGCTTTGACCGCTGCAGAATCAACAGTCAGCTATAATACAACGTTGATGCTCTCAATGGTGCTTGATTCTTTGGCTATACTCATAACGAGAAGCCGTTGCTGGCGGTGGAATGCCTTGCTCATTGCCTCACTGTCCATTGGCCCATCCTACCGGATCCACTGTCGATCCGTGTAGAGCAATTTATGCTCACTCACTGGTTTGACTGTAGATTGCATTCTCTTGATGAATTCTGCTTCTGCAGCTCAAGAGAGTTTAGTCTCCGCGCTACGGCATCACTGGTGTCTCGTCGCAAGCGTCGCTCGGGAGGTCCTATTGCAGATAGAGAGAGGAGTATGATGTTCAGGGAAAATGTACGTACCTGATCTGATGCTTCATATGTCCCAGCAAGAAGTCTAAGCTCTTAGGTAAGAATTCATAAAATCTTGCCGAGCTGCCTTCGCATCGTTGAGTACTCCGGCTTCGCTCGTACCTCCGAACGTCAGTGAAGTCGAATTCGTTCAGTCCCCTATACCGCGGTCAGTCCGTGTAGTTTACTCTCAAAGTATTCAAGAGATAGACGTGTCTGTTCTAGCAGAATCTGCCGCAATCGATCTCCGGGCAATCACCGTTTGACAACAATACGCGAATAAAGGCTGGCCATTTCTGGCAGCAACAATAGCCATGTTGATATTTTCTTTGGTCATGCCCTTTGGTCCTCTTTAGTAAGTAGATGTGAAAGACAATTTGGCTCTGAGGAATTGGTCGAGGAGATTAGAACAAAAGATGGGCTACGTCAAGTTGACGAACCCTTCGTACCACAAGCCTTCCGAATCCGAAATAATAGGTCGCGGCGGGCCTATTCAACTGAAGCTCATGGTCGAGGACTTGGGGCTGGGAGTAGGATCAAGTAATCTAAGGTAGTATGTTCTTGTGTTGAGGCTCGCACCTTAATTGTGATTTTCCCTATGCAAAGATTCACTCACAATATATTCGAGATTAGTTTTTTTTTTCAAAAACTGCCCTTGTGGCCGACATGTTAAAGTATTCAGGTTAGTAAACTCCGATTTGTCACTTGGCTACCGATTTACAGATTATTCCACAAAGCCTACCAGCGCAAGGCCATCCCCCCATACAGGCTTATTGGCAAATAGATCACGCCGAGAGTCAAAAATGCATTCAAATTTCTTCGTACGAGTTGAAAAATACTACCTCGGGTTAATACTTCGCTGTTGATAAATCCCCTGATGGGCGGCTCTGCCTTGCGCGATATTTTTTTTTCTTTCTCTTTTTTCTTTTCTTCCGTGTAATGCTTTTAATGCTAACCTTTTCTGCCAGAACTGACGCAAAAGTCGTAGCCAATCTAGGTTCCTCGATACTACCTTATGTGGAACAGGGTTGTGGTAATTGTGACTAGAATTATGCTCCATTACTCCAAGACCTTTGCCCTCTCGGACAAAAACACCGTAACGTCGCAAATCAGCATTGACCTTGCCAACGATCATGATTGCTGTGCGAACCGCTTCTCAAGCTGATCAATAACGTCTTGTGATCTTCGCAGATCTTCCTGTAGCCGACCCTTTTCCTTCTCCGCCCCCTCCGTCCTATCTCTCTCACTCTGCAGCTTATGCTCGACTTCATCTTTCTCGAGTTTTAGCTCTGCAAGCTGTTTCTCCAACAACTGGATCTTTCGCATCGGATCGGCCTGCTTCTCACCATCCTCAGCACTTTCAGCTACGGTCGAGGACCCGGGCAATCCACTGGCGCTTGGCTCAACCGTCGCACTAGGAGCAGTCTTTTTCGTATGTTTGAGGATGGGCTTGAGGTTGGGGTCAATTATAGACTCCTTATCGAAGGTGCGGACTGTTCGTTCGTCAGAATAATCGTCAACGCTAAGTGAGACTGGGGCTCTTACCGTGAAACTCTCCCAAGCTGACACGTCGCCCTTTCCCAGTGCTCACTGAACATGCTCCGTCGGAGAACTCATCCTTTGAACCGGATGCAATCTTACGCTTCTTCGATGGCGCACTGAAGAATTCTTCGACTCTCTCATCGGTGGTCGGAGGATGCTGGGAAAATGTCTATGCTTAAAATTCAGCATGGTGCGTGTAGTGGCTAACAACGGAATCGACGTGCCTCTTTGAGCTTTTCATTTTGTACATCTCTAGGCACAAAGGCGTATGCCTTCTTGATTAGGGTGCCCCAAAGCCGGAACAACTTGGACTTATCCAGTTTTCCACCATCAACACCAATGTTGATAGCCCGAATACTCTGTTCGAAGTCTTCGAAAGAAACGTCCTCAATGGGCATGAGGGACGCATCCGGGACAATCCACCTCTCAGAGTCATTACCCAGGATCAGAGCGCTTTTGAAGTGTTTCTTCTCTTTGGTCTTAGGCTTGAGAAGCCAGAACCCGTCTTGCTCCTGCAGGAACTTCTGCGCTTGTAGAACCGCCACCGCCGTCTTCTCCATCCAGTAAAAATGAAATTTTGGGCATCTAATCTGGCCGATCAATCGATTGTGGCATGGGTCTACCGTGTCAAACTGAGCGCGAATACTCCCCTCCCAATACCATTCGATATCGTGCCGGGTGACAAGCTTTCCCTGTTCGCTGTTCTTGCTGCAAGAACGCTTTGCGTAGTCGGTAATGTCGGTATCGTGTTCTAGAAGAAAAGCTTTGCTGTACAAGACTGGGATTATTGAGGTTTGAAGCTGGGCGGCCATGGCTTGAGTCAATGGAAATGGAGAGATTGTGGGAAGTGGCAAGTGGAAAATTGCTTTACGTGTGCTGGAAGAAAATTTCAATGTGTGTTGACACTCTAGCAGACGCTCCTGATCCGCGTTAGGCGCTTACTGCCTGGGCCACCCTGTGTGAAATTTCTCACCCCGATACCCTGCCTAAATGCTCGAACACCGTTTCGGTCTTCCCTTCTGCTCTGGTCCATTCGATAGCTTGAGCGTGGCATTAAGTGAGAGTCTGAAGCCACTGGCTTCGCGTGAATTCCCTGGGCTCGACAACACTTCCGTGGCAATCGGGCAAAATTACTTTGTTCGTGAATCTGAACTGTCTGCAGAAACTTTGAGGTACATCTACTGATCACCTCGACAGCATGGAACGTCGCTCGTACCTTCATGGCCTCAGTCAGACATGGGAAGAAAAACCAAAGCTGCCGTTACCACCGATCCTGTACAAAATACTTCACCTTCGAGCTGAGAAAAAGTTGGGAGAGCCCACACTCTGTGGATCACGCCCTGGTTCCTGGAGCAGAAGATTGCAGTACACCACCAGCATTTCAGTGTCGACCAAAAACGGATGAGCTTGCAAAATGGCGAAGTCTGACGGTTTTCGACGTCGACAGATGATGCCAGAGTCCTGGGGAGGAATCCAACAAGTACCGTCAAAGATATGATCGACTGAGAGATCTTCATGCCCTCGCATGACTCATTGTCCACATGATTCTTGAGGTACATTTTTTCTATCGTCTCTCATGACTTTTCCAAGGCAGAGCTAATCTTGGCAGGTAATTAATGACTCGTTGCAGCATCACAGGATTACAGTCGAATCGTTCTGCGGCTCGCCTGGCCAAAAGCGCCTGGCACTTGTTTTGCCCGACAGAGGGAGCAACTATCGATTACGTGACATCCATTTGTTATCAATCTAGCGGGCTTGGAATATGCAACCACATTCGCCAATCGCCTGAAGCAAAGTCAACATAGTAGACACGGGGTAAAAGGATCTGCGAGAGAATGGACAAAGATTGACATCATTAGGCTAAAGAAAGTACTTTCGATAAGCAGATGAGGCTTATTAAGTCTTGTGTGAATCTTGCTTCGAGCTATTTGTGTAGCTAAGGTACATTCCAGGTTTTTTTTTATTTTTTTGAATCTCACCATATCGGAGTCTGTCTAGCTTAGTGGAGAGAAGCCGCTTTGATGAGAGGGGCCGTAGAGTGACTCTTGGTAAGGCTTCGATCAGTCACTTCCATTTGCTTTGCTTTTGAAACATGACACCAAGTGATGCGTGTCTTCTTGCTTGATGTTGGCCATGTGTGAATACTAGTATCTATCTACAAACCTTTTCGTTGCCTCCCCAAAATCTGGAAATCACTTCTGCACAATTCATTCTCGAAGTCACTCTCCTGTATTCATTCTCTTCAACACAACAGCAAGTTCCCTCTTGGAGATCGATGTGAATACCTATCGGCACTATGGTCTATTTAAACCCCAATTTTTTTTCCCGTAGCCCTTTCCTTTCTCTTCCCTACACACTCCAGCGACTACATTTTGCAACGTTGCTTCTTTCTTCACTGAGCTCGTTGATCCCATGCTTCTATTCCTATATACTATATATCAATATACGCGTTGGCCTTGTTATCTACCTTCAGCAAGGGCAGTCAAGGTGGAGTGTAGGCTGTCAAGCAGATTACAGGGCACTCACAATGTGACTTCGTCTTGGGGCAGGGCGGTGACATGACTTCATCAAGTCTACTGGTCGAAGTGAAATGTTTGTGATCTGTCTCAAGCCTTGTCGATGCATGTTCTGACAGACAAGTATCCAGATACATCAACTACCGCCCATACGTCCGCACCTATTCTTTCTATATACTCCATCAATAGCCACAGAGCGCAATCGATACTCTACTCGACGCTCTGCCCACGACCAAACTTTTCACCGCAGAGGTGCATCGGCAATACACAGACCCTAGGATGAGCCTACAATCAATCCTGAAGAAGACGCCACAAGCCTTTTGGATTTACCCTGCGTCGCCAGATAGAGAAGAATCTGCGTCTCCAAGGAAGATTCTCAATCCAGGAAAGACCTACAAGCAATACAAGGTGCAGGTCAACAAAGACGCAGAGAATTCTACGCTAAGAATATGGCGCAAAAGAACAGTCACAAGGTGTGGGCGATGACCCAATCATCAAGGCGCAAAACGAATGCATCATTTGCACAAGGCTACTGAGGCCCTACAGTAGCGCCGTTCTCAACCAGCTCCACGCCCTTGTACTCGCGAATAAGAAGAAATATTGGCTGGCAACCTACTTCACCATGTTTATTTCACTTCACAGCTGCTCCATGACGACGATAAGAGATGCAGAATACGCCAGGCATATTTCGTTGCCAGAATGTGGCATTGATCCATGGCCGGGGCATTGATCATCAGGATCTTTCTGTTCGATGAAAGCTCATGGTTCCGAAAGACAAAAAAAATGCGAACTCATGGACGCCAATGAGTGCGCAGACACCGCTGAAGCAGACATCCGAAGGCTCTCTGTTGGTGCGACAAAGACGGCAAAACAGGTTTCAATCTTGGAGGGTCGGCTGAAGACCGCAGAAGCGAAAGAAAAGTAGCTAAAGCGTGAGTATGTTGTCACTATTCCCTGGCTGAACCCAGGCAATGCATTGAGATATATTCTGACTGTCCGCAAGCTAGAAGTCATGCACCGCACTTCAACAACTCTGGGATCACCAAGATGACGAGAAGACTAGAAATGGTACAGAGGAATTGTACCTATACATATATATGCTCCAACAGTCTCACCGCGATCTTTCGGAGGCGGAGCGCAAACTTAGCAAGTGGGCTGCCATCATGACCAGCGCCGCCACAAGGGACATCATCGTCCCGGACATTCGCATGCTTCCCCTCCCCGGATATCCTACCGCGAGGTAGCGAGGAAGGTGCTTGCTGCAAACCCACAGCAGAAACTCCAGAAACTCGACATGGAGGACCAGTGGGACGGTATCATGGACACGGTGTACAATTTCGAGAGACTATGCGAGCGAAAGAAGAAGGTAATGTGTCCCAAGGTCCAAAGCTGTCACTGATCGCTGATACTTTCTTCTGGCTGCAGCTTATATAAAAAAAATGAGCATCGCGAAATGCCAGAGGAGGCAAAGACAGCGAGCAAGCGGAAAAGGGGGGGAGATCAGTGACGAGTCGGAAAATTCTGACGTCGAGCTGGGATCAGCGGTTCCCAAGGTATCTACACGCTGCCTAAAGAAAGGGACATCCTACGTTGGCGATGCTGACTAGATCAGGCCCACGTGGAGAGCAATCTGGCGTCTGTGGAACGGTTTCAGACCGTGGACCACCAACTTTGCCAGCGGAATCAGAGGTAGCCACGCCTGTGACCAAGGCAGCTACGGTTACAGATGCTTGTCCCCAGCCGGCCAAAGACGCCCCAGCCGAAGCTTCTACGACGTCTGCGAGCCAGAGTTTGCAATCTAGTACCGTGTCAAGTACCTCTGTTCCTGCCAGTAGGACCGAGAGAGGCGGTGTCAGGGGCAGAGGCAGAGGCAGAAGCAAAGGGGATGGTAGGGGCGATGGCAGAGGCGGTCGCGGACGCGGGCGAGGAGACAGAGGCAGAGACTTTAGGACAAGGCCAGGCAACGGCTCCGGACAGTCGGCGGTCGGGCCACGAACGCGTGTGGATCCAGAGGCCACTTTGATACCTATCCCAACGCGAAGACCCAATCTCCCGACAGGCGCGGCTCCGACGGCAGGCGCAACACGAGCAAGACTCCCTCTTCCCGAAGAGAATGCTCTAACACCAGCAGAGTTGAAGGAGATGCGGGAAGAACGCATAGCAGAAGTCGGACTCGAACTATTCGGGATAATCCACCTCAAACGGAGATTCAACACGTACACCGAAGTCAACAGTTCGCCTTGTATCCTCTTCTTGCTGCTCTACACCCATCCAACCCTTTTTCAGACTCGACATGACGCGTCCACGCAGCGGAAGTAGTGGAGATGCTCTACCAACACACAACCTTGAAGATGGGCCAGCTCCTGAGACTCCGGCAGACCCAGAGCCCACGATGAATTGCCATCACTTCCAAGTCAATTGGACAAAAGCGCAATTCGAAGTCCAGAGCAGCAGTACATATATATAGTTTGCCAGCGACTTCATGGATAAAAATCATGCCCACGGACTCGCTGTGACGCGCAAGACCATTGTGAGCTACTGGAACCAGCTAATCTGGAACTACTGTGGCGACGCAACTCCAACGTGCAACCGCTTGGAGTTCCAGGTAAGCCTGCCTCAAAACAGAGTTTCAATTCGTATAACGTAACTGATCTCGTGTTCTCTGATAGACTGGTTCTCCCCACTTCCACGAATTCTGCGTCGAGAAGGGATTGCTAAAGGACACCAAGGAGAATGATGAGGAAGACGCGCTACCGTCATCTTCTCAACCTACCCCTGCCGCAACAGTGCTACATATCGCCAATGAAGAGCCTCCTTCAGCGATATCACATCCTCCACTGGTTCCCATAGCCCAGCCATTCATAGTTGGTCCAAATGGACGTATCAAGCAGTGTGTGAAGGTACTATGCGGCAACGTAGGAACCCTCGCAGACAATTCTATCACACTCGCAATTGGTCAACAGGGTGTTGACGAAATCACCTCTTGCGCGATGGACCTTTTGGATGCGGGTTTTATGGAACTTCTTAGGCGTCCGCAGACGGCCCTGGCAGAAGTTGCCGGAAGATTTCTCAAGCCCCTTGAGAGGGGTTCCGACCCAGTGAGCGTAGATTCCTTCCCAGCGAGAATTGCGATGTGGGGATGTCGAGGGAATGGAAGTGCTACTCGTACTGGAGATGAGTGTGTGGCGGAGGTTATAAGTTACGTATCAGGTTTGATCCCTAATGGCGCTGGTACAATTGTGTGGTGGGGCTTCTTATTTGCATTTTCTTATTGGAACATATCTTTAAACGCAAACGCCGAAGCTGGAAGCCAAGATGAAGGAGGACTGGGAGGTAGAGCCTCGTTTTATATAGCACTGAATGTATCGACGTTCGTTCATGAGTTCGTTCATTGATGGTCATTGAAAGGCCTAAAATTCCAATTTCTTCATGACTTGACCGTCTTCTCCTCCTGCAACCAAATTCCCTTCCTTCATACCCACAATGACATCTTTAGAAAACGTACCCTGGCAGCTAAGACACCGTGGGAGAGTGCATAAAGTGGGAATGGACGAGAAGGGACTTTCATATCCCAATAAGCAGAGGTAGAATGTTGGCAGTCAAGACGTGGTGGTTTTGCCTCTGGATACAGATGTTCTCTAAGGTTGGAACCCACATACAAGCCGGCTTTGATCTGCTTTTATGGGTATGATTGAAAAGAGCTTGGGAAGTCGATGTGCTAATTCGAGAAGAACGGTGGCAAGAAGATTACGCACGAGTGCGGAATGGAGTGGGTTGTATCCGTCGCCGTTGACACCCATTCTGATTGATACCCACCATAGTACGCAAAGATTGAAAGTGTGGGAGCAGCTATGATTGCCACACCTCTCGAAATGGTTCCTCTGTGCGTAACTCCTTATGCTCTATTACAGCCCCAGGACTCTAGCGACCGTACAAGTCCTATTTTCGCGCAGTCCCGGCCACTCAATCACATTCCCTCCTTTTCCAGACTACCCTTTTCTATAGGGTCATGCCGACAAACAATGCCTAGCCCTTGAAACGCAAGGCCAAGCCCGTATCTGCGAAGTTGGAAATCGTCGGTGCACCTTGCTCCCCTCCAAGGTCTTTCCAGGCAGACTCATCGAAGTGGAAAGCGCCAATTTCTTCTTGCTCTACATGACGAGCTTCAGCTTCGTGCTTGGTTCCTTCCACTTGGGCATAGCGTCCGGGCTCCTGTATCTTTTGCCGCTTTCCTGCAAGATGCTCTTGATCACAGATCCCCTGCTCTTCCATTTTCTCCCTTGCTCACCGTCATCATCCCTATCTTCTGCGCTTGGTGCCTCGTCGCGCTCTCGCTTTTTGGCTCCATGTAGAAGTCCCTTTGCCTCTACCCTCGCTTTTGCAACCTCATAAGCGCTTCGATAATCCTCTACCAAAGCGTGGTACATTGTCGAGTTACAGTCCTTCGTCTGATGACCAAACATCGCGTCAGCGATAGTTCTCATCTTCAACGACGTAGCTTGCGCAGATTTACCTCTTCAATCTTCAACTCTTTTTCCAAAGCATCTTCAAAGTGATAGATCTTCGTAATGACCGCCACCCAAAGCTCTTACATCGTGAATAAGGAGATGCTCTTGGGGCGATTGGCTTGCAGAACTCCTTTCACAAAGTCGACGTATTTGATTTGCTGTAGCGCGAGGCGCGATACCCTTGGCACCATGATTTTGTTCCCGTCGTTGTCCTCCATGAATATAGAGCCTGGCCATACCCGCCTCTGGTTGCGATCAGGTCTACTTCGAGACTTGTTGAACTCACCAAGGTCGACGCGATACTCTCGTGCATAGAAGGCTCTCGCGTCTGCGCGCCTTTCCCAGTATACGTCGTACATGGGGCTCTCCACCTTTGAATGACACGTTAGCGACACTATCCACCCTTGCACATGTAATTTCGGCGACCTGCCTGAGCCAGAAGTTGATAGCTCATAGGATGATCCGCTGGATAAAGTCCTTGGATGAAAACAGTCCATTGCTGATCCAGCTCATCCCTGTCAAGCTCCCGCCCTCGCTCGCATTTGCTCTGATCCTGTGAAGCGTAGGTAAACTCTATGATAGTGTAATTCCGTTTCTCAAAATGGTATCTAGTAAGACGTGGAGTAATTGTTTCCCCTCTGTCTTCCTTCTTGAGCTTCTTCTGTTTTGAGGACCGTGGGGGTGATCCATCTCTCCGCAGCGTTCGACGCTGATGAAGCATTGTTTCAGCTATGTGTAAAGGTTAATTTATGTAGGGAAGAGCATCGCGTTGAGAGATAAGGTTACTGGAGGACAGCAGGAGTTTCTGAGACGAGGCGCTCGCGAAGTTACGACACGTGACGAGTACGTAAGGTTGTGTTTAAGAAGACGCGTCTCTGCCAAAGACTTCGTGAACTAAAGCTCGGTCCCTAGCCAATTTACCATTCGAACTCTTTTCTTCAGTAAGGCAGTGAACACCCCAAAGTTTCAAAGTTGACATACCTTTCTTGTTATGGCATCATTTAGAATATCACGTCGGGTATGAGCAAGCTTTCATCCGTTGAGATGCCGAACTCCAATCGTCAGGGGTGGTGAGGACGGTGTATGACACAGGAGATCTGTATTAAGAGCGGCTTCTACAACAAGCTAGCAGGCAAGTGCTCTTCATAGTCAACGGATACGACATAACAATGACTGGTTTCCAAATAGGATATTTTTCCTTCCGCATCTTCATGGACATCATTTTCCTGAACGCTAGCGAGCCGGAGGAGAAAAGGAGAACAAGAAACTAGACCAGTCCTAGCCAGAGGCTCTGATGCCGAGGTCAACGCCACCACCACCGTAATGACATTGCATGAACAAGTTACCGGAGTGTCTACGTTCCAGAATTGACCTCAAACGAGCCCAGCGTAGGGATCTTCTAAATCTGGGTATCAAATCCTCTGGAGCCAACCCAGTTGTTTGAATCAATATCCTTAAGTTGAACGCACCGTAGTTGTTCAAGCTGGCGATATTCAATCGTCATGAGGATCTGTATGAGACCCCAGGAGAGACCGAAGAGGTATGATCTTCATAAGCAGCAATTTTACAAGTTACTGATTCTCTACATATCTAGAGTCCATCTCGAGCATAGTAAGCAAAAGTGATATCCCAGATAAGATGGCATGGTCCACAATAGTACCAAACTCAATGTTTATCTGAAGGAGACTACAGGCACGAAGTGTGCTGTCAACCTCGCCGTGAACAAATTTGGGATTGGCGGGCAGCGCGCTCAAAGCTTCCGCCATCTCAGGAGTGAGCGCAAGAGCTAAGTCGCATAGCCTATGAGAGACTCGAGAGAGGAGGCGAGCGTAGATGGCAATGGCGTCCGCGGCCCTAATACTGGGAATCAGCTTGATGCACGAAGTACGCAGTTAAGGGCGTGGGATGTTGAGCTCGACTAATCGTAGCATTGCACAAAGATAAGAGAATGAAGTTTAGAAGACCTAGTCTGCGTAAGTCCTTATGTCATGACAGTGTTGATACGTTCTTCCATTTGGGGAGTAAAAACCCAAACAACAAAATTTGAAATTTCCGATCGGCACCTTGGCTGGAGCGCTGGGTACGAAGGACCTGGAGTTCGGTCGAGTATTGCCTTGTATTCGCGGTGTGCTTCGACCTCGATAATGTTCAACTCGTTGTTGCTCTTTGTTCCTTCCCTCTTCCATTTTAGACATTCCAATTACATCTGCACCGTAGTGGAAGAGGATGTGTTCCTGCGAACATTGGTTTAAGCTCTTGATAAAAGGCGCACTTGTGCGCTATCAGGATGTATGGAAAGTAAAGCTATCGTAAGAAGAAGAGAAATGGATAGAGCGAGTAGTCAGTACCTCTAGACGAGCATTATGAACAAAGGTAAGAAGCTTGAGAACAGGACTGATGAGAGCCAGGTAGTAGGCGTAAAAGCTTTGACTTGGGGGAATTGGCGCCGATATCTGTACCTTAGCTCCTTAGAAAGCTCGGGGCCGTCAACAAGAAAATTGTGTCAACATACTTTCGGCGAGGACGCGTCTTGAGGGATTTTCTTTCAGTCACCAACTCTCTTACAACTACATCAACCGCGAGATGTCCGAACCCCTAGACTTGACGATGGAGTGCCATCGCGTACAAGTTAACTGGACAAAAGCGCACTTCGAGACATTGAAGTTTAGTATCGTGGGATTTGCAAAAGATTTCATACACGTGAACCAAGTCCACGGTCTCACGGTGACACGCAAAACCATTATAGGCTACTGGACCATGCTCATATGGAACTTCTATGGCGACGGAAATCCGACAAGTAACAGGCTCGAATCTCAGGTGACCTGTCTATCCAACAAGTCGCGTGTTTTGACTGCTCGCGTGTTCTTCGGCAGGTTGACTCGCCCCACTTTCGTCAATTCTGTATCGAGCGTGAACTGCTTGAGGATTCTCGGGAGGGCGAGGAAGAAGACACGGGTTTCCGACCCAGTGAGCGTAGGGTCACTCGAAATGAGAACAAGAAGTGGCCAGGCGCGATGATGGAAAAATGCTCGGATCCCAAGACCACGACCAACGATCGTCCAAAATTCTTGGTCCCCCTCATCGGACTACGGGCATTGAATCACGTAGAGTATAAGACTCTTGTGCGCGAAATCTTGAAAGCGAACCCAGGCACAGACATTGCATACTCAGAAATGCAGCTTTTATGGGACGCGATCGTCCATAAGGTTTATTACTTCGTCTGCGCCTGCGAAAGAGAGGCAAAGGTAATGTAAGTATGAATTTGCCGTTCTAAAGATTTAAACGGAGGCATCACTGACTAAAATCTTCAATAGAGCATGGCCATAGATGGCTTTACCATCGAGCAATACAAGCAGCTTCTTGTTGAAATCCGCGGTGCTGGGGAACTTGGCGCTAAGTCTAAGAGGAAACTTCGGGACAGTAGCTCTGAGGTACCAGTGACATGCTCAAAGGACGAATGGACGTCTATTGACCCTTTTGGATAGGCTGATAACTCGGACCAATCGCCAAGTGAACAGAAGAAGAAGCGGAGGGCCAAGAGGACTCATCGAATGGGGCCTGGTCCCAAGTCTGGTGCACCACGTCAGTCTTACAGCTCCCGCTTCCACACAGCATCTCTTGCCTAACTTACTTTCGCACAGCGTCCGCAGGTACCGCATCACGCTCTGCCTCTGTTCAAACTATGCCACCTCCTAAGACGCCAACAGCTTTCACGACGCCAGCTGTTCTACCACGATCTGAAATTGAGTCGCAAGAGCAGACTGCCGAGCCCGGACTCAATAGCCGGGGGATCGGACAAGGCCGGGGGAGTGGATCGGGTAAGAGACATGTTCTGAGTGGAGATTGCGGGATGCTGAGATAAATGCAGGCTTGGGGATTATGCAGACGAAGAGAAGTGGGAAAGGAGGTCCAGGTGTTCGTGGGGGATTCGCTGGACGAGGCGTCTTAAGAGATCACCGATGATAATATTTCTGCCGATGAGGTGTGCGATACGCGACATCGGTGGTTGCGGCAGCAATGATGTATTCTAGAAATAGTTTTGATCACAATACACAGTGTATATCGATATTGGTACCGCATGAATTAATGAGCTTGTAGTGATGCAGGAAATGATAGGGTTCTGCTGCAACAAAAGAGAGACCGCCGGGCTTATGAAAGAGCTATATGATTTCGCGTCCCTGAGTCAGCACATGGAGACTTTCGGTGCTCAGGCACGGGAAGTATGAAGCTGGATGGGAGAGTGGGAATTTTTCGAGATATATTCTAGTTTAGAAGAATTTTTTGAAAGAAATCGGGAGCTTAGCCTGGGTTAAAATGTTGATCGCGTTGAACCGAACCATCGCCAGACGACTGTAAACGAATTTCTTTTTGCGGTTCGAGCCCGGGTTATGTTTTTTTCTTTTTTTTCAATAAGCACGCTCTTGTGAAACGCACTAGCTCTCTTTTTCTCCTGGCTTTTGCTCAGTATAAAGAATCGCAGATGGAATGCTGCTATTGCGATTTCTCCACGTCACTGACTGGAGGAGCTGGCTTCATAGCTCGCTTGGCCAGGTGGCAAACTCAGGTGTTTACCTAATTTCCTCGCCGGAACATTCACATACTCTGCAAAGATGGATCTTAAGGCCAGTCTTCAAAGAATGCGGGCAGCGGTATGAAGATCCAGTCCTTCTTGTGCGATTGTTTATTTCATGATACTTCCCAAAAGTGCTTGGCGCAAAATGTTCAACACACCACAACTTACTCAAAGGATAGCAAAATCCCTCCATACTCACCATTCTCCACGACTCACTGGTCCACATTCACCCCGCACACCTACCTTCGCAGACTTTCTGATCCTGATTACAGAGTTCGTCCATTGCAAACCCTACCCTGGCACACTGCAACGAGGCTCTAGTCCATCAGCAGCGGCGGATGTTTGAAGACGAGCCGAAAGACACAGAGCGGACGAAGCATCGATTCGAAGAGCTATCCGTCAAAGCATCCGTGACGATGTCTCGGTGGAGAGTAACAATCCTGAGTTCTGCCCGAGGTCTGTTGCACCATTGCCGAAACCTTGACGTCCTCATTACTGACCTCTGTCTGCAGAGCAAAGTTTCCCTCTCTCTCACTCTCTATGTCTTTCTGTCTCTCTCCCGCAGAGACAACTGGCTACGCTCCAGTAAGATGTGGGCGCCTCATACTGCCCTCCCAAACCAGATGGCATCACCTATTCGAACACCCACGAAGGCCAGCGCGCCGCAAGGGCCCACGAGAATAAGGCACACCCCAGCCCGGTTACCATAAGGGTTCCTGATCCCAAGCATCGACTTGCTCTCCACAGGCGACGTCACTTACAAGATCACAGCACGCGTATACGGTAGCTGGAGGCCGTAATGGTCAGAGCTGTCGTACCTTCCGACATTCAGAAGCCTTTGGGATGTCCTTGCCAGTAAACCTACGGTATGCGGAGATGTTTGCGTGATGAGGACCAAGGCAAACGGGGGGCATCAGTGCCATGATCAAGGGCGGAAGATCTGATACGGGGCACGATGAGACGTATCGTTATGCTTTGAAGGAGTAAGACCAGCTGAATGGAGAGCTTGAGGTCCTTATCTGTGGAAGGGGCTTTTTTCTCAAGAGATACATGCCTACAGGAAAAAGAGAGGCGCTATTCGACAGGACAGGAGGTCGCGTATTCGCGGAACGATGCGGATCGTCTATAGAGTTTGGGCGTCCTCGACGTATCGATTTGATAACTTTTCTAACATACTGTTGTACAAGTGCCGTGGATCTCACGCTGCAGATGCAAAGGATCTATTGGTCATCACTTTCTAACGTCTCACGCTATAACAGAAAAGTCTTGGTTTCGACCCGCACGCTCTCATCATCTCTCAAACCACATACTCTCTCACCCTCCGAGGACAGATCTCTGCCGCCTTCGTCCTCCATTCCTCAAAGCCCTTCGCGAAAAGCGGATGAGCATCCGGCCTCTCCTTCTTTACCTCCTCCAGATACTTCTGCCACGGCTTCCCCAACGCCGTATAATGCATCACCTTCACATCCCTGTACGCATCCTCCAAGGTCTGACTCAGCCGTTTAGCCCGCTCTCTCAGTTCATCCTTCTGGACTTGCTCTTTGTGCACCTGCTCAACAGCATCCCTGGCCACTTGAATGGTCGCGTCGCGCCTTGCCGTGGCGTCGCGGTACTGGGATAGAAGGGCCTGATCGGCCGCGGAGAGGTGGTTGGTGTCGTTGGTAGAAAGCGGGCCTTTGAGTGACGGAAGTACCTCTATCGGTGGAGGATCCGGAGCCGGAGGTAGTTTCCTCGATGGTTTCCAAGCCGGGTCTCGTGGTGGCTCAGAGCCTTGCCACCATTTCGGGATGTTGTTTGATTCCCATTCGCTGTTGAGGGTGCAGTAGTAACCGGGCAGCAGCATGGCCGTCTCGGCGAACATTTCGTTCAGCAGATCCATGTCGAACGTGTCTTTGCCAATGTTTTCGAGGGCGGATTCGATGCGGCCCCAGAGTCTGTCGCTGAGAGTGACGAGGAGAAAGGCAGAGGTGAAGCCGAGCGCGTCGGCTTTCCAGCGCGCACGGGGAGCCGCAAGGTCGACGGCTGGGAGGGAAAAGACGTGGTCGAGGGACTGCAGTAACAACTGGTCGGAGTCGAGGATGAGGACCCTTTTCAAGGACGGTATATACTGGTGAAGGCGGAATCCGACGAGCTTGAGGAAAACGTCGGCGTAGTATGGTCTAGCGTTATCGTGAAGCGGCGGAGGCTCGTACGGTATGACGGTAGCGTTCTGGGCCGTGAAGTTGGACAGGTATTCAGAGCCGAGCGTAGGCTCGACGAGGACGATGATTCGGTGTTTCGTGTGAAAGACGTTCTTGAGGCGGTCTATGTTGATGAGTACGGAGCAGGCGTACTCTGCCCTAGTAGCATAGAAGACGTAAGCGTAGGGCGTGAGACCGAAATCTGGCGTAGTTGTAGTATTGGCATGAAGCGTGGGTCCATGTACAGGTCCCACTTGAGTGTCGTTGTGCGTTATTTGCGGAGTGATGAGGGAAGGACACGACAAGTCGCTGAATCGGCGTTGCATATAAGGTTGGCATATTATCCAGAACCAGAGGATGGAGGCAGCACAAATTGCAGACACAAATATCTTTCGTATCAAGTAATGAAATGGCATCATGCTTTTCTCGCAACAATGAAGGTAGTTATATGATCGAGATGAAACACCGAGAAGCCATTCAGCAATTTTGCTATATCCTACACTCAGCCGAAGACGTCTAGGTACTTTTGCGAAACTCAAGTATGTTTCTCACCCTGCAGTGAGTCCATAGTTGCGGACAGGCCTTGCCAGTACCAGGTTCGGTGAGAGGCATTACACATTGGGAAGAGAGGAAGATGACCAAGAAGAAGCAGAAAAGGCCAGCACAACGTGGAGATGCGCCGAATCAAGCCGACGACACATCTAACATCGCTCTTCTCACACCATATCTCACTCTCACCACCACCCAGGATCCGTTTCACAAGAGTCTTGCGACGCACGATCTTCGGGTAACTTGAAGCGATGTGTGTCAGGTTTACGCGCATAAGCGACTCGGCTTATTGATGTTGTCATAGCAGCCAAGATTCTTATCAAGTGTCGCTGTACGAGTAAGTGGAACAGTCATTAAACACTTTGCGCGGAGCGTGTTGTATCCGCTTCACCCCTAAGTGTCGCATATGTGCGAATTACGCTCAATTCCTCCCTTCAATCCTTTGGCCCACGCCGAGCCATAAGCCCGACCTACACAATGCAGTGCCGCGGTCCATCGTTGCGATATGCGCTTTCTGCTCAACACGCGAATATCTCGACCCTCCCCTTTTGCAAACATCATTTCACCTGAAGGGGCTTCACCGTCGGAGTCATTGGTGCCCTATACTCAACATGGCCAGGTCTGCTCATGTACTTCTGATCCTGTCTCTTCTGTATCGCCTCACTCTGGTCCTTGGCATGTCCATCCAGAGCCCAAGAACAAACCCTGGCAGCGACAGTCTTCCAGAGATCATTGTTCCGTCGCAGTAAGTCTCTCCAAACCTACTAGAAAACAGCGCCAGAGCGTGCTGATGCCGGGCTCGAGCAGTCCGTTCAATGCCAGCATCAGCAGTTCAATTCCCGGTTTTAGCATCGATCTTCGGTTCCGCGAGGACCGGCCGGCGAATCCGGTACAAATGTACTCCAGCATCTTGTTTCTAATGTCCAAAGTGTTCCAATATGCGTGGGAGAACACCGTTCCGGGTGAAATTTACTACGGTACTTCCATGTGGGACCTGTCGATATTCTGTAGTCCGAATACACAGTTGCGTCAGCTGAGAGCCATGCACGTGTTCCATGCGCTCCTGGATATCGGAAACACCATTGCTACGAGTCGGCAATTCTTCGAATTTCAGTGTGGATTGTTATTGCACGGCCAGAACATTGGCAATGTGACACTGAAGGTTCGTCATTTCAGGGTGTATTTTAGCGCTTCGTTACTGGTTGACCCAAGGTTGATGGGTACTATTCCTGAATGTCAAATCCTTGAAGCTATCGAAGCTGTTTGATGCTGTTCCTGCAACACAGGCCCTTATTGGGAAAGAGAATAGCTGACTCGAACGACAGAGACCAGGGCCGTGGTCTTTGGCGGCCACAGGTGCGAACGGCACCGAGGATACCTTGAGCTCTGCCGAGAAAAACAATTCGAATAGCAACCTGCTTTTTTCCGGAAAAAAGGGAACTTACATAGACCCCTACGACTCCGAGCGCCGGATCAACTACGAGGAAACATACCGCGCAGAGCGAATCGATGTCTCGGAAATATTCACTGCAGTACTCGACGGCATGTTCGTCGCTGCACCATATCCCAGATACGCAAAGGGCGTAGCCATTAATGGTGTTAGCGTAAGCGGTGGGTCAACCATCAACCTTCACGGACTCGGAACACCGCCACTTCCGTTCAGCTGGGCCTACGCTGCAAGAGTACTTTCTTATTTGTTCTATTTTGTTATGGTACAAGAGCGTTTATTCATGGAGTTGGATTTTGACGTTGAAAGCGGGGGGGTCCAAATTGCTAAGGGTTTTGTTTTCAAGCTGCCGCCTATTCAGAATAATGTGACTGGAATCACTGCGATCTCAAGGCGTCAAATTTCAGCGCTGTCCGGTCTATAGATTCTTTTTTGGGTATTGAATTGAAAGTTCGCCTCAGTGTTGCAAGGTCTGGACTTAGGATTTAGGATGTCCATGGATTTGACATGAGACTTGATACCGCCGAGCCCTAGCTGAATGCCATCTCTGAGCACTAAGCGCCTCCAGGCAAAAGCGGTCGAAGAACATCAAGTCGAGCAGAGTTGTTAGCCTGGCATACTGTGGTCAGCGAGTGTAGTCGGATGATCGAATACGACGAGAAAAGTGTCTCACGTTATGCTTCAATAGCGTATCTGCAAGGATACGAGCATTATCCCGGTCCTTTGAATCAGCGTCTTGACTGGAGACCGCAGCTATGAAGACCCCTTTGTTTGCATTTCCTAACAGTGCGTTGTAGATGGCTTCACCCCATATTTGCGAGCTGGCCATAAGAGCCAAGCCAAACCAGCCTTCTGTTATAAGCGACGGGTTCTGGGACTCTACGATCATTGCTACCACGGGCTGGATCATTTCTTCAGGACGGAAATTCACTTCGTGCACTGATTGCTCCATGAGAAATTCTTGAGAGCAAACTTGCTTGCCGTCACCACTTTTGGCTGTACGCCATAGCTCTACAACGGTACGTGCAATCTCGATCTTGATAGCTGGATCATGGGTGTTGCTGTGGAGTTGGACAAGCCGAGAAGCGTAGGTATCTTTGTTAGCTGAGGTGTTGGGTCTCAAAAACCGATAAACGTTCTCGAAGCATCCTCGGAGCAATAGCCTCACCAGGCTGACAGCCGCATAGTGTAGAGTCGGGCTTTGAAACCTCGACCAAAGCAATGTAATGCTTTCAAAGTTTTCGAGCTCTTTCTTATTCGCCGCAGGTACTGCCAGATTCTTCATTAGTCGAATCGATTCTTCCAGAAGCTGGAGATTGCTAGAATGATCCAGAAGGACGGTCAATAAACGGTGAATATTGAGGTTCATGACCATGTCGGTAGCATTCTGGTTAGAGCTCGCCACATTACGGAGTATGCTGCAAGCACAGACTTGCATCTGCGGTTCATTCACCGACAGCCACGAGATAAGTCTATGCACAAAATCAGACGTGGGCAGATATTTGACAGTAAAATCGGTCAGCGCAGTGATATCCCATAATTTCGCAGACAAGGCGGAGCGTAAAGCTGTGAGTTGAGCTTCATCCTCGGGATCCTGACCTGGGCAATACAGTTTTGGCTCAGATGTCGAGCTGAAATGATACTCCGCACTTGCAGCATCCTGAGTGTAAGTGAATACAAACAAATCCTGAAGGATCGACAATTTGTCATTGTCTATCAAAGTCTTCTGAATTTGCTCGTGCTTCAAAAGAGCAAGGATTGCATTAGCCAAAGAAATCTGGGTTTCGATGTCCACACATGGAGTTGTGATGACTTTATAGATGACAGCGATTGCTTGAGGATTTGGGTACACTTCTGGAACGACTGTGCTCTTTTCGTCAGCATTTGCGCTCCAAACCCGGCCACTATGTGTACCCACAGTCCTCAACGACAATGTCTAGCAGGAAAGAAACTTGAGGGAGAAAATGTGAATTGTAACATCGGCGCTCGAACAATTTGATAATACTGGGAAACAACCGAGCGGCCCTCAGGGCTACCTGCGCCGGTTCTCAAAGCGGTCAGCCTGGCTGTCTGAACGGGACGGGTGGTAAGCTACCATAGTCAAGGCAAAGATTACAAAGCACGCCAATGGTGATATCTGCTTTGTCTGCTTCGTTCAGGCGAAGGAGCAAGGCTGGTAGCTTTAGCTTGGCGAGGGCGCGCTCCCTGTTGATGTCTCGAAAAATAATCAGTACCCGTAAGTAGGAACTCCATCATGATACGAACCCAAATCGGCGCACGAATTGCCCACTAATCGTAGTGCATTCAATGTCCAAGCATGTTCATTTACATCTTCAGCGAGAAGGTCGAGGTAAAAGTCCAGTACGCCGTTGTCACCGAAGGGTAGCCGATATGATTCTGAGCCAGTTTCAGTTGGGTGCTTCTGTAGTAGTCCTTCCATCGCTAGAAGACTGAAAGAGCTTACCGTATCGACTGCCGTCCGCCAAGATTTTCGTTGCAGGTACGAGACTTACGGGTGAACTTCGTTTCAAGTATTCCAGAACAGAGACCACAGCTCGCAAAGCTTCGCCGATTTCCAAACCAGAATCAGCACGTTCGAGCAGTTTGGGCCACCCATTAAAGCCCAGGCCGGTCAATCCCCCAGGTACGACGCTGCGGAAGATCTCAGACAAAGACGGAAACATTGGTGACAACTCTAGCTCTGCCATACTTTCTCCAGTGGAAGGAGATGCTGACCCCTCCGGACTCGAAGGTGACGGAAGCGCTTCCATGATGTACAGAAGACCGTTTCGATCTTCAGCGAATCATCTGGTTGCAACAAAGACTAAACGCTATGTCGGCTCTTCAATCATGCATTCAACTGCCATTGGAAAATAACATATGAGAGGACACTCATACTACACTAAGGTTTACAGTGTCAATTTGATTGAAGAGCGAACCAGACAGGACAAAGACATAGATGATGGAGGATAAGGCGACTAGCTAGAGGAAAGAGCATAAGTACGTGCTGTCCTCGATCAGCATTCTGGATTCTCGTAAACTGTTCGGCATTTCAATGGTGCATGCGGTACTTTCGGTCGCGGAAATAAGACCGTCCTCGGCGGAACATTGTTCCTGATATCAGAGCTCGTAGCCTCGTACTGTAAATATCGCTTGAGAAAAGGTCTCTTAATCACAAGAAGCATCATTACTTGCGACCATGACACGAGCACAACAGACCATATCCCTAGCACTGCTGGCCTCATCCGTGAGCTTCCCACTTCATGCACACTCACGATCAATTTGCGCTGACTCAATCCCCCAGCTCTACCTCGCCTGCTTCCTCCACATAATACCCTTCACCAAAACCGTCCAAGACGAAGTGATACCAGTCGTACGGCCTCCTTTACCCCCCAGATCCCCATCGCTTGCTGCGAAGCTGACGATGCCTGCGACAGTTCCCTCTCTGGGCTCTGGTGTCCTTCGGTTCCTACCTTCTTTTCAAGCTGGGATGGGGCGTATTTACATTCAACGATGTACCCCAAGCGCATAAGGAGTTGATGGGGGAAATCGATATGGCAAGGGACGAGCTGAAGAGGAATGGGATCGATTTGGATTGATATGGTGCTATATACATGGCGTAATAAAATACTTCGACAGTAACCGAGCCAAATCGCTCTGTTCAGGTCATGCTCTAGGTCCACCGCCTGTTGTCCGTCATGCACGTCCCCGTACCACTCCGTGCGGACGTTTTATTGAGACTCGGACTTGCCCCTGCCAAATAGACGATGTTCACCTGTAGGAACCTCAAGATGTTTTCATTTGACGCTCGACTCCATGATTTGGGTCTCCGTGGTCCTCGGATGTGGCAATCCAGCCACAGACCAGACACCGGGTTCGATCGTGGCTGTCTTCGGCCCTATCCATTGGATTTTAATCGATCATTGCTTGCACTGTAATCCACCTCAGTACTCTCTTTCAACTTGCCTTCTCCCTAGCCTTCCTCTCCCTCAATTTCTTCTCCGTATTCATAAACTCCCGAATCCCCACCGGCACCCCCTCGAACAAACCCCCTTCATCCTCCCCACTCAGATCCATCCCCCCAAAGCCCCCAATCTCATCCACATCTCCCACCCCTCCCTCATCCCCACCATCATCCATACCCCTCACCCTCCCCTCCTCCCCAATACCGCCACTCCCAGCCCTCCTCTGCCCACTCGCCGCCCGCCTCTGCCCCTCCGCATCATTCCTCCTCCTCGCCGCAGCCCACTCCTCCACCTCCTCCCGATAGGCATCCCAGACGCAATTCACGCACCCGCTCATGCAGCAATTGTCCGGCTCCGGCGGACGCGCGAGCCCCTTTTCCCCTCGGGCGAGCCCGCGCATCCGAGCGCTCGGTCCCGCCAGCGGCGTGGAGAACAAGACTTTGTTGTCCGGGCCTTTGTCGCTTCCTTGTACGGAAGCGGGGCCGGAGCGGGTTGCCGAGGCGGCGGAGGGCGGGGGTGTCGCGGACGACGAGGTGGGGTTGGACGATTTGGGCGCGCGGGCTGGGTTGATGGTCTTTTTCGCCGGGTGGGGGATGGGTTGGGAGAGGAGGAGGGAGTAGTAGTCGTCTTCGGGTGGTGCTTGGGAAGAGGGGGAGGGCCGTTCGCGGAGGCGTAGGCGGGCGGAGAGGTGGAAGAGGCGGTAGGGGTGGAGGTGGGGATAATGAAGTCGTGAGGGTGGCATTCTTTGTATCATCAGGGGGACGGAGAATTGAAGAAAAAGGCGATAAAATGAAGTATGTCAAACAAGGTACAACTATCTACATCAATTAGGGTCTAAAGTAAGGTGTTTTGCTTTTCTTAGCTGCGAGTACAAACGCAATTGACGTCACAGTCTAGCATCAAGGTCGTAGTTCAGTATAACGTAGAATCTTCATCTAGCTATTATTCCCCTAAACATTGACGCACGGTCCTTGCTTAACCAAGGTCTTGAATCTCTCCCTCCGGTATTCTGCCCTTCAGCCATGCCAGTACCGCTTCTGCCCCTTTGTCTATCACATCCCTCCTGGGCACCCTGAATTTGTTGGCTCCAAGCATCAATGTTCTCAATCCTTCTGAGCCCAGTAGCCCCAATCTAGGCTCCAGATGAACAATGGCATTTCCACTCACATCCAGCAACTGCAAGCCTTTCACATGCTCGACCGGTAGCTCCGATATACTGTTTTGTGAAGCACGGACAGACACCAATGCAGGAAAAGACTTTCGGAGGACAGGAAGAGACGTGAGTCGATTGCGGGAAACGTTCATCTCCGATAGCTGTGGCGCGGAGAGGAGATCGAGGAGTGGGCATAATGATGTGATTGCGTTATTCGAGAGGTTCAGTGACTTGAGATTAGGAAGCGAGAGGTCCGTGGGAATGTAGCAGCTCTCACCTGCGAGCTTATTGCGGGAGATGTCCAACATCCTTAGAGAGTGGCCTATAAGCTCGATCGCTTGAGGAAATTGTGTAAGGAGATTATGATGTAGGATCAGTGTCTTGACATCATTCCCTCGGGCGAGGGACTCAAGGTCTGAGGGCTCGATGGCTTCGAGATTTGTTGATGAGCGATTGACGACACCATCAGACTTAACGTCCCACGCATTGGAATTAGGAGTGCGTGTACCAGTAGCGGCTTCGCCCGAGCCTTCGTAACTCATTACTTCGCCTCCCATACTTTCATAAGATTCCTCCGGCAAAAGGCGACTTCGAAGTTCGCGCTTCAGAGTATCAGTGTCCATAGTCAAGAACTTGCGCTCTCTCAACGGATTATTTGCAATTCGTAGCATAGTCAGACTATCTATCAACCCAAGTCGCTCATCGAGCTTCTTGACATTGTTTCTGCTGAAGTCGACGACTTTCAACTTCTTGAGAGAGACGATGCTTTCGGGGAACGAGGCCAGTCTGTTCCCTGCCGCTGTAAGAGTGATGAGCTCGGTCCACTCCAGCATTTCATCGAACTGTGTGAGCCTGTTCTCTGTAACGTTGAGAGACTGAAGAGATGGAAGCCCGATGGTTCCGTTCTCTACGATCGAAGTCAACGCGTTATTTGCTACATCCAAAACTTTCAAGTCCGGCAAATCTTGGACGCATACGGGAAACAGTGCCCCGCCAAGCCGGTTTCTAGCAGCATCTATCTCAATCAGGGGTAAAGAGACCAGAAGCTCAAAGGACAAAGTTGACAGCTTGTTTCCAGCAACATTCAAGACACGAAGCTGGGAAATCTCATCGCTGTTGGGTGGTAGAGTAGCAATCGCATTGTTGGAAACATCAAGAGTCTCTAGCTTCTTTAGATTGCTAAGCTGTGAAGTGAGCATTCCATCCAGTCTATTAGCAGCGAGTCGTAGTTCCCGCAGAGACTCGACCTGTGTAATGATATTCAGACTCTCGTTACCAAGTCTGTTTTTCGAAAGATCTAAGGTTGTTAGATACTCCAATCTCCGTAGACCCAAGGGCAGCAGCTGCAGATGATTGCTGTGCAGATCAAGTGTCTCAAGGCCTGCGAACATCATTCCTTGGAAGTCATCGTCCATCGCTCTGTCGGGTCCGGCAACGGTATCTGGAAAGACTTCCTCGCCAAGGTGCTCGAACTCATTATCTGCGGCTATTAACCTGACAAGGTCAACGCTTTCGTACCAAACCCTATCGCCGGGGTCGACCACATCAGCATTATACATGTTCAGCACTTCGTTGGGCATGTCTTTCAATCCCATCGCGGCAATGTTGAGCCTTCCATCAACCCGGGCGGAAGCCACACGCTTGCGCAAGAGGCCTTTATTGTTGCCTCCTAATTCAATTTCGGGCAAATCATCTGACACAGGTGTGGATGTAGCGGCCACCGTTTGCGACTGACTGTTCTTATGGTGCGCTGCTTTGGCTTTTGCGATTGTCTCACGGAGAGCAGCTGATGATTTTATCGCCTGTGAGAGTGAGGACGTTCTCCCGGCAGACTTGGGAGAAATTCCTGAAGCAATCTTTGAAGCCGTGGAAAAAGTGGGGATGGTGTCAGTAGAGTCTGCGGAAAGATTAGGTGGTATCTTCCTTGAACTCTCGGCAGGTTCGCTTCCATGCTTGTCGCTCAATTTCGGCAGTTGTTTGGCAAATGCACCTTGGACTGACGGGCGTTGTTTTGAGGGTCTTGCAGCTAAGGTCTGACTGGCCCTTCCAGGTCTTATCGCGGACTTATTGGTGAAAATCCCGTTCTTTTGCTGGGTCATAGTTCCCGTGATCGGCATCGGCGGCTTCGATTTCGAAGGTGTCAGCTCGACAGAGTCGTATGGTGGGGCCTTCGCATGATTTAGACTTCGCGGAACATGAGAGCTAATCGCCATTTTACTGGGTGTAACCTGTGACATTCGATTTCCAGTCGTTGGCTCCAATCGACGTTTGGGAGGCGACGGTTGCCTCGGAGTCGGAAAGCCAGGTGGTAGAGGCGGCCGCTCACCATGGCTGGTACTAGGGCGGGTCCTGCTCAGGGATGACGTTGGCCGCGCTGACAAGGCCGCAGGACTCTCCAACGGAAAGAAGCTGGACCTCCGTCTGCGTGGAGATGGTGAAGGCGGAATTTGGGCAAGCGTTTCAATGGTCCTGTCCGACAAAGAAGGCCTAGGTCGTCGAAGAAGCGTACGTGATTTGGCTGGAGGGTCTGCCTGGTCGTCGTCTAGACAGCCGGCTACGGATGTACCAACTGCCTGTGGCATAGTAGCAAACTGCTGTACTGATTGATTAGTCCCATTGTCTGTTTCGACAGAGGCGCTCGTATTGGTGGCATTTGGTGCAGAATCCCCTACCAAAGCTCGACCTTCGAATGCATACTTGGTAGGCTCTAAAGGAGGGACCGCTTTCACCGCAGTTCGTGGAAGAGGCAATCTGGAAAATCTTGGAATACCAGATGCTCGGGGATTACTTTCATTTCTTTCAGGTGGTGGATACATGATGGCACGGAGACAGCGCAGCGATTGCTGCAGTTGTCATGATATCATCTATCCAAGAGATTTATCACCTTTTAGTCTACAGTACAGTAGAAGTACATCGAAGCGGTGGTACAGAATCTGATGTTGACTCGGTCCCGGCTACCCCTGCCAACGCAAGCGGGCGGCGCGCAAGCGCGAAATCGCGGAACCCAGCCATTTCATGTGCTCCACCACCTTGCAGACCGGACGAACTCCCCTCGCACCAACCTCTTTTCCTCAATCACCCTTTTGTAAGGAGTAATTCTTTGGAACAATCTGTTCGACCTGCTGTCATTGCGGAGATTGTGCACCCTTTCTCTTAAGCTTCTCTTGCTTCTGAATTTCATTTCTTACACCGCTCTAGGTGAGGTGAGCTCAGCTACGAGCAAGTCCGGCTGCATTGAAGCCAAATACGCTGGATTCATACAACCAGACACAAACCTTTCATCGAGACAGGCTCTGACAATCAATCTCGAAGGTCTCCCTGCGTCAGAGCCGCACAACCCGACATGTCTGAAATCGCTACCCCACGTACCCCCATACCCGAGTCTGCAATGCGCCGCGGCGATGCGACACCCCTATCAAGTCCTGGCGGCTTCAAAGAGGCCAACAGTCTCCCCAAACTCGGTTCTCCTGTCCGTTCCACTAGTACAATGACTCCTCCGCCTTCCACCCAGTTGCCGAAGTCTGCAACCAAATCAGCCCAGGCCAAGTTTCTCAGCAGAAGAGAGCACTCGCTTGCTTCACCTCCTGCCACATTGAAGACTGGTCCACCTTTGACATCGCATGGTCTTTTTGGGGAGGTTCCCACTTTGGAGAATGTCGAGAAAATGGATGAAGCACAGCTGCGGACTCTCGTCTCTGAACTCCTCCCAGCATTGGGCGAAGCTCGCGTGACTGCAGCTCACTCGAAGCTTCAGCACAGCTTGCTAAGCATCGAGACCGAGGAGTCGGCTAAGCGTGCTGAAGTCGAGCATGAAGCTACACGGAGGGAGGTTCAAGTACTTCAAGAAGGAAGTCCGGTGCACCGCCACAGCTTTAGCCCTCGTTCTCCTCAAGCCTCCATGCAACGTAGCCTCCATCTTGCTTTGGCGCACTGTCGTGAGCTGCAACAGGAAAACACCGTACTCGATAAACGCCTTAGAGCTTCGAAGAAGATGATCGCTCAGTTGGATGGACAAAATACCGATCTAAAAGAACATATCCAACTTCTACGCCAACGCATCAAAGATAATCGCGATCACTTGAACGAATTGCAATCTTCAGGCGCGATCTCGATTCACGGCACGCCGCTTACTGAAAACAGCACTCCCTTGCCAAAGGGGACGCCTAGAACGCCCGCCACGACTAGCAGGCCAGCTCGCGATGTCAACCAAGCTATTAGTAGCCAAGATCCATTCGACGCGTTGCTGTTTGCTGGGCAGGTCCTTAATGGCGAAGCTAGCAGCGTTCCGTCCTCTCCAATCCAGCCCAGATCGAGGAAGATACATGCACAGCACATACGAGGTGCTCATTCCTTGTCCTCCCTACCTACTACACCAAATAGAACAAGGCCATTGACTGCAGACACCGTTCCCGTCACATCAAATGAGCGCTCTGGGGCAACCCATCGAGTCAGCTTTTCAGCCCCCGGTACTCAGCTTAACTACCAGGAAGAGACTCGTGCGAGAGAGGACCGTGACAGCACAATATCAGCTTCGGAAGATGAAGCTGAAGACCTTCCAGGATCCCAGGCTAGCCAAATAGCGGCCAATATGCTTCGCCGCTCTTTAGGATCGCAAAAGGAGGTGATTACAGCCGCTGCTCAAACTCCAGACTCAGGAAAATTGACTCAAGGGAAGTTGTTCGGTCAAGTCAAAAAGCCAGGTGTGGCAAGGATGGAGAATTCCACAAAGCGCGGCAGTGATGTGAATTCCTACGATGAAATTGTACGGAGCAGCAAGAAGTCCAGGACGGTGGACTCCGCGTCAGATAGAGTTGGGCTGGGTATCAATAGCTGGCCAATTCCAGGGCAATAATAGTTTGAGCAATCAGCAACACGGATCCAACGACGTCTCATTTGGTCATACTGATCAACCTTCAATCTCTTAGAGTGTCATATTCGATCTCTAGATATCATCATAGCTCCGCAAATCGCAACCTCTCTATCAGCGTTCTCACGGACTTTGTACATAGTTAAGGGGCATAATCCCAGAGGGTCATAAGCTTGCGAGATCTTTAGCTTAGCAAAACACTCTTGAGCTATTAACGGTTCGAAATATCTAATTTTGAATTTAACTAAGGTAGGTATGTTTAAAGATAATCGCGTAAAGTAGAACGAACAGTGCCAAGTCTAGACGCGGACGCTATTCTTGTAGGGCTGGGTAAGCGAAGGTTCCCACAAGCGGATCTTGAAAAACATCATTTGAGGTGTGCACCACAGACAACGCCAGAATCTTGATCGCCAACCGTCAAAATGGTGAGTAGCTTGCTTCTAATCCCAGCCGACACTTCTAGTCGTCATTGCTGGTGTTGCTATAACTTGGGGGGCATTGACTGAGTCGAAAAATTATCACAGACGATCAAGCACAACCAGCAGATACAGCACAACCGTCAGCTCAACCTAGCCTCTATTCGTCTCTATACTGGCATACTGATAGCATCCAGACTTCCGTAAAGACTGGCAACGTCGTGTCCGAACGCACTTTGACCAGGTATGCCCTGCGCTCTTTAGGATCCAAGCCAGCCCATCGTTTTGCGGCTCTCAGAGCAGCTTGCTAATGCCATGGATTAGCCTGGACGCAAATCACGTCGTCGAAATTCCCGTCTCACGAAAGCTGCAGCCGTTGCGCCTCGCCCAGTCGACAAGCTCAAGCCTGTAGTGCGATGCCCTTCGATCAAGTACAACCGTCGCGTTCGAGCTGGACGTGGGTTCTCGCTGGCAGAATTGAAGGTATGGATGTCCTCATACCGGCTACAGAATACAAACACGTAGTCTCAATCTGAATCTGACAAACTCTGCCTTGTCACAGGAAGCCGGCATCCCCCGCAAACTCGCCCCGACCATCGGCATCAGTGTTGACCCCCGCCGCGCCAACCTCTCCGTCGAATCCCTCACCACCAATGTCGCCCGCCTAAAGGCCTATCGCGAACGCCTAATCCTTTTCCCACGCCGCTCTGGTCAGCACAAGAAAATTGACAGCAGCAAAGAGGAGATCGAGGCCTTCGCCAAGGGCGACAAAGAGGGGGCTCATAAAGTGCACCATATCCTGCCGATTAAGAACCAGACCAAGGAGGACGCTATTGGTGAAGTCAGTACGAGTGATATGCCAGAGGGCGAGAAGGCTGCGTACAGGAAGTTGAGGGATGCGAGGAGCGAGGCTAGATTAGTAGGTGTGAGGGAGAAGAGGGCGAAGGCAAAGGCGGAAGAGTCAGCTGCTGCGAAGAAATAAAGAGGCGTGAATCAAGAGCAAGGACGTGGACAACATCCGATAAATGGTAGGCGCTGAAAGGGCTACTGGTAGCTGCCAGAACAAGCAGATCACGGCTGCTTGCAAGCATTCTTCATCCGCGAAGCTCAGTCCCACTCTCTGTTGAATTTATACATACCACTTGCTAATCGTGATCATCCTTGCTTCACAACCATTTATCTCTATCCATGAGTCTGCTATGCGTCTACTTCGATCGATATCAATGGTGCCCCACCCAGATCCACCATTCCTGGTATAGTGGAGTCACAACAAGGCTTTCAATCCCAAGGATCTGAGCAGTTTTCGGTTATGCAATGGCAGATGTCTCAGTCTGATATTATATTTGATTAAAACGCAAAGATCGTGAAAAGTCCGCGTCCGTATGTCAACCCTTGGGCCGACTGTATACGTCCTAGTCCAACGTCTCCTTAATGATCATTGCTATTCATTTTGTCTTCTGCTTTCACTGTTGGAGCGCTGTCAATGATCAATGCTTAGCCCACCTTTCACAGGACAATGCAGCCTCGAAGATTCGGACCACGAAGCAAGCAGAGACACCAACACAGTCTTGCTTAGTTTCAATTGCTCTCTGAACCTTCAACGTCTTGAACGTTCTCTCTGGTACTAGGACAATCAACCAGAATGCCGGTCAACAGCGAAGTCGGGGAGATAAATCTCAGGCACTCAAAATCGATGTACAATGATCTTCGCGGCGCCTCGAGCAATGTTGCAGGTACCGGACATCGAAGCTAAACTATCCTCTACAAGTACGCCACAATTTGCCACTACTCCACCCAGCAGCGTAGATCTCAAGAATCCCGAACACGACCTTTTCTATTGCCTGGTCTGTGGTCTGAGAAGTCAAAGGCCGCGGCGGCAAAGCTCCAAACGACTAGACCACGATCTCGGTGGTTGAAAGCATGCATGGCGCCTTCAGCGTTATACACACTGAAATTCCGCTCTTGAGGGGCTGGACTCATAAAGAAGCAGGCCACTACTTTTGCGCAGTCGGCTCATCACGAGATGTCGCAGATGGATTTACGGCTGGAATGTCACGAAGCTTGAAACGTTGTCAATCAAGGTAGCGATGGACATTGAGGACGAGATTGTGAAGCAGAGGTACAGCAGAAAGTGATAGCCTCTTTTCTACGGGATACGTATCAATAATTTGTGGACCTAGTAATGCTATAGCCACCACCTAATCGCGTTCTCATGGAAGGTGGGCGCCCGGAGTTCAGCTTTAAGATTTCGGACCTTTCGAATCCTTCAATTTGCCTAATTTGATAGAAGAGCGTACAGTGAGATTCCGTGAGTGACTTGGTTAAGGCTGGTGTTCAACAGAGAGCTGATGCTAAAAACAACGGGAGCAGTTTGCTCGTAAAGATCACGTCTATTAGGGTTCCTCAAGTCCGCGGTGAGAGCTATCCTCAGTCGTCGTTTTCCATACGCTCTGAACCTTCCGGCTTAATGCCTCAGCAAGTGACAGCAGACGGCCTGCCTTCCCAACCTCTTTGAGCTCAACGCCTACTCCCCATCAGAGAACAGACTGATGGGCCACTCGCAATCAGAGGCCGCTTGAAATTGTGATGTCTTGGGAAATGGTGAGCAGAGCTCATCGGATCGGAAGGAAGACGTAAGTTAAATCCCCGTCCCGTGGTCAGAGATTCTCGTCTATTTGCCTAACCTCGCATCGCATCGCAAGCCGATTGATGTCTGAAACGTGCAATCATGTCCCTGCAAACTCCGGAGCATGAAGCTGTTGCCTTATCCCTACGATCCGGTGAGGCCCCAACGCCGCCGTGTCCCATTTATGGATTGGTAAGGTTCGGATCGATCTTTGTTGTGATCTCACCTTAGAGGTCGAGATAGGGAACTACGATCTAGGCGTAAGTTCTTTCATTACGCTCGCAGCAAGGCTCATATGCCCTCGGAAAATTTGTTTACATCGTTGACAGACCTGAGGCCTGGTGCTGCACATGAATGCCCCCAGTGTTGCATATAATGTCAGAACCTGCCCTTCGTTTTCCTTTCCACCTGACAGTATTCTGACCTTCAAACTTTCTTGACAAACCTCCTGCCTCATACGAATTCATAAAACCGGACGCCGTAACCACACTAGCTCTTTGAGCAGCAACTTTGTCACCATGAGCCATCGCACCCATTACCAGAACGAAACAGGCACCATCTTCAGCAAACTAGAATGCCAACTCGCCTGCGCACTCCACTTATATCTCCGGACCAGGAGGCATCGTCGTAGTAGAGACGTGGATCACTCCCAGCCACCGACGCGTGACATGCTCAATGGGATAATGGAAGAGGCTCGATGGACAATATGGGATGGCGCCCGCCGCAGGGGCGCCCCATGCAATCCGATGCCTCCGAATGCCTATCTCGACGCTTACTGTCTCGTGAGAAATGTACGGTATCATCCTTTTTACCGAGGGTGGTATGATGAGGTCCTGAACTATCCTGAGGTTTGGAGCGATAGAGCAATTACTGTATTTGATGATTGGGTCCATGCCAACTCTTCGCTTGTGCAACAGTATGTCGTCCCGAGTCCTTGGCGCCCTGTCCATGAGGCTATGGCTACTAATACCAAGAAACAGGCTACGAAGAGATGGTACACTAGCACGATACTACTGATCGATGCCCTCACGGATCCTGAGCATTCCTCGCCCCTGGAGTTTTTGCATGGTTTTCCTCTTTAGACGAGGTTTCGAAAGACTGTCATTTATCATGCGTCTCTTAAAGCAAACTACAGTTAGATCTTTGGTCAGCGATCTGGACTCCATGTTCACAACGGATTCACCAACCTCTGTTCTTCTCTGTTCTTGCTTCGAATTTGATCTGTCAAGCCTGTAATCCCGCAGGACATCTCGAATCGCACGATGCTGATTCGTTGTTGTTTAGACACGCTTTACTAGAAAGTATCAGCTAATTCCGAATTCACAAAACCTTGAAGCCCAACTCCCAAAGCCCCTCATACTCGTTCCATAAATTTCCAGGAAAAAGCAACCTCATAACGGTACAGGCCATCGGGTGCGTGCAAGCCTGACCGGGAATCCCGAATCAGGCTCTATTTGATTAAAAGCTTTTTCGCACCAGCCAACCATTCCTCCCTGTACAGCTGGACTCGCTCTTGGCTTATGTAAAATCATTCCTGGCTGCCCGATCATAGCCGTTGTTGCTCACCCATGAGCCTCACTTCTCAAGCCTTGTTTAAGGCTCCCGCTTTGAGATTCCGTGCATTTTCGTGGTAACAGTGGCATAGCCTCAATTTTGGAGGCAATGCTTGTGTCGTTATAGAATACACCAGCGCAAACCTTTTAACAACAGCTCCTTGCAATGCCCAACCGGCAATTTCTTGCATAGTCCAACCCCTAAAACACTATAAGACCAGCGCTTCTTGGCACAAGATTTTGATGCTTCTGGACAGACAGACCCATTTTAGACAAACGGCAGCACTCGCCTCCGCGCTTGCGCGATAGATTGAAACCTCAATTGTCAAGATATACAGCATTTTATGTAGTAGGGGAAAAGAGGTCTTCGCACCCAGCATTCGAGGCCAACGCATGTCAGAGCTCACAGCAATCTAGTCTTCTAAAGATTCAAATCGTATACAGCAATTGCGTCCTTCGATGAACCAAAAGGTAACACCGCTGTCCTCAGACCATGGAAAGATGACCAAAACATCCACGGGTAGCCAGTGCAAAGTATCTGCTTTCAAGATCGATGTCAAAGGAGACACCAAAAAAAGCCCACGCTTACGCTGCTGAGGAGCGAAAAGTCTTGCAACTTCACCACGATCATCTTTCAGTGTCCCGCCCCCGGCTTGGGGTTGCTCAACCCCTTCGGATGGCATTGTACCGTCGTTCTCAACATGACAGGGGTCAAAGACAATAGAACGTCTTGTCTAATCCGCGCTTGAAACCCCGTACACCTCTGCCAGTGACCACTGTCAGCACAGAAGTGAACCACTTGCCATGCTCCGAAGGCTGGAAAGGTCCCAAGGCTAATTCAGCATGGCGCGCTAGACAGCATTCATTGTCCCTACACCCAATACCAATCGATGGCCCAAACTGCTCGTGCCGTCGCCACTTGTCAGTCAAAGCTTTGCGACCCCAAAAAAAAGGAAAAAAAAGAAAAAAGATATCACAAACTCTCACAACCCAGCAGAGCAACAGTCCCACAAACCTCAACAGGCCATATGCCCACACCAAATACCCCCCATCCGCAGCGGCCACACGCACAAACGACCCACCCCACCCCACCCTACCCTGCCGCCTCCATCCCAGCCGCAGCATCGCGCACCATCTCGCCGAACCGTCCAACGACCTCAGCAACATCCAAAACCACATCCATACCAACATCCACATACCCAACCACAACCAGTACACCCCAGACCTCCCACTGGCTCTTTCATCACGGCGCAAGGCCGCGACGGGGTCATGCACAGGAGTGGAAACTGGGAACGGTGATGGAGTTGTTGAATTCGCGGCGGCGGTTGGAGAAATGTTAGGGGATGGGATTGACAGGGCGGAGACGGGTTTTGCGGTGGGGTTCTTGCTAGGATGGGTTGCTGGGAGGCGGGGACTGCGGTGAGGTGGGTGAGGGGTGCTGCAGGGGAGATGGGATGCGGATGTGGATATGGATATGGCACGCGGGATATAAATTTAGATGAAAAGGGGGGGTGGTCTTTTACTGTGTGCTTTCTTGTTACCGTGTGACGCAGGAACAGGACCGGTGAGGAAGGGAAAGTTGATCGAAAAGGTCATTGACAGGAAACAACCCGATGCGATGGGTCGCGCTGTCTGTTGGACCCCGTTTCAAGCCTTTGGTACACTAGGCTAAAAGCTTATGATCTCTACCAGCATTGAGTGGTTTCGAACGAGACAAGCTGCGTCATTGAAGGGCATCCGTTCAACCCGTTCACTCATCCTCCGAGCGCTAGATGCCTTGCCAGATTGTCCGCACGCTGAGCCCCAATCCTCGTGGGAGCGTGGGCTTAGATGATGACCCCCCCCCCCTTCCTTTATTCTGACCCCTTCCGACCTTTGCCCTTCACAGCCAGAGAAGCCACAATGTCATGCGCCCAGTTACTGAGTAGCCGCGTGGCACGATTACCATATCCCTTTCGGGGTCCCGCGAGCAGTGCAACCTTCCTTCCGCTTGTCACGGGAGCTAGATCCAATAAGCAGCCCATGCCCTGGCCTGTAGTCGCCGCAGCCTCGTCAGTCGGATTCGATGCCAGATGTAAATCGCGCAACAGGTGAGGAGCGCAATATAGACCCAAGTGTCGAGAGCCAGCAGGCAGGATTTGAAAGCCTCCCACGCGATGCTGTCTGGCGGGACGGTGGACGAGTGGCTAGTGAGGTTGAGCGAGGACATCGCGGTGGTGGAGGGATGGAATCGGAGAGTCCCTGCTGCGATTGTTTGTGCTTGTCTTTTTGAGTACCACTTTGGCTATTGCTACTCTGCTGTCTGAATTGTGTGGGCGTTTCGGATATCAGCGCATAGCTTCATGTCTGGCTGAAAATAGATGTAGTCTTCTGTGCTCTTGTCAGAAGATTTGAGGCGCTTTCCAGCATCCTGTGGAACATGTTTGTCGGCACAAATGCCAGAAGACAAAGAAATCGCCGACATGCAGCTTCTATGGGCTTGCTGGTGCGATGGGATAATTTCTAGTAAATTCTAGAATGGCACGAGGTCGTTGAGTTGAGGATGATTGCGAGAGAGCGTGTCACCTTCCAAGTTGCATAACATTTACTTCCGAGAGTAAATGATAGCATGCCGAAGGTTTGCCGCTGTTTAGATCCTCCTACTAATGGCGCAGCGACAAAACGGAAGTACTCGTCATGCCTGGTCAGTAAAGGCGAAGCAAATATTCCTTCGGAAACTATTGACCGTTGATTTTGCCTCGAACTCAGAATTACCACCATCTTGCTGCATGTGACAGGCTTGGTACCGCGATGAGTATGTCTTTCGGTTGGTGCCTGGCATAGATTTACTGTCCATGTGTGGGAAGGTGCTTCCTGCTTGCCATATATAGCATACCTTGCTTGGCTTGGCAGGCTATGAGGTATCTTGCGGCAGGCTTCCATGAGATATTGCACTGCCACCTCGTACACTTCTCCTGTTTCTTTATGTGCATTACCTTAGTATTTGGAACTTAGAAGCCACTCGTACTCGTATCTAGACTCGGTGAACGGATTTTTTGGAAGGGGCTTCCCGGAAGCGTTCTGCAGTAGCTCTATACAACATATAGCTTAGTGGGCTGGGCCCCAGGGGTAATACCTTGCCGGAGCCTCCTGTAGAGGATCTACATCTTCTTCCACCCTCCACCACTCATCGAGTGCCACCGAGTACCATATTTCTGAGTGCAGTGTGGACTCATGAATACATCATAATTATCTGAGACGCCAAAGCAACAAGTAAAACCAGAGAGTGCGCTTACGGTAGCTAACAAAAGCTGGTCTGGTAAGCGAGGCCACCCGGCTGACAGATGGATTGGTATCATGCTAACTTTCTTCCTTACTCTGCCTGTCGAAGGCTACGGAGTGACGGTAAAGGGGCTCCCTTATCCCGGGAGCGCGTCCAGGGAGGAGTCAGCTCTCCCTTAGCTAAGTCCAGCTCGACCACGACTGTAGTCAGCCGCCTTCGATTCTTGATAACAGTTTCGTGAATAGTTCTAGAAATAGACCCGCAACCGTTGCCTAGATTGGCGCCGGCGACCCGCACCCGACGGTCATCTCGATTTTCAAATCAGATATGCGAAAGGAAAGGATGTCAGCAGAGCAAGGGATACTCATAGCCCGTCGAGGTCGTGTAATCCTTTCAGTGTCAGAAAGTATCGCGAACCCGAGGTCTCGACGCGCCGTTGTTGTTTGCTCACGTCAGCGGCTCATCGTCCGGCCCTCCCTATGAGACGGCTGGAAAGTAAAAAAACACATCCGGAGACAGAGTGATATAAGTACACAAGGAGTAAAATCGAACATGGGTACGAGAGATTCGCTGACCCTCTAGAGCGTGAGACGGTTTTTGCAGGATACAACAATCGACGCAGGTGAGCATCATCGTCTCGCAAACGCCGTGCGCATCCTAAAAGAAGTAGTACGATTGTTATACTTCCATCCTTCTTCCATCCTGGCTCTCCTTGGTGGGTTTCGTCCGCGCTTGGCAAGCAAAATGGATGTCGCTGACGCAAGTGAAAGTGGAGCAGCAACGTGGTACTCGGATAGCGAAGCCGGACAATCCCTTTTTCCTTCACACTCCACTACTCAGACACCCAGAAAGAAAAGAGTGCAGAGAGAAAGTATGCCGTGAGAGACTTGAGTCAGACATCCTTGCTTGCTCCATGTCCACATGAATGGGAATATCGAAGGGCTCTGCCGCTAGGCTGTGAAAATGTCTCGATTTTTGAATACGGACGACACCCGGAAGGATTCCCATCTCCAAGCAAAAAATGCAAAACAATTAACTCAATCGAAAAGCATGAGCTAAAATAGTACAGCCACGCCTCTCTCGCATCTATTATCTAAACTCAGCCTTTTGTATCTCTATCGCTCTATGCCAAACAATAAACAATATCCCAACCTGCTATGCAGAAAATTTCAAGATCATCGTCACCATCACCTTAGCACTAGGTTCTCAAAGTACCATCCGGGTTTAAGAACGGCCCAAGGGCTCCCTGAGCTTTCAATCTAAAACACCCATCAGTCATCGATTACCTGCAATTCTCAAGGAAGAAGGCCGTACCGTTGTACCAGCGCATCATTCTGCCTCATCCAGGCATACCACACCCTTGTCGCTTCTTGCTGCCAGTATTGCCGAGCACAGTAGACCTGCAGGTACAAAGTCCGATGGCTCTCTAGTCTGTGTGATTGCAGTGTGGAGACGACGTTGTAGATGGGCGCTGGGACCTGATACTGTCAGTCTGGCAGTCAGTTTAAGCGCTACAGGGAGGACTAACTCCATTCACCTGGCCCCGCAGAGAATTGATGATGACGCCTACAGTCTCGTCGCTGGGAGTTGCGTTGTTGGAGTTGCGGATGTAGAGCTTGATTGCCATGGCGACTTGGCATTCGTAGCGGGAGAAGTTCCAACCATTGAGGGCAACATATGCAGGCTCCATCGATGTGTTTCCGGTGTCGCTTTTCTTGTTGGTTTTGGTTGTCGTTTTGTAGTTGGAGGTTTGAGGCATGTTTAGATGTCTGTGGGAGGATACAGGGCTTTTGTAAGAGAACAAGGATATACGGACGACTTTTTTATAGAGAGAAGGATCGAAGAATCGCAGTCATACAGCTGTGGATATGTTTGAGGGTGTCTCGACACAAAATGATATCGAGGAGTGCAATGGGGGATTGATGGGAACATGAGTCACGCAGTTCAAACGTGGGATTGACATCTCCGCCAAGCTGAAGAGACAAATTGACAGGAAAGTATTTGGAAGAAGTCGAGGAGAGGATGTGGAACTCGACACGTTATCACCGGGCAGTGCTGTAGATTGAAGGTATGGTGAATACGGAGAAGGCACGCAGAACACTGTACGTTTGGATGAGATCCAGGGGGTTCCAGAACATCAGAACACGAGAGAGTGTGAGAGAGTGCTGTAACAATATCAAAGGCACGCAAAACACTATGGATCCGGATGAAGCCAGGGGAAAGAGGAAGCTTCTGTCGCATCGTCACGGACTTGAGCGCCGTGCCTACAATGTACGTCAGAACTCTGAAAAGCCAACAGCGGTCGAAGAGACGTAGAACTATTCTTGCAGGTTCGCGCAATGTTGCTTTAATCTTTGAAGAAAGGAGGAAGGAAGACATTTGTAACATGGAGGGGTTCTGGTGTCAGACGCGTTTGAGATGCGGTCAGGAGGCGGTCGGCCCCCAAACGTTTCGGACACGGTAATTCGCTCGTTTTGCCGACTCCCAAGGCAGACAGACGCACAAATGTCTCACAGCGCAATCTGTTCCCAAAAGGATGCTGGCGCAGTGGAGAACAGCGTGGTGTCCACGTGGATGGTGGATGGAGGATGACTGACCGGGTCTTCCGCAGGGACGGGGAAGATTGTCCCCCAAACCTGCCGCTTACCGAGACGAAGGATCAGACAGGTGCGCATCCCTAGATGCAGGTACGAGGGTAATTGGGTTTTGGGGGCGGAAGGAAGAAGACTTTAACCGAGAACGTCGTATGCTTGTCCTGAGAGCGTCGACGTACGTACGAGCCCGGTATGACTTTGCGGCCAGCACAATGCTGTGAATTCGCCTTGGATGCTTCATTGGAGTGATCTCAGGCAGTTGTGGAGAACGACCGGCGTCTTCATTTTGGTTTAAGAATACAAGACGATTAAAGGGAGAGAGAACGAGCGTACTGTTTCCGGAAACGAAGCACATGCGACAAAACAGAACCGATGCAAACAAACTTCGGGAAAAGGCTGCAACCACAACCTAAACCACAATCTCAACCACCCACAGCCTCAACCTATATAGCCATCTCACAAGTAACAATGAGGTAAGGTCGGTCCTGCAATCTATCTTCTCGAGCCACTGGAAGAAGAGCCCGGTGTGGCGGAGGGAGAGGAAGAGGTGGAACCCTGAGCCCTCAGAGTACCATCTGGGTTCAGAAATGGGGCGAGGGTACCCGCAGCTTTCAATCTGGGAACGACGTCAGTCTCTCAGTCTCCCATCCAGACAATAGAAGATGGGATCTCAGGTACGAACCTCTTCACAAGATTATCATTCTGCTTCAACCATGCATAGTACACCCTGCTGGCTTCTCTGCTCCAGTGGTTCTTGTTGACGTAAACGCTCATGTAGATGGAGCGGACCCCCTCCTGGGAATGGCGCTGGATCTGCGGCATGATGTTCTGGCAGGGCATGGCTGTTCCGTTGAACTTTCCGCGCAGGGAGTTGACAATGTAGCCGAGGGTCTCATCGCTGGGCACGGCGCTGTTGGCGTTTTTGATCCAAAGCTTGATCGCACAGAGGACTTGGCACTCATATCTGGAGAAGGTCGCTCCGTTGATGGTGATGTGGGATGGTTCAGAAGACATGGTGGCGAAGTGTGTATAGAGTGTCAAACGTGGGCTTATTGATACGAGGAGAAGAAAAGAGATTTTTGCTAAGTCGATGGACTGTTTCTGAGGAACTGCTGCTGCTGTTTTGGTGTCTATGGAGTGGGAGTGGGGGCGGTTTATATGCGAAATCGGGCCTGAGCAGAAGGTCGACTGTGGACTTGGTATGGTACAAGAGTGCATTGTAAGGCTCTCACAGAAAAGACGAAGGATCGGCATTAGCTGAAGTCATACGGACGAGAGACGGTAGGCAAACCTCATTGCCAGCAGTCTTGTTGATTCGTACAGAGGTCTTCGCTTGAGGCTCCAGAGGATGTGGCAAGCGAGAAGGAAGACGCAGAGGTGAAAGCTTCCACGCCCTGGTCGTATGATGAGGTCCATGTTTGACGAAAAAGAGCTGCCAGTAAGATGAATATCGATACACCGTTTTGATTATGATTATCTGAGTCTACCATGTTTCGAGGTAGAGTACCGTGCAGCGCTCCCTCCTTTTCAGCGGACACACGGACAATCGGTTACATGTGAGTCCGGCAATGATGTGAGATTTGAGTCGTTTTTGAGCGGATTCGTGGGATTCGGATATGGCTGACTGTTGAAAGTCTGATGAGTGATCCGTCTTTGTCGTATCCAGGAACGAAGATGACCTCATTCCCAAGGAAAGAGCAGTAGGATGATGAAGCAATCCTTCCATTATTCTCGTCGATTTTTCTCTTCGCACGGGGGAGGGCCCGAAAGGCAGCAAGAATCATGCCTCCACGCACTGACTGGCTGGCATATCCCGCCAAATTTAGGAAGTGTCGGTGAATCCCTATCAGAATTATATGCATGCATCCTGAATCCCTCTTCAACCTTGTAGGAATCTCTCTACCTTAATCCTCATCCCTACCGGTTGCGTAAATTTTCCCTGGGCTTTATTGGGCATTTATTTGCGCTCGGTACCGTGGCCTTATGCAGGCAGGAGGCTATTCCACCAATAGATTCCATCAACTTGGCGAGGGGGGGAACTGCGGCCGGCCGGACATCAGCCCTGTGGCCCGTGAGGTTCTCAGTTCTGCGCGAGAAGATACCTTTTTACTGTTCGTGCATCTCATCAGGATTCCGGTAAGTGATCCAGCGGGATCGTCCCATCTCTTTTTCTCTTCCCGGGCCGCGGCCTTGCTGTCCCAGGCACACGCAGCACAGCCTTTGCCGCCTGGATCCCTCTACTCTTTCCCCCCCCATGATCCCATCCCTCTTTCCTTATTACCTTAGGCGCACCACGCATTCCGGGACTAGCGTTGTACCGTCGTACCTCTGTCTATCCCATATTCTGTCCAGGGACATCGAGGAAGGAATCCCTGCCCTTTTTTTTCTGCTACGTTTTGCATCCTTATAGGGTTATCTCGACCTGAGGATATTGTAGATGGCATCTAGGGGAATATGGGAAACGAGGGTAATTGGACCGGCTCGCCGTCCCAGGGGGGGAAGGAAGCGTGAAGTCACGATCCTCCAGTCCCTTTCTTCTCCCATCGAACCAAAGCATAGGCTCTGGCATTTTCGCGAGTACGAACAAGAACGGCGTTGCGAGAATTTTAATCGAGCAAGCTCGACAAGGGGTTCGAGCGAAGCGGCGACCTCGGTGTATACGGACCCGGCTCTTGTCAAAACCCGCCATTCGCACACCTCGTGAGGAAGAACCTTTTCCTTTTGGCGCAGCGTGTCGGTAGACATAAGGTAGGTAGGAACAATGGGGAAGAGCCACCATCCCGGGGTTGGGTGATGTGCCTGGCCCATCTCTTTCGTATCACACAAGGGAGGGCTATTGGGATGGATCGCGAATGCGACCAACCAATCATTTTCGAACGACTTGCTGCGAAAGACTTTGGTACATGCAGCATGGCTTCATGGCTTCAAGAAGGATATACGAACCACACTGTGAGCTCGTCATTGCAGCTAATTGGCGCAAGCTATGTGAGAAGAAAGAAAAAGAAGAAGAAAGAGAAAAGAAAAAAACCCCTGTATCATAAAGTCCTTTGCAAGCAAGCAAGCCATCACCTCCCTCATAGTAATAGAAGCCAAAGCAGATATCAGCAGAAGACGGCCCCCCTCCTCCCGGCTCCCGAGACTCTGTCTAAACCTTCTCGGTTTGCACGCCATCAGCATCGCAACTAAGACTCTCCCCGCGAAAGAACGAGTTTGGCAAGAAATCATACCCCTCCCCCCCTATGCCCCACGCCTTCCCTTACCCCGCGCGCCCACGGGCCTCGCCCGCCGTCTCCGTCAAGCACTGATCATACCCCTCCACCGCGAGCGTCCTGACGAACTTGCCCTCCTGCGCCAACCTGCCACACACACACATCAGCCCCCGTTCGCATCCCCTTCACCATCACTCCCCCCGCCCCCTCACCCCTAATAAAAAACCAAACTCACCGCATCACCACCTCCGTCATCCGATTCCTCCCCCTCCACTCCACTCCGCCTGGCCCCCCTTCCCCTCCCCTTCCCCTCCCCTTCACCGCACACCTCCGCCCACGCCGCCCGGTATCCCGCAGGAACGTCCCGATGCCGGCGCTGCGGCGCATGTCGAGGATGACCTTTCACCGATGAGGTCCGCGTCGGCGTTGCGGCCGTAGAGGTGCAGGGGGGCGATGGTTTGGAGCTCGTTGTTTGCGGAAGAATGGCGCCGGCGGGGGCCGTGCTGTGGAAGGGCATGGTTGGGTTTTGGTTGGTTGCTTTTTGGGGGGGGTCCAGGGGTGGGGCGGGGGGGGGAGAAGGGAAGAGGGGGAGGGTTGGAGGAGGATTTGGTTTGATTTGGTTTAGGTTGGGGTTGGTGCTGTGTGGGGGGCTGAGGATGGCGGTGGTGGTGGTGGTTTGGGGTTGGGGATTTGAGGTAGGGTTGGAGAGCAGAGGAGAGGGATTGAGAGGGATGGATTCGAGGCGGTGTGGGGCGGTGGTAGGGGGGTTAATACTTGCCTTTTTCCACCGGTGTTGAGACTCAGAGGGCTGGTGAAGTGATGGTGTGACACAGGCTTTCTTCACTTGTGAAGACTGGAAGAAGTGGCGGAAACCCCGACTGGCTCTAAGAAGCCGGCTTTGTGGCAGGGGTTCGGGAGCAAAAGGTAGTTCTCTGCAAGTGTAGTTGCTTTAGGGGCCAGAAACGATGTAATGAGTGAAGACTGTAGGGACTGGTGCATGAGAAGTTCTGGTCTGGATTGCTGAGGTAGTAAAATACATGGCCAATCTTTCACTCATGACCGGCAGTCCCGCCACTACACAGCCAGTCAGGGAATATGACAAAGAGCTGAGATAGAGATATTGAAAACAACAAATACGAGTTACAGAAGATCATTGGGCTGTGGCCCGTCGAACGGCGATCGAGCTCGTCATTGATCGAGAAAGCCTGATCTTTGAGGTCAGTGCTGCGCGGACGACAGTGCAAGTAGGTTGGGGATTGATAAAGCCAAGTCTGAAAATCAAGTCATGGAGAATTCCCATAATTTTTGCACTTTTTTGCGCTATTTAGATGGCAAAGACCATTGGCTCTGCCTCATAGAGGGAAGACTACCTTGCAAATCGTTCCAACAGCTTCAGGTATTCCCCTGTCCTCCACCAACATCATGAAAGCGTCGCCAATCTTCGCAAGCTCACTGTTGGCCTCCTGTTGCCAAGCAGGTGGGAATCTGGGACATGCAGAGCTGTGGCTCTCAACTTCGCCTTGGTCACTGAGGGAGATGCGCCAGGTCACTTTGAGCTGGACGTTGCTGCGAGCGAAGACAAGATCTTGCATGCCGAGGTAAAGGAGTGGGTTATCGGATTCAGGGATATTTGTAATAAGATTTTTGAAGTCCTGCTTGCACCTGATCCAGCATTTACCTCGAAGTTTTGCAACATCCCAATAACGTCCAAATGCCCTCCCCAAAGCCGCCAGCCCCATTTCTTCATGAGATTGTCGCAGCCACGAGCCTAATTCTGGTTCAGCCCATGGGCTTAGCGCTTGAATGTCATGGTGTGAGACTTGTTGGGTAGTGACATTGGCAATGAGTAGTAGATCGCATACCAGTAACTGCTGTGGCGCTGACATGGTTACGCTTTGTCGCTGCAGGAGATCATTACCCACTGTGGATGGAAGCAGTATCGTATCTGATGTGATGGTAGTAAAGGGCGGCGCGGCGCTTTGCGCAATGTCCAATTCCAGAGCCTGGTTGACGTCCGTCTCCTTGGGTGAAGGAGGCTTCGGCTCTGGTGGATGAGGTTTCGTTGAGAATGGAAGGTATCTTGCAAGGCGCTGCGTCAAGGAGGATGGCTTCGTAGAGACTACATTCTCATCAGTCTCTTCCGGTCTCGCCTGACCATGGTCGATACTCTGCGTAGCTTGCATCTGTAGAATCTCATCCCGTAATTGCACAATTTTCGTGCTTCGCTGTACGATATCTCTTTTCTGCTTCTCCATGCATTTGTCTTCTTTGCTTCCTTTTTCCTGCCAAGAGGATAACAGTAGTTGCCGTAGTACCCTATCCTCGATGTCTTGAAGCTGTTTTTCCACATCTCCCAGCCTAGCCTGCATCTCTTGTAAAAGAGCTTCTTCCGGGGGGGGAGGCGGCTTGGGCATGTTCGCTATGTAGACTCGAGGTCCGAGATCCGCGTTGGAGGGCTTCTCTTCCTTACCTAGATGCTCCGGAGGAACATCTGCAGGCTTTAAAGGCGAAGACTTCGCGCTGGATCTTCCTTTTCTCCTTGATCTCCTGCTCGGGCTACTAAAGAGCAGATCTTTAGGCCTCTCTCGAAAAACCTCTAGACCTAATTGTGCAGGCGTTGACGGCAAACTAGGCTCTCCGCCGTCGCCAACACCCATCCCAGAAGTAGGAACATTAGGTCCACGTTGCGTTGGAGTGGACGGGAGTTGGGAGTTCTGATAAGCTGGAGCAACGGTAACGCCTGCGCTTTCAAATTCTGCCGTTTCTGCAACATGCTCATGCTGTCCCCCATTTACACCCTTGGTCGTCGTTCCTTTGGATCTCGCTTCTTCGGGTGGTGAGGCTCGAAGGCCCGGGTTCGCCATATATTGGCCCTCCTTTGCCAACGCATTGCCCTCATCTGGATTTTGTGACCTTTGCCTGGGTGTCGCTGGAAGTGGTTGTGTTTGCTCTGCACCATTCATCGCCGATTCCCGCTCTCCCGAAGCTATCCCTGCAACATGTCCTACACCCTCATTCGCTCCACCTGCAAAATCCGAATCTTGCCCAGTAGTATCATGTATTTCCTTGCTGACAGGCTTAGATGGCTCGGCCGATTGAGCCCGTGACAGAAGACCAGGATAAAAACGCGCCAAACTGGCTTTCGTTGGCGACATTAAGGAAGATCGTCTCCTGCTTGAGGTGGCATCATCTTGAGGTAATGACCTGAGATCTGTATTCTCCACGGTCACTGGGACAGACGTTGAGGGCGACGTCCTCCGCCGCTTAGATGGAGACGAGTCCATGATCTAGTGACGTGACACCATGACCTCTGAATAACTAAATGGGATCAGCATGGTATTGATATAATCGAACACCAACTCGAGGCCAAGACCCTCTCAACACTTCACCAGAAGGGCCTGTGCAGAAGTACTCTTACTGCCAGAGCTAGAGACGCGCTTTTCGAGGCTGCTGCATCCGGTAGGTAGATCCTTGGTAGGTAGGTATGAGGGTACCTTAGAGCGGACACAATTCCGCCGCTTAGCGTGCTTTCATGGTCCATTCCCCTCGTCTTCAATATCTCAAACTTCATAGAGGCGCAGAAGTGTCCACTACATTAAAAAACTCCGAACATGCCTGCCGAACCGAAAGATCGGGAGCACTTGTCCCGTGAAAGAAAGCCCTCCCCTCTTGGAACCTCCATCTTCGTCGGTCTTCGAGCAGCAGACACCGTCCTTCAATACAGCATCCTGCAGCGCGGATGGGGCTCCCAAGTCATCCAGTCTCTTGGCGGCAGCGTCGTTCCCTTCGCCACGCCCCGTGACCCGGCTCTCGCATACTTCGGCTTGGGTCCATATCCAGCAATACTTTCAGCGCTCGCTCTTGGGGCCAGCACGAAGCATGTAGCTTATATGCTTGGTATATCAGAACAAGAAATGACGCCCGCAGCTGCATTGATTATTGGAGCTTTCAATACGGTCCTCAACACACTAAATACAATGTTTTCGCTTTGGACACTCACGAGCGCGGCGCCACAGATGGCCACGCAGTCTGCTTCGATCACCGATGTGATTACATCGAGTCCTACGTTGATGCTAGGGTTGGGGCTCTATACCGTTGGTATCACTACTGATTTCGCGGCCGAAGTGGACAGAAAGAGGTTCAAGGACAAGCCCGAGAATAAGGGAAAACCATACGGTGGTGGACTGTGGTCCTGGGCTACAAATATCAATTATGGTGGATATACGCTCTGGAGAACTGGGTATGCAATATCTGCAGCTGGGCTGCCCTGGGGTGCTGTTGCCGGGGCATTCTTCTTTTATGACTTCACAACTAGGGCTATCCCGTCGCTGGACAGATACTGCACCAAGAAGGTAAATTTCTCTGTTATCCTTGTTAGACGGCTAGATCGCTAATTGGAGTGCTACAGTACGGTGAACAGTGGATGGACATCAAGAAGCGTGTGCCTTACAAACTCCTCCCGTTCATTTATTAGGCAGCATGCAGGAACCAGGCTTGGACGCTGGCAACTTATGGGGTATGATTCCCTTCGTTGCAATAGCTAAAGTCAAAGTAGGTCAGATGAAAGTGCAATGGCGCAGAAGTAATCGGCGACCTCTCAGCTCTTATGTACATATGGACTCTACATAGCAACGCAAATCTACCACTAATCCTAATCCAGACATAGTCCATCAATCGATTGGAAATTTTTGGTCGCTAATCGACCCTCACATATGGCAGTTCGGATGAGTATCATGATTCTGGTTCTAGGAAGCTATTAAAATTCCTGTTTCATGCTAGACTTTCTGCCCATGCCTCTAGGGTTGTGCAAAAGAAGCTTCCTAAATGCCAAACGCTTGCATATTGGGGTATCATAAAGCACTGTAACATCACATGTGTAGGGATCTCCTTCATCATTCCCTTATCATCTCCTCCAATCGCCCCATCCATTTCCCCGCCCATGCAGTAAATTCATCCTCTTTCCCAGCCCAGCCAGTTCTTGCGTCCTCCACACAAGTCTTCGATATCTCTGCAAGCTGTTTGAGCCTATCCTCCACCTCCTTCTCATCACCAGCATACAGAGCTCCAGCGACCTCATCTGTTTCTTCTGTGATTTGTTTGGTGTAATTGATCAGTCTATCCATGCTCCGAACTTGCGAGGAAGTAGGCAGGCTCTCAGCAGTGCCGCCGCTGTCAATATTGGGAAACGTCAGGATCCGGCGTTTGATCAGCGCAGGGTAAAGCACGCGGATTATGCGGAGAGTAGCAAGGGTGCGTTTCCGCAGAGCCGCGATCGGTGAAAGCGAGAGGCTATTTAGCGATTGCTCCACAGAAGCATCGACCGGACGAGCGGATGGTGCGTTCCCCGTGTTGGAGGTCAAGGAGTCGGCGTCTGATTCGGACTCCTCTTCCGGGTCCCATTCTTCCAGCTCTGCAATGGCGTCCTTCAGCAAGCCATGGTACTCCTCAGCCCTCTCCGCCGCGAGCTTCGTAAGACCCCCCGAGCCTAGAGCCACCATCTTATCGCACTCTGCCCACAGCACGCCCGTAGAAGCCAAAGTATCTCTGCCCGTCGCCTTTTCAATTCCATGCTCATCTTGCGGTATCGAACCCAGTAGACCCAGAAGTTCCATCATGACCCTCGAGAGTGAGCCTTGTATGTGTTGGTGCATAAGATTCGTGTATTTGTCCGCGGGGCAGAGTTGGAGCGCGCTCATTAAGGCTGGGAGGCAGCTGTTGGAGAGGGAATTGAGGATGAACGTAATGGCGGATGGAGTGAATGGCTTGTTGAGAATAAGGAGAGATAGCTTGTTTGTCTGCGCTTTGAGTATCTGGGAAGCATCGGACAGCAGGGCAAGAGGGTTGGGCGAATCTTCGTTGGAGGGGTGGGCGGGCGATGGGGATTGAAGAGCCGTTTGGAAGCGGTGGAGGAGGGTCTTGAGGTTGGAGATGGTACTTTGTAATGTTGCCAGCGCGTCCGCCTCTTTGGAAGGCGCCATTGTGTTAATACTAACGTAGGTAGCGCTAAGACCTAGAAAATAATTTGAACAGGGGAAGATTATTTCGAAAGTGGGATAAGTTGATCGATGAGGACTAGCGTTGGTGGGAGAACTTTACTAGTGTCTTTTGGCGGAGCGTTGAATTCTTCGTTCACTTTATCTCTTCTTGCCAGGAGAAAAAAAAAAAAAAAACCATGGGTTTCAAGTAAGACGAGCATATGGTCAAGACGTCTAGATCATGGCTCCACGTCAAGCAAAGCCTGTAGAGCGTGTGCTGCCGAACCAGACACTGATCATCGACAATGGGGCTCATACTATGAAAGCTGGCTTCGCTACATCAGCCTCCAAGCTAGAGGACTGTAAAACCATTCCGAACTGCCTCGCCAAGGACCGTGGGAAACACATATGGATTGGAGCACAATTAGAGAAATGCAATGACTTTGGCGAAATTGCCTTTCGCCGGCCAGTTGAGAAGGGTTTTCTCGTCAATTGGGAAGCCGAGAAAGCTATCTGGGATAATACATTCTTCGAGAAAAACGCCAAGTTGGCGGTAAAGTCTTGCTAATACTGGTGCTTTTATAATGTACTAAGAGTCTTGAAGTGCGACCCTCATAACACGAATCTCATCCTCACAGAAGCACCAAATACGCCAGCGTCCCTCCAAACCAACTGTGACCAGATCATATTTGAAGAGTACGAGTTCGCCTCGTATAGCAGATGCCTTGGTCCGTAGTATCAGCACCACTCGCGCATCAAGCTTTATGCTGACGTTGAGGTAGGTCCCTCCCTGAACGCCTATCATGACATCCAGAGCCTTTTTGGAGCGCCACCTCGCCGACAAGATCTTGCTGCTCTCCCTGTAGAGTGCTTGCTTGTCATCGACTCTGGCTACTCGCATTCTACCGTGACCCCGGTCTTCAACGGCCGGCCAATACAGCAAGCCGTCCGCCGTCTTGACATAGGGGGAAAATTCCTGACGAATTATTTGAAGGAGCTCATCTCGATCCGCCATTACAATATGCTCGAGGAAACCCATGTAATGAACGAGATCAAAGAAGCAGTCTGCTACGTCAGCGAGGACTTCAAACGGGATCTTGAGCGTACCTGGAAGGGAGCCTCTGCTAGCCGGAAGAAAACTTTAGATGACGAGCGGGACATTATCGTTGACTATGTGCTTCCAGATTATAATGCCCACAAGCATGGCTTCATGCGCCCTCATGATCCTTCCCTAAGTGCGAAGTTGAGAAAGATGGGATCCCTGGCCGGAGCAGGCGATGCTATCGAAGACTACATGACTCTTGGAAATGAGAGGTTCACAGTGCCAGAGCTGTTGTTCAGTCCGGGAGATGTGGGCATGAAGCAGGAGGGGCTACCAGCTACGGTCTTGCAGAGCCTAACTGGTTTGCCGCCCGGACTGTGGCCTGCTATGTTGGCGAACATCATCGTTGTGGGCGGCAATTCGAAGATTGACGGATTCATGCCAAGGCTGTAAGTATCTCGGTCTGTTGTGCTGCTGCAGTTGCTGATCCGAAATTCAGAGAAACAGAGATTCGGCAGCTTGCGCCTTCGGAGTGTGTGGTTCGTGTTGCAAGGGCCCCTGAGTAAGTTGCTCCTGACTACTGGCGTGCTCGCTCATGCCATTACTGACACTCTATAGTCCAATCAAGTCAAACTGGCTCGGTGGTGCTTACCTTGCGGCAAACCCTGCCGCTTTGAAAGCAGTCCAAATTACTAAAGAGGAGTACAACGAACATGGAAGTGCTTGGCTCGGAAAGGTGTTCTCGGGAGCTGTAAGACGTTAGCCAAGACATGTGCATTCATGGGTTGCAGGTCATTCTGGCGCTCTAGTACCTTTGTTGGATGGCAATTGTTCTGTAAATCGCTATGTCTGGAAGCCTGCCATTGTTGGAGGCTCGGAAACCCAAAGTGGTGCCAAGCCTCTGAAACGGGAACTAGCGATCAACACCCAGCATCTTCCACGATCCTTCAACCTTTTCTCTTCTCTTCCTCTATATTTCTCCTCATTTCAGCATCTGCTCAATCAAGCTGGTCATTCCTTGGCTCTCTCTCTCTCTTGCCGACCTGCCCCAAAGACTACTTCCTCTAAGAGTTACTGGAAATTCGACGTACCAAATACGCAAGCTTCCTTCCGTCTACCATGTGCTCCGAGTGTGGAGAGCCGCATGAACCCCTCTGCAGCTACTGTGGAGAGAGTTGCTATGGCCAATGCGATGACCCAGATGTTTGCCCAAGTTGCTGGTCCCCCACCAATAACCCAGATGTCTTTGACGAGGATGAACACTTTGGAGAGGCTTTTGACGAATGTATAGACAAGAAATGCATCTGTGATTGTCACCTGGAATTCTTCGAAGATGAAGGATGGTGGGTCGAGGCCGGTGTACTCAGAATGGAAGATAATCACGGCCGGCGTTACGAGCGAGAAGGAGTGTTCCCGTTTCTCAAACTACCTGGAGAGATCCGAGATAAGATCTACGGTTACGCCTTCTTGCAAGATGGCAAGCAACGTAAATGTGCTAGTCATCGTGGCACTATCCACACTGCTCTGCTCGGCACCTGTCGCCAGGTCTATAGAGAAGCTTCGGTGTGTATATGACGACAGGCCACTGAAAGATTGTGACACTGACAGATGACAGAGCCTGCCACTGACGATCAATCAGCTCTGCTTTGACTCTCCGACTTTCGCCCACGATTTTCTAGGCTTTCTACTTGCTCCCACCCAGCGTGATCTAGTGACGGGAATGCATATCGAGTTTTACATCGGCGACTTTTCGAACTCAAGTTGGACTCTTCTGATGAGAGAACTGACGAAGATGGCCATCACTCATCTTGGCCTGACCGTGAAAGGCAAATATCCCAAGGAGGCGGTGTCTGAGCATGTCTGTTTTACCAATCGTTTCAAGGTGCTGAAGAGCCTCAAGACTTTCGACCTCATCCTGACCCCGAGCAGCATCTCGAAAGGTAATAAGAAAGGCATTCAAGAGACCATAAGGGAGAGCTTGATCAAGGGTTACGTTCTTCCTAAGGAACTCAAAAAGCCCAAAGCTAAGCGGGCAGCAAGCACCGAGAGCAATGAGTACTCAACGAAGCTGACCAAGAGACCTAAGAAAGGCAATAGTATGGTCAGTCACTCCCTCAGTATTTTGCGTCATGTTGCAAAGAGCTGACTCTAGTAGACCAAATACCAGGCCAAGATTGTAGCATCACCCAAGTCGGGCAGCCTCGGTGTCAGGTCCCGCAAGCCCGAGCGTGATGCTGCCAAAGCAGCAAAGGAGCGAGCGAAGCAATTTTTGCTTGGCCAGTATCGCCAGCTGAAGGAGTACGCGACATCGCTAGATGCGAATGCCGCTCCAGTCAAGATCCGTCTTGAGCAAGCTCGCGAGGCGGCGGAAGCCATTGAAGAAGCAAATTTTGAGAAGCTGGCGCATGGAATCTTCTTGACTCTCGAGGAGCGATACAACAAGATTGCCGCAGCTCGCAAGGACGTGCCTGGCTTTCGTACGCCGACTCCGTCGCCCGAACCCGAGTCTTCGGAAGAGTCATGCTCCTCGTCCGACAGCCAATTTTTATCGCAGCTATCCATGTAGACGGTCCCTATCTCGGCTCACGTTGTTCGTGACAAGAAGAGTGTAGGTGTCAACCTAATGTTGGCTAGTTGAAGGTAGCTAACCCTGCATACAGCCCCTACGACTGTCCACTACCTCCCTACACCAACATGCGTCCTCTCTTCAACAGCAACACACTTTCATCAATAGCCACAATGTGATCAGTCCTGGGCTTCACTTTACTTCGGATACACAGTTGTTATTATCTGAATATGCTACGATAGGAGGGGAACGGATTGCTAAGATTAGGAAGGAAACCTGCCACAAAGAAGCAACAGTATTGTCGAGCCTACTTCGATTTCATCTGCTACACAAGTCATGACTATCACGAGCATTGTGCTGTACTTGCGCTTCATGTATGCTTAGCATTACAACATCATAGACTTGCCAAGAGACTGCCTGCTCCCATCAATGCTTTGTATCACTGACGCTCGCGTGCACTTGACTGGCACAACGATCCGGCTGCAGCCCTCACGCTCTTTATAATACGGCAGTCTTACATATGACTCAATCATAGATCCCATAGTATCATTTTCAAACCCGTTCAATACGAACTTTATCTGCATACTTTACCATGAACCAGCACGCAATTAAGCTTCGAGTCTCCCCATGGCTTGACTCAAGAACCGCTGGACAGCCGATAGTGACGCAGCGGGTTTTGGGATGTATTGTAGCATTGAATGCTTTCCTTTTTTTTGGATGGTCTCTGTGTTTCTGTGTCCGTCTTGGTTCTCTACTTTGGTTGATTTGTGCCAGACAGAGAACGGGTAAGCAGATTGAGCATGTACCTATGTAGTTCATTATGTCTAGCTAAAGGAGTGTGTTTGCAAGCTATGAAAAAAATATGGTGGCATATTGCCAAGACTTGCTTAGTCATCCGAGTTGAATGCGGGCAGGATGGCCCCCTATTGGCCGGTTGCAACACATGAAAATCTACCTGTATCTGCAGGCTGACAGTTTCGTTTTTAAGGGACCAGGGAGGAAGGGGAGGGAAAGGAGGGTAGTTTACTGGTGCTGCCCGTGCTTCATACAATTTTTAGCGCCGAGGTGAGACATCTACCTGAGGCGCCCCCCTTGCTCAGTCTTTTCTTGACTTAGGTTACCTTGCCTTGCTGATGCATATGTACAGACCCCCTCCTTCCCCGTTCAACACTCCCATTCCCATCCCCACCGTCAAGACGCGCAAAAGCCCAAGCCATCCATCCATCCCATGGCCACAACCACCCTCCGACTGCGCTCTCCCGCCCTTCGTCTATCCCTCGCTTTGAATCCGCAACCGCGTGCCACCATGACGGCCTGGACTCCCCTCCGTCTCACAACTCCCTACCGTCTCCTGCAATCTCCCCCGAGCACGAGGCTGCATACTTTCACCGCTCTACGCAGGCTTCTACGCTCACCGATACGCTTCCGCCCTCGGGCTGCAAAACCGCATGCAAAGGTAACCCCTCCTCCTGTTCCCCATCCTGCTCCAGCTCCTACCCCTCCTCCCCACCACGCTCCTCCGCGCCCCACCACCCCGTCTCTCCAAAACTGCATCCGCGACCTGCTCACCGACACCATCCACCCCCTCCTCTCGCACCCGACCAGTCTTTTCTACGCGCTCTGCCTAGCCCTGTTCGGCGGCGGGGCGCTCGCTCTGGCGTGGAAGGTGCAGGACGTCCGTGAGGGGTTGGAGCGTCTGTGGCTGCGGGTGAAGGGTTCGCCAGGTCGAGCTGCGGAAAAGGTTAAGAGCGCGGGACGGGAATCGAGAGCGTGGGTTGGGCGGAAGGGCGGGGAGATGTGGGGGAAGGGAAAGGCGTTCTGCAGGGGGCAGGCGGGGGAGTGGAGGGGGAGGATGGAGAGGGGGTGGGATCGTGGGGCGGAGAGGGCGAAAGGGTGGGGTGGGAGGTTGAAGGGGGTTCTTTTTCGTCGCGGGGGCGGGGGGCGGGATGGTGAGGGTGAGGGTGAGGGTGAGGGTGAGGGTGAGGGGGGGAAGGGAGGTTTGGGGGACAAGAAAAGGGCGAAGGCGGAGGAGTGGGTTCGGAAGAAGCGGGATCGGATCAGGTCGGAGCGAGAAGGGAAGTGATGATTGAGAGGAGGGGAAGGGGATCGATCGCAACGAATGGAAGCAGGGGGGGATGAGTGGTCGTAGAAATTCCGTGGTGATGGGTCTCATATCTTTACTTACTCCTTGATAGATATCCAACTTCCCTCCCCACACGTGAATTGGCGCACCTGCGGTTTTGAAACCCCTGTCTCATCTTGCGCGAGCAGCGGGGGGGAGCCTCTCAAAGAGCGTGCGCAATCGGTCTTCCCACCGAACCCGATCGTCTTGGTGTCTATGCACCAGCAGCAGCATGACGGTGTAGTCCATTTCTTTCTGGAAGAAATTCAATGTCTCCCGCATCAATGCCGACGGTTTAGTCAGCCACAACGTCTCCCCAAACCCTCGGAACGTCCTGATTGCACGAAGGGTCCTCTTCTTACGCTCGGTGCGCAGCCTCTTGAGTTCTTTGTGGAAAGAGTCGTGCGGCCAGGCGGGCGTTTGGAGCCCCGTAATCGCCAGGAAGTCACGCCGTTTCCGCTGAATCCAGGCGTGATGGGGTTGCGGCTCGATTAGTGAGAGGGAGTGGAGGTCATAACGTTGCATTATGGGAGGGAGGTCCTCGAAGCCTGAAATTTCACCGTACGGGCGGAGTATCTTGCCAAACTCCGGGCCGCTGAAATGAAATTAGAGTATGGAGTCGTCGAAATCTGGTGAGCTGGGATGATGTCAGCATTGAAATTGAACACAGTAGATTGATCAGTGACTCACGAAGACAAAGACGTGAGGCTAGGAGCTTGATTTGAGACTGTGCCTCCTGTCCGGCGTGCGTCCTCTCTTATGGAATTCTGTCTTTCCACTCCGACAGGCGCCAAGTGTGCAGTGGAACGAGGCACCGCACCCATGTTTTGAGACCTGGGATGCTCATCAGACCTAGACGATGAATGCGCTTCCCCCTCCGGTACTATCGAGTGCCTATACTCCCCGTCCCTCAACCCCTGTGGCTTCTCCTCCGCCTCACACCTGCGGTCGATTTCCATATTGGTGATTGAGGGTGACGGTTGGTCCTCATGGCCCACGAAAGGAATCATACGCACCCAGGGGATCTGACTGCGGTTCGGCGTCGCCGGACCAATTGCGGTAGAAATGGGGTTGACCGAAGGGATCGTAGTAGACACCGAGTCTATAATTCGGTTCCGGGCTGGCTTGCCGTACGGACGGGTTTCTGGAGTTCATTGTGGTGCGATGAAGATAGGAGCCCTTGAATTCGGTCCGCGATATAAGCCTGCTTGATTGATAGTGGAGAAATCATATAAGCATGCTCGCACAGTTGATAATGTGTGTTCCCGAGGTTCAGTATTATATTGTTGACAGTCAAGACGTGATTCAGGAAATGCAAGTGCGACCCAACGAAGCGCTGGAAGTGGCAAGGCAACATTTCAAGGCCAAAGGGACTTGAATCATGATAAACACGTTGCGCACGACAGTGTATTACTAAGTAAGAGGTGCTTTCTGTTGCTGGTACAAGGATAACAATCCGAGAAGCTGGACGTCTAACGCTGAACGCAAGCAGCAATTTCGAAGGCTATCCCAAAGTATCCACCCTAAACTCGCTCCTTCGCGTTTGAGCTCAGAGCTAATGCCTTAACGCTAGGAAAATGCTAAGTAAAACTCTTGTTAGCGAACCCATTTCAGATATCGACTAGCGATGCTTACTGGTGTTCCAAACCCAGTGACAGCGTCCCAACCGGCCAATGCTGGGAAGCCACTTCCTCCGCACCCAATAGCTGAGCCACTCGTAATGTCTGAGAACGAAGTATAGCCTGTCGAGTAGAGCCATGGGTTTAAGAAACCAAGAGCGGGCTTGCCAGCTGCGAGTAGGGCATCATTGACCAGAGCCAATATAGCAGAGGCCGTAGGCGTAGAAGCGCTTGTGCCATCAAGGATCTGGATAGTTCCATTCCAGATGGTAACAAACCGTTGCCCCTGGGCAGCAATGTCTGGATACCCTCGGCCGGCTTTGTTGTACAAACCATCGAACTCGCCGCCTAGACTTGAAATGTAATTCTTTACGACATCGTTGTCATTTTGATATGTAGGGCGAGGAAAGTAGTTGCTGAAACCGCCGCCGCTTGCAAAGCCATTTCTCGAGTCAAACGCCACGACTTCAGGATCGAAATTTTTAGTGGCCCCAACACTGGTTACGTAGGGGCAGCCATCTGGGAAAGAGGGAAGGAAAGTAGCGGTATTGTTGCCATCATTGGTGAAGCAATCCCCAGTAGCTCCGACACCGCTGTCACCGCTTGCAGAAAGGAAAGACGTGCCTTTGGCTCCTAATTGAGCAAATAGCTTGCAGACCTTCTTGGCATATGCTTCGGGAACTGTTTGTTCATCGTCACCGTAGGAAGAGCTGATGATTTGAGGGAGGGTGTCAATGTCCAATACGGCATTGAGGAATTGCAAATAGGGTTCATTGGTGTCAGTGGCTAGTTGCGCCGTTAGCGACTGCTAGAAAGGGGCTCAGCTCCAATATGGTTGGCTCACGAGTCAGGTCGTCCGGATCGAATGGTGGCATCCCACCAGTGGTGAATGCAGTAAGCGGAGTTGGGTAATCTATCCCAATGATGGTCTCAGCGTCAAGGTTTCCCTCCAAATCCTTCCCCGCAGCCAATTGCGTCGCATTATCAGGCGTTTGCTGGTTATCGCCTCCATTGATGACGACAACGGAAAAGGTCTCGGCCTCTGATGCTGCGGCCTTCCGAAACATCTCAAGGAATATCTGGACATCAGAGCGGTTGTTTGCCTCGCCCAAAAAGTCTGTCAGGCCGACCTGATTCTTGCCGGGCACTTGCGGTGTGTATCCTTTAGTCCCATAAAAGGTTCGCAAGCAAAGAGGCGTCACGAAGGTCGTATTGCATACCTTGGCCACAGCAGCATCCGCGGAATCAGGCGTAGCAGCAATTTCTGTTTCAGCAGCGAAAGCCTGAAGTGGAGCGCCGTTTACCTCCTCAAAGGGTTTGATCGTCTTGAGTGTCCTTCGTCGGCCGGCAGGTCGGAAGAAAGAATTAGTGGGCTGGACCGTATCGATATGTTCGTGCAGGTGCTTTGGTAGGGACCATTCGGGAGCCCGAATGATGCGGTCCCCATCGAGATGCTCGTAGATCGAATACTTGGTATCAAGAAGGCGCTCAATCTCACCGACAGGCAGCGAGACTTTGATGAAGTCTTTCGCTCGATTGTAGCTGAGCTGGGCGCGATCAATGCCATTGTCGAAAAGCCAATCGTGAACAAGGCCTGAGGTCTGGTCGGTAGGCTTGACTAGCTCATCAACCTCTTCGTTGGTGAGGTGCTGACCATAGCGAGGGTGGGAAGGTGTCGATACTGATTATTCCACAAGCATACATTAGCGTTATTCATCACTATTGAGGGCTCGCCGTTGCAGGGTGGGCGGGGCGGTAGCCGGGGGGAACGAGGTGTGATTTGAGGACCAGCCTGACATACCTTCATAGAGATGCCGTTCCAGCTCGTCGAATTGGCTTTGCTTCAGACCAATGTGCAGGTGTAGCAGCTTGTGTGCAGGCGCTGGGCCGACCTCATACCATTTACTTGGTACATTGTGGGTGTCCTTCACAGCGTATTCGGTGCGAGAGCGTGTAGGAGAGCTAAGAATAGAGGTCGAGGCAGCGAGAAGGGCTAAAGCGACTGAAGAAGTGTACATGAGCATATTGAGTGCTACTTTTTGGAGGGCGAACGTGCAGCTGCACGGGAGAGAGGGAGAGGGAGGAGGTACTTACTGCCCTTTATCAATCCAGGTACCAAGCATCTGGCAAAAGCAGATGAGGAAGGACCAGTTCCCAAAGCAGAGAGTACCCCTCACCGTAGGACTGAAGCAAAGCAAGGGTTAGGAAAAGCAGAAGAAAAGAAGATGCCCGGTGCTCACCGCACCATCATCGCGTCGGTACCTTACCTGGAGGAGCAGGAGGATGAGATGTAGCGGTCACACTGTACATAAAGCGTGGACGTGTTTCACCCAGCTTCCGGATTGAGCGTAGCTGGGATACAGCCTGCAGGGACAGCTGCAAGCAGCAATGATGTTGTGCAGCGATAGGGGCGTTTCTAGCTTGGTGCAAGACTGCAAGATCCTTCCTTCCTTCCTTCTCGAGTCTCGACTAGGTATCATCGTGCTAAGTAAGTTAGTAATGAGCACCATGGAGATGGCGGGCGTTTCCTCAACGAGGAATCGTGCCGAAGAAAGAGGTTCGAGCTTCAGAAGCGATCAGCGTTAGATTACCGTTATTTATTAGTACTTAAAGTAGTCGGTGTGGCTGTACGGGTGTCGGCGCCAAGATTTCCAGCCGTGATATTGTATAGTTTTTGACCCTAAAAGTAGATTACTTACCCCGGCTGTCCGGGAGTACCGTATGTATGGAATTGCCAACCTCGGTCTTCGCAAAGTGCAAACAGTACACTGTAACATTCAAGTTGCCAGTGGCGAAATTATGAGGTCGTTCTGGTAGGTAGGTAATTTCAAGTTGGAAGAGCTACACCTTGACATTCCACTCATTCTACTTCGTCTCTCCTAAAGCACGTCTTTCCAAAATATCTGCTGTACCCGCTCCTTGCTTCTTACTTCTGCTCGCGTCCGATTGGACTCAGACGCTGAGCTGCGGCTGCCCGTCGCACCAAGAGCACACTAAGCGAGGCTCCGAGGACGTGGCCTCGTAGATCAGCACGTCCTAGGTCTTGTCTTGGTGTCTGTGCGATATGCCGGTGGTGCCTACTGCCGCCAGCGACAGTCAGCGTCCTTCCGAACCTATCGATTTGGGCTTCCAAGCATTTTATGTGGCTTCGTATGCTTCATTACGGTAGGTACTATCGAAAATCCAACGATTATGCTGGCTGACGTGGCTGCATACAGTACAGTACATACCTGTCCATAATGGTATCCACTTCTGCGCGTACCTTCTAATATTGTTTGTTGATGTTGGATCCCCTTGCTGGACTTCTGCGAGCAGTCCGATCTAGGATCTCTCATTCGCGTCATTTTATCCCATGTGTCGCTTTTCTGCATGCTCACCTGACCTGGGCTTCAAATACTTTATAGCCGATGTTCTCTCGGCCCAGCTCTCTATCACTGCGCGAAACGGCGCTGGAGCATCTCTTTGGTATCTAAGTAATGCAACAATCAAAAATTCCAAATCTATCACTTGTGTCCCTATCAATTGAGTGACAGACCAGGCTAAATGCGTGGCGGCAGCATCAGAGAAGAGAATCCTCGGGAAGCAGTGAATTGACCAGTGGAAGCGACCAGCTTAGTGGTAGTTGCTGGTAAGGGAGTGACCGATGTTCACTACTTCGTTGTGGCAATGAAAGTTCTGTGTCAAGAGCATTCACAACGGAAAAATGAATGGCTCTGCATGTACTGAAGGTGTGAAGGCGCTCTGGATCACTCTCGTTAAAATGATCCCATTGACACACATGCGTCACTATTCAAGCCCGCATTCATTTCCTGGATTCCTGTGTCATCGATGGGTATTTAAACCCCAAAATTTCTCTCCTCCATTCTCCTTTCTTCTTACACACTTTTACATTTGTCGACTACCTTCGATAATATATCTTCCACAATAAGAACCTTTGCTTGGTCAAAGGTTTCTTCCTCCACGTTCATACAAATATATGTCTCCTATCCTTCTCGTGCTCTGACTTCCCACTCTGGTGTACGAATGTTGAAGTCCTCCCGAAGTCTCAGTCACTGTCGCTTTTGTTGAGCCATGACATTCCTTTGATGGGAACAGTGAGAACCCCCAATCAGACATCATACGTGACGAAGATACTGAAAAGATCATGCAAACCTTCTTATCGCGAAAATAACTTAAAAAACCTATCCTAGGCTTGAGACAAGAGGCCACAAGAAAATCAGATCAAGACCAGATTTACCTACGTCAAGACGGTGGCTAAGTCGTTTTTTCCTTTGATGTCTTCAAAAAGGTCGTCACCTCCGCTCCGGGAATACTGACGACGGTTTTCCGGACAATGGCTTTCGTCAAGTCATCCAAGTTCAAACAAGCTCCAAACAGTGAAGACGCAGAAGAATGAAACATGGGGGATGGCTTTTTGAGACCAAAGGAAAAGGTGTCGGGTTCTCATTAGATACGTGGGGTATCTGCTCACACCATCCAGCTCCATTGGCGCCTACTTCGGCGATCTCGCCATTTGAGCGTTCTCGGTTTTGCTATCCTCGAGATGGAATTGGAACGTCACATCGAATCCTCTCGATTCCTGTCTACCAGGGCAGAGACGTTGGAATCAAATCAGAGAGATTATTCCAGAGGAAGACTATTCCTATCTTTTGCAAAGTCTAATGCTTGAACGAGCATCTCAGCGACATCGAACAACGTCTCAAAGTCTTTCGACTTGCCAGACAGTCGTTAAGGTCCAGCGCCAGTGACCGAGAATGGAAATCACGTCTTCCGAGGATTATGACATGGACGAGGAGCTGTTTGATGATACCGAGGAACTCCATCCCGTCGAGGAAATGCAACTCAACTTCTTGAATTTGAAACTCGAGAAGGAAGAGGGTCTTTTTCTCGAGGACGTCGAGATCTTTAAGAATCCAAAAATCATTCAGCAACAGATGTTGGAGCAACGCCAGGATGCGGTGCTGAGAGACTTCCTAATCCAGAAAGACTTCTGGCAAAGCGCCATCGAGAGCACTCGGGAAAAAATCACGCACCTGGGCATATGGGAGGATCTTGACACGCCGAGCGCAACCCCTCATTGCGTTGGGGTCATCGATTCGCCAGACACAAAGTCATCCAGATAATGGAGGAATTGCTCGAGCTCCACCGGGTGGCCCGCTGCAGCCTCCACCCTAAATACTAATATATAGATAAATGTCCTGGCGGATTCTGATCTGTTGCTGGCGGCGGCGGTGATGATCCGCGCAAGCCTGGCAAAGAAAAGCCTGGGCGTGCACACGAGAAAGAAGTTGTCTCCGCCATTGAGATGTATCGACGTCAGCGCAATAAGCGCAGAAATGATGACAGAAGAGCGGCTCGACGAGCTCGCGCTGCTGCTGCGGCGACATTGTCACAACCTTCTTCTCAGATTGAAGATTTCACTGGAGCTGATTCTGAACCTTTTTTTGATGACGATATCGAGATGTTCGAGCGTGCTCCTCCTGGCTTCGTCGAAAACACTCGACCTATAGGGGTAATGTGCTGTACCTGCTCGTGCACTTGCACAAAAGTCCACCAACGCACCGCTCAAGCTTCGGGAGCAGGTTGCACAGCAGGACACCAAGAACCTGAGCCGTAGCGCTCCGAGGCATAAGGTGTTCTGTGGTGTAGGTGATCGAGTCTCCTGCCATGTCCTGTCAGCCAGTATAGTCGATATATAAAAATACGAGCCGTCCTACACAGAGTCGACCAACTCAGGGCACCCCCAAAGTGGCGGAGCCGAAACCGATGGATGGGGGCGTGACGAGTCTTCTTGACTGGTGCAAGATGCAAGCTGTGTAGCCCAAGGGTTCGACCATACTACGGCCCTTTCCAATCTGGGAGGTTTCTTCCAGAGTATACAGCGACCAGGCCTCTACGCCCCGAGGCCAAATTTTAGCCTTACGTGTCCTCCTTCGGCGTTTTGACCTGCACTACTCTCGCAGTGCTATTCCGACGCAACTTCAGAAAATCCTGGAAAACCCTGGGAGTCCGACCTGATTTGGTGACTCGCGGCCCAACAGTTGGCCAAGAGGACGCCCACGATATGGTCGCGATGTACTCAATATCATTACTACCAGTCAAGGAATTATGGGAGTATTTGTTGCGCTCCCTGTCTCCAATGCCCTAACAATTTCGATTTACTGTTCACCTGGGCAATATCCGACAGACAACTCCGCCACTCACGAACTTCTGAAATCAGCCGTCGATGAAGTCCAGGTCTTCGTGAATATGTTGACGCCCGCGAAGGGGCGACCCTAAGGCTACCAAGGATGACTCACAAAAGCCTGCGCTGGTCAGATATCAGGGTAGACGGGGGGAGGTGCCAGACGCATACAAGAACCAGTCAAGAATCAGTTTTCCGCAGGTTCCTAGCAGATTATTATGCCTGGAATGTCGACTTTGATTACTACGAGCGTCTAAATGTTTAGACATTCCTGCGAGAGCAATCGGATTTTGCCGCAGACCCGAGTCTCGGTTTAGCCAAGCATCTTTCGAAGTTGTCTGTTACGTATAGGCCTTTCTCTGAGAGTACGGATCCGACGGAGGCTGGACTGATGTTGAGAATTAAAAGGGGACGAAAAGGACGAAGAGGACGAAGAGGGGGAAAAAAACCGGCCAAGAGGGTGAGAAACACCATGCAACCCGACCTCGACGTCCATCGAGTCTAGATCCAGCATTCCACCAACGTCGACTATTAGCCGTTCGGGAGATGGCAGACGTAACTACACAGCAGCAGCCGCAGCAGCTTTCGCCTTCAGTTAATGTTGATCCTGGGCACAGACTCTATCATCTATCGCCGGCTGCCGGTGGGAAGGGATTCCGTCACCACAATTCTCAACAGCTACTTACCTTTGACTCAAAATAAATGGCTTTCGCATTGACAATCATGTAGATCTGGGAGAAAGTCAAGAAGCTGTGTTACTGGATCTTCTATCAGAAACCACTTGCGATAAACAGAAGGAACGGGTCAAAAATACCATCATCTTTACATGCTCTACCGCTATCTCTACATCTTCACCCTAACAGGCTGGGTTATTCCCTGGATTGGCATCTTCCTTTGGTATGCAATCGTCAAGGGTTGTACATCGGATTACACCAGGCACCTTCTTGGCGATGTCTGTATTGGACCGACGCACCTTGGTACCCAGACCTTTGGAATAGGCAAAGCGCCTTATCAAATCACACAGACGTTCGTTGTCCTCCATATATCGTGGGAACCATGATGAGTCACGTCGAAGTTTCTGCTATTGAGGAAGCTCTACGCCAACAAGCTCGGGAATTTGGTCGAATGCACATAGCGATCGACACTGCTGAAATGCTCAATAGTCTCAGGACCAATTACGAATGTTACGATTTATTCTTACAGCCACAGTCTTTTCCGCTGCGGGAGAGACGACTGAACACTTGCCCACAGTGGCAAATGGTTTTTGTCTTCATCCTCCCTTTCAGTAGTCTTCTCGGTATTTTCTCGGTATTCTTTTCATCATTCTTCTCATCATCCTTCCACACCAGCTCCTCCTCTTCAAATAGCACTTTCACAATACGATACCCTGTTATCGATTCCTACCATCAGCCCTCCAGTATCTAGAATGGACTCTTATGCTCTGCCGCAGTCGCCTTGTCTGGCAAATCCAAGAAAGGGAAGCTCAGCGTATGGTTCCCTTACGACGTCGATCCCAAGCGGGAAACACTCAGCGTCATATCTTACGCATTCATTCATATATATAAATATTTGACAATAATACCCTCTTTCGAAAGCCTCCCCTCTTACGCCAATCAAGAAGCTCTCAGCAACAAACGTGCGAAGCAGAGAGACGTTGTTGTGGCCGAAATCGCTCTTGTTCCTCTACGCAGGCTGTCGTTTCTAGATCTATCACGCAAGATCCTGATGGCGAATCACCCTTTTGGAATCCTCATGACACACGTCACCCACGGAGACGTTGTGTCCGATATCGCTTATGGTGTTACAGATCGTCTGTTCAATGGTTGAGAGACTGTGAGAAAAGCTGACAGATGCGGACGCTTTTATGCAAAAGCGGGCGAAGCAATCCGAGACTGGTTTTCATGTGATTAGTCGGAATCTCACGGCGGCTGAACGGAAGGAGCACCCTTTCGAAATCTTAATGACATACGTCATTCACGAAGACGTTGTGTCCGACATCGCTCTTCTTTCTCTCCGCAAGTTGAGTTTCCTAGATCTATCACGCAAGATCCTGACAATCCGGCCAAGGACCTTGATATGCTCATTTTGTGTGAGCTGTGGGATGTATTTCTCACAAAAGTATTTGACTAAGAATACAACTGGCGAGAGATCAAGATAGTTGAGGTAGAGTTCTCTATGGTGTTCTTTGATGAGAATCATTAGGCTGTTGCTGACTCTTGTCGCAAGGTAAAGAGCAGTAGACTGATTCCCCAACCAAGCCGCTTTCTCAATCTTATCTGGACTAGATTTTTCAGCCACGACTTCGCTCGCTCGCTCAAGAAAATCAGTCATTGCGGATTCTGAGCTAGTATTGGCTCGCTCACACGCAAGTCCGCCGCTATTTGCGGTGCTTGAGCAGGATAAAACTTGAGGAAAGCTGCGAGCAAGATTCAAGGCTAGCAGCTAGAGAGTTGGAGCTATTCCAGAAGATCTTTTACGAAACCGTCGGAGTGCAGCAACAACTACCACCTCATAACATATGGACAGATGCTAGGCTCCGTCTGGCTGAGGGGTTCGAGATCATGAGAGCACGTCGTCTGCGTCCATTTCTCAGCGTCACAAGAAATCTCCGTCACACCGCGATCGACCTGCAATACTCTGGGAAATCATTTGTTCTCAAAAACCTAAACGAATTCCAGAGCTTTGTCAGGCGCATGCCGATTGAGGCTCGACGTTTGCCCCTTTCCATTGAAGTGGGTCTCTGGGGAAGCTCGCCCCGGAAAACGTGGGCCATGGCAAAGAGTCTCAACATCGAAACTCTTACACTGGTCCTGCAACCGAACACAAACATTAATAGTCCAACTCAGCATCGAAACGACATAGAGTATCTACATGGGAACAAAGATCTACGGAACATCCAAGGTATTCAGGCAGTAAAGTTAATCTGGGTTCTCAAGACTGGGGGAGTAGGCATGTACAAGAGTCATTGGGTCAACACAAAAGCATGGGTGCAGAAGCTTCAGATAATTACCAGGTCTCGATGAATGGATTCTACGTTTGTATATCATGTGGTTCGTACTTTTGTACTAGACATTCGCTGTGGATAGGTGGATTTACTGACAATGAGCCTAGCGAGCCGCCGGTAACAATAGAGTTGTAGTTGATGTCAAAGACAGGTAGTATCGATTTGTGCTCATGGAAGCCGAACATTCCAAACAATTGGCCCCGAAGGACAAATGAATGAAGAGCTCCGTATCCTCAATGACAGACAACACCAGCAGATTCATAAATTAGAGATCACGGCCAAGGCAGATAGTGAAAGGTGCTCGAATTAGCGCCAAGATGCTGAGCGACGCACAGATGGCTCTAAGCAAAGCGAAAGGCGAATTTGATTTTTGGGGATGATCGGTCAAAGCGACGCCACATCGATGACACACCACGACCGTCACGCTGTGGGGACATTTATCGCAGCGTGGAAGGGCCAAATGCGCAATCAGCTCGAGCTTTTCGAATTTGTCCAATGAAAGTCGAATTTCCAGAGAAAAAAAGACATACAATTCTGATTGGCAATGGGACCCCGTGTACAATCCAAGGTCTGGTGTTGTACATGGTGGTGAGCTTTGCAATAGGCGATCCAGATGTGGGCAAACTTGCTGGCTTCATCACCCTCGACAACGACACAGGAACGGTCATGGATAGGGTGAATTGTATGCTTGAAGATGAATGGACTGCGGGTGAGGAGGGGTCCAGGGCGTTGGTTGATCAAGGGAGTCAGGGAGGTGTCTGATAGTAGGTATGACATCGACAATATCGTCTTCTTGTCCTTGACGACCGCTGATTGCGACTCCTAGCTTCAGCGACTTTACGTTTCCCAGCTCCCAGGAAGACGAAGACTTCGTCGTTGTTGTGAAAGGCGAGCGTGTCTCGCAGAGAGGTGTTGAGGATAGCGTAATTGTGACGAAGACTGCGTCGGAAAAGATCAAAAAGTTGAGCCAGTGGGGAAGTAAGTGCGAGAGTGGCTATCGTCGCCAAGTCAAGACAGCTGTGAAGCCCCGGAATGACACGAACATCTCAGCGGCTCATCAAGATCCATGGAGATGATGGGATCTGCGCTTTGACTCTTGATTGGGCCGTGAAGGAATCAATCGGCGACATCGAAGCTTCTCAAGACTTCGAAAATATATATACTCAACTCGCATTCGCTCCTGGTCCTACTCCTTGCCAAAGACGGTCTCTATACCTGTTACAGAGCTGAACCAGCTGCGAGAAGTCGCAGATGCATTGCATCTCTGCCTCGAGGAACAGAAGACGCGGCAAGAAGACATGTTGACGGCGTTTGGCGAGTCGGAGGGAAAGGTCGAGCAATTGGAGGATGAGGTCAAGAGATCAAAGCAGCAAATAGGGGATAATGCACTCTAGTACGATGCTCGAATCCAAGGGCTGAATGAACAAATCCTTTTTGGGAAAGATCAGAACGAAGGTCTTCGGAGAGAGAGACGCTTCGTTCAATCGAAGATGATCTTAAAAGATAGATAAGGGAACTTGAGGCGGATATTCAGAAACTTCAACATAATCGTGACGAGAAACGGGAGAATCTCGAGGATTTCTCGGCAATAAATATAAAGACGAGTTATGACGAGGACGATGAGGACGAGCAGAAGAAGAGGGTCGCGGAACCCCAACGAGAGCTGAACGACATGACCGAAGCCCGGGACAATCTCCAGACCCGAGTTGACCAGCTGGAGATGGACAATCGACCAGTCATCATCGCGAGCAGAAGAGCCAAGAAGAGTCACCTAGGAAGTTGCTCTTCGACTCTAAGAAGAACATCGCGAATCCACGAGCTCGGCTTCGAAATGGCTCTCACTATTTCCCACGGAGACGTCAATGTCCGTTATATCCTCATTCAACAACAGGCCAACATGCACGCGAAGACCATTTACGGCAAGGATTCCAACAGGACGTTTATTGAGCAAGGGCCGGAGCAGCACAAACCCGCTGACATCCCATCAGTCCTCATGGGAGCGATATAGAAGGGGACTCCACCCGCAAAACAGGCCAGTGCCAACTGTTCTCAGACATCACCAGAAACATCCTTGCAATTCGCTGGTGTGAACATGACTATTTCGACTGGCTCGACGGCAGACAACTTTGACCCTCAGATACGTCCAAAATATCGTGTCGCATCCAGGTGTACTTTCCTACTAACTACGCGGCACCGGATCGTCCAAAGCAATGTCCCATCGCTCCACTACACCCGATCCTCCCTATTCTTCCCTTTTTCGACTAAATATATATAAAAGCACCTTGCAAGGAGTCGATCACTCGATTGAGCAGATCGGACACACAGCGCGAATGGTGCTGATCTCCTTGAGGGAAAGGGGAGATCGATACAAGCATCGCTATCAAGCGAGCAAGAGGCAGGTCTCGGGCCTTAGGTTGGAGAATGCGGAGTCTCTGCGGCAGCTACAAGATGATCGGCTTGTATGACCAAGTCCGCGCTGTTCAGCAACGTCATCGCGGCCAGTGGATATCGGGAAGGAAGAGCCGATCAAATATCTTATGGCTGTGTTTGATTGGAAAGACGACAACGATACCTATAAGACGATCTGTATCGACAAGGTGACGGAAGGGAGCTACGAAATATTCATGGAAATTATCGACGAGGCCAGGAAGCTGTCAGCCTGCTGATGCAGGCATAGTTTTCCACATGTTTGCATTGGCCAATAGGAGGCCAATTTGCCCGCATGAACGCCGAAAACTAGGCAAGTTTTGGCAATATGCCTCCATATCTGACAATCAACTACACACATGCTTCATCAGGAGCCCATTCACCGTCTGCCAGGAGCTGATTGAGATGTTGGAGGGCAAAAGTAGGAGACTTGAGGTGCTACAGGATATCTGTGAGGAATCGACATGGACATCAATGTTCAAGCCTGGATAAAAGATTGCGGGGCTGATCAAGGAGAAGGACGAGGCGGTGAATCGTTCTCGCCGCTGCAAGGGTCAAGTCAACCAGGCCAGTCAGACCTCTGACGACTTGCACAGTGAGTTGGAGGGTTCAAAAAACCAGACTGCCTACCTGGAGACGCTGTTGGCGTTTGAGGAGAGATCGGTATATTCTTCAATAGTGTCTCAGCAGCAATTGGAAAGAAGGAAGGAACCGGAGGCGGGAATAATTATATACTTTGGAGAGGTCACATAAGTACTTTCGATATACAGCAGACAAAAACAGTAGTTTCACGAATTTCAATCAATTCCTTCCCTGAATGCAGAGATCCACAACAGCCTTGAGCTTCGCAACTATGATTAGGGGTACAGTGCTATGGCTCAGCCGCCTCAGCTAGACTTGTAGATCCTGAGAATCACGAGAAGCTTGACTTGTGAACTCATATGCTTGGAGGGGAAGACTGAATTGCCCGAAAGGACGGGCGCGTTTAGGGCTTTCGTGGCAGCACCAGCAGTATGTCCCTGTAGAAGCGTTGCATCGAACCAGGCGGGATTGAGAAGCTGTCTGTACCTTCCAGTTTCACTCTGGATAGAGTATCTTACAGGTAAGTTTTTATGCTAGCATTACTCTATTCCATCGATAAATTCGAAAGTTTTACAAGTGAATTTGTAATCTTGGGCTGCAGGGCTCCGAGGGCGTGTCCATCGTGTTGTACGGAGACGCCTGAAGAACATCGACTGGCACCAGGCCACTGTTATCCGTGTCTCATCAACTCAGTTCACGCTCCATCTTCCCTACACCTTGAAATTCTCCTCTCGTACAGTTGCCGAACGGTTTCACCGAGCGGCGCAAGACAAAAGTCAATTACAATCCATCATTCCCTGATCATTGTCGCCTACACCACGGACAGGAAGGCCCAAAGACGTTGTGGGAAGGCTTGGATGGGCTGCAGAACCTGGAACTCATTAGCGGATCGACTCATCGCCTTTTGGAAGCCTTCTTTGAGACACTCACCTGGCTGTGGCATACTCGAGGTTCGAGACCTCGCTTTTTCGGAGTGCGCATTGAGAACATTTCGCTCATTCTGTACTGGCGTCTGGTCTGGCTCTGCAAAGAATTGATCTCGCGCGTCTTTTGAACTGCTGTTGTGGCAGCCGCATCAAGGTCCATGGAAGCTTCGCCCTGGCAGGTTCTCTTCAGCAAGATCATGATGCCACGGATCACAAGGCACACTTACACCGGCTTTGCACAACGACTCGGAGTTCCGGCCCAAGCATGTAGCCGGGGCATCCATGCCGTGTGGACCTACACGTTTTCCCCAGAAGTTCTTGAGAGCCTTGCCATTCAGCTACGCCGCGATTTCATTAGTGAGAATCCTCTTTGATCATGAAATGAGTAGCCAATACCTGCTGCAGCAGAGGAGCCCGCATAGGGTGAGACTTGTTGTACTCTCGTCTGACCTGCTTCCGCCAGTGGCGGTTCATATCTCTTTGAGTGACAACGACTCCTAGGTCTTCGTGCCTCTCGATCATTTCTTTGGCATACTGTACGGCACTGAGTTTCAGTTCTTCAAAGTGGTGTTTTGTGTAGATGACCGGGACAAGCCGACGGCCTGACAAATCTAGACTTGGCTGCGGATGCTCCGCTTGGTTGGGAGCGTCCGAGCTCGTTTTCGAGGAGATAGAGGCAGGTTCGGCGCTCCTAGAGGAAGATTGGTGGTCTGAATGTGCTGTTTCGTGGGTTACGTCGTTCATGGCGAACGACTCTTCGTGCTGTGCAGACGTGTTATGGATAAAAAATGGGGAAGCCATCATGTTGTCACGAGAGAGGCGAGTATTACTCGTGAAATGGCTTAGGCAAAGCAATGTGGCAGCGATGTACAAGTATCTGGAAGAATTAGAGTTAAGATCTTTGAGGTGATCGAGGTGTTGACAGAATCGCTTGGCCAGGAATCTTACGGCCCGTTCAATAACACCTTTTTCCTACAAAGTCCTTCATGCTTTCGGGGTGTTCCTGAGTAGAGTTGTTATCATGTTAGATCATACACTAGTAACATAATGCAGAGCAAGAATTGATTGTCTAGTCGGCTCTGCTCAGACATGTAGATACCTTTCCAGGTCGCTATAATGCTCAGGTCCCAATAGACTAATTTCAGATGTAGAGATCTACGGCACATTATCGCATGAAATACTTCTCGTCATTAAGATATATCCTCGTCGCAATCAAGAATATGTGTTGCCGGCACTCTTTTCTCTTTTTCTACAGGGTTTTAAAGGATTTAACGAGGTCAGCGGGAAAGGAATATCGTAATAAGAATGTCGTGAAGGACTACAGACAGATGGATTGACGGCCACGAAGGGTTTGTCGGGGGGTTGACGGCCGAAGGGGAGGCTTGTCGGGGTTTGACGGCCATGGGGGGCTTGTCGGTGACGGGCCAGGAGGTAGAAATGAGTTATTTCATGGGGCAGAAACGAATCAGAAACGAGGTTGTTCGTCTGTGACGGCCTAAGGGAAGGCCTGTCGGGGTTTTGTATAGCATCATGTCTTTGGATTTGGTCTGATGGAGGCCGGCAACAGGGGAGTGTTGAAATTTGGTCGTTGGTTTCCAGCCTCTCCCGGCAATTCAGCCGAGGTTGTCATGCCAGTCACTTAATTAGTAGGGCATATAAGGATCCAGGGGAGCTCTGAGATAGATAATTCAAGCGCCCTACAAATTCTTCTATACCTGATCATTTTAACATCAGCCCCCTGCGCCGACAAGGGGTTCATCCCCTCGCAAAACGTCCGTAGCGCAGGTCCCCCAGGCCTTCTATCGAACGCGCCCTGACTTCGAACCCGTCCCGACTATCAATTTCGTGCCTGTGACTGGATAGTTGATATCCCATTGGCCAGTAAACGTAGCTCGCGCTCCGTGAATGGCGGTTCCATGGTCGTTCGAGGAGCTACTGGAGCTGGACGAGGGGCAGGATGTGGCGGCTGGTATGGTCCCCGAGAGGAGGGGTGGGCGGTATGAGGCCCTGCTGGAGGAGGGTTGCCTGGTGGCGCATTGTATGGCCGTGTACGAGATGGTGTCAATGTAGCCGAGATATCCACAGACGTTCTCTGGCCGGCTGCCGGAGGCAAGGGGGCGGTTGTTGGAGCTTTCCCTCTGGTGGGTTCTCGGTTGGCGGATCCCGCTGGCGTCGTTGCTGCTACTTGGGCCTGCTCTTATTAGCTTTCTGGTCTGTAGCTTCGCGACTTGGCAGGCATCTTGCCTTGTTCGTTGTTGTTGGCACTTGAGAGCTACCAGAAGGTTCCAGAGCTCTGGAGGCTTTTGTCTTTTCAGCAAGAATAGTCAGTGGAGATCTCAAATATCGATGAAATGGCATGATAGAGGCCCTTACCTCTGCGTTCGTCTGTTGGGCATCGAGACTGATTGAAGAAGCCGGAGCTCCGGTACCTTTTGCTGATTCTTTGGCTCGCTGTGATTTGTTTAGAACCTTCCGGTTTCTTGACAGCGTTCATGTATTATACCATTGTCTTGGCCAATGGAACGTCAGAAACCTCTGGCTCTTCCTCAACCTCCGAGTGCTTGCGTTTCTTTGCCTGGGTGACGTCCTCGACAATCTGTTTGTATGCGGTATAGTCCGCTGTTCTGCCCTGTAACAAGAGTCAATAAGGCTTGCTACTTCGTCAGAGGGGAAGTTAGAGACTTTACCTCAAATTTCTTTGTCGCTCTCCAGTCGTACTCGTAGTCATAGATCTTTGTGAGAATCGCCTCCCACAGCTCACACAAGATAAACATGTCAAGATCCTTAGTCGGGTTCGCGACCAGGATCTTGCGTGTTAGATCCAGATACGATAATCTACAAAGCGGAAGAAGAGCAATATCAGGTACAACAACGTCTCCGTGGACGCTGTGTGTCATGATAATGCCAAAAGGATATTCCTTCAGTTCATCCTTTGTAGGCTCCCGACTGATGATGTGAAACCCCGATTCGGTTTGCTTCGCCCGCTTCCGCTTAAAAGCGTCCGCATCTGCCCGCTTTTCCCAAAGCCCCTCAACGAGTGGACAGGCTGTCTGCAGCATCATGAGCCATTAACGGGCTGTTCCAAGGCTTGGACGCCGTTCAAGGGACCAGAAACATACCTGCTCTAGCAGAAATATACGCATGGGATCATCGCTGTTAGGGTAGGTACTCATGATCTGCCATGACCAGTGCAGCTCTATCTCTGGGCGGATTAGAGGTAGCCTTCGGTGTTCATTCCGCCCTAAAATCTGGAACGTGAAATTGTAGAGGGTGAGGCCAAGCTCGAATTGCTTCTTTCCATACTTGACAGTGACTAGCTTGGGGTCGGACATTTTGCTGGTGGAACGTGAGGTGTGGCAGAATGAAGCTGAAAGTATGTAGAAATGTAGGAAGTGATGTTGTCAAAGTCGTGAAAAGTGGATGAGAAGTTGTGTTGTGATTCGGAACGAGGAGCTAGCTACTTAGCGCGTTTTTCACCCCAGAGCCAAATTACTGTCGCGTCACTCTGACGCCGCTAGAACACAGGAAGATTACATCGTGAATGAGGTAATTCAGGTTCCAAACCCTTCTCTACGGTCTAGAAGCCGGAGCAAAACCAATCCACTCATTCAAGCCTGCTTCGCATGAATCTAGGTTTATCATGGATTGTGTGATCGTTACCAATCTGTTACTCTGCATTAACGAAAGGGGTTGCAAAGGTAGACTGATATTTGTATATCAAAATGTAGTGCTGTTCGCGGTTGTAGCAGCTTTCACAGCTGTCAAAACGTACGGGCATCAGAAATAATGTTTGTCAAGAAGCAACTTTTCTCGCCCATTAGGGCTACCACTGGAAGTTTCATTCAGACATGGTCCCTTTCACAAGCCAAAACCAGCTGTTTGGTCGAGAATAGAAACGTAGCTTCTGCTCTCAATAGCTGATCGTATTTTGTGATCAGGTTTGGCATGCCTGAGAGGAAGACGGAAGAGATAAAGGTCACACAAAGCAAAGAAGAAAGTAAAAGGGGAAAAAGAGGTAGTTAGAAAAAAAAAAGAAAAAAAAAGAGACGCTGGGTCGAACTATGGACCTTTGCTCAGACAGGGGAAAGAAAAAAAATTTCCCTCGATAATCAATAGATTCCCTCAGTCAGATGCTCCCTCAGTAAACAATCCCTCAGTACCCAGTCGATCAAGAAGCAGCCCTAGACAGTGAGCCGCTTTGGTTTTACCCTCCACGAGTCCTCTGCTGCCGAACGATCCGGGGCTGAGCCATTTTGGTTTTACCCTCCATGAGTCCTCAGTAAACCCAGTATCACGTGTTCGCTTAAAAGTTGGAAATAAGATCTTCCAAGTCATGTCACTTAAGCTAGAGAAGCCCCAAGAATCGATAACAGGCGCCCACTATAACTTATTATATAAAAAAAAAAATCCAAAACAAATCCAAGTTGTGGCTATTCACCGACACCATCACAGAACACCATGCAATTCTGCCTTCGTTCACGTACACGTTCACGTTCATGTATCTCTACCTTCCTTCACATGCACGTTTGTAAAGAGCTGAACAGGTCGCAATATGCCAAGCTTCTGAGAACATACCACACTTACAAAGCTCTTACCTTCAATTCGGCGTCAGCCACAGCATTCCTCAGGCCTGGTTTTTTATCGAGTTTCTTAGCGTAGAACGTTCTCCCATGCATTCACTAAAGTACAGCAGAGTCTGAAAATTGCCAGGCGTGCTTCCCAAACAAGCGCGCAACCTTCACGACCAGTTTTAGTTCCACAAGGAGTCGCTGCGACTCGATTGGAGGTCGGTCTCTTGGCGTATACTGACATGGTCCAAGCTAACGGAAAGACTCAGCGGTATGGAATCTCGCCTTTCTTTCCTTTCTTACTGTTTTCCTCTAAGGCCCCAGCTTTGTCGCCAGTACGCTCTTTACTACCGGTTCAATAATTTCAAAAGCTGTTCAAAAGACCAGATTATGTTCTGATACTAAGACTGGCTGGATTGTAAGAGGTATGAGCAACTGGTATTTACCCTTATGCTGGCTTGAGTCAGCTCGTATCTGTGACTACTGGTAACAGCAAACGGACACAGAGGATATAGCAACTACTCTGTTTACCTTCATTTCAGTCCTCTGCAACTTGTGGAATCTTTTGAAAGGTACCAGTGAGTATATCGTGGTTGATCGAGCTGAATGAAAAGCACGGACACGGCCAACCGAGTCTCGTCCACTATCGATCAATGCCAATTTGGATTGAATAGCCGAAGACAATTGTCCAAGTGGAAGATGCAACATAGCAGGCACAGTGTCAAATTGTGGAAGGTTTACTGTTGTATGTTACAAGGATGCAGGTGGCAGATTGCAAAGATGTCGTTCTCTTTGGGAGAAGGTGACGTCATTTAGCGTGTGAAGATCCTTTGCACTTTCCTCGCTTGTACTACTCACAAGCTATTACAGCATACGTATACAGCACATTCGAATCAACCAAACACTGTTGAGTCGCGACAGCAAATTGTATTAGCCCCGTGTACAACTCATCGGGCCCGATTTGCGACGAACCTCGCAAGTTCTTCGAAGTGGAGGGTACTCCCACGAGTGGAACCCAGATCTCATGTCATGGAGAAGCTATCAGATGCACCTTGCATTCATTGCAAGGTCATCAGTCCTCATCATGGGAAAAACAGTTCTGGTCATATTAGTATACCTTATAATCGCGTCGATCAATACCCCAATTTCCCTGCGCTCGAGGTTTCCGCTGGAACAGGGTGTGCATTTTGTCGCCTCTTGAAGTATGCTCTCCAAGATAAGTACAGCGACAGGAAGATAGCAGAAGCCGAGGCCGACTTCGACCCCTCGATTCGAGCTCAATGGCCCAAAGCTGGTTGGAATGGTCAGGTAACAGTTGATGGTGCCCGTTTTTTCTCCGAAGAAGACTGGAACGAACGTGATGAGAGTCAAGAACTAGGCCAATCTCTTGGCGGGGTTTGGGCTTTGTCATTTCGAGTCTGGCCGTACCCTCCAAGACGCAACTTCACCGACCCTGGATTCAACCATGATTCTGTTTGGTTTGCTCCGTATGCGGATAGCGGTAAGTGGACAATTGGAGTAATGTTTGGTTTGCTCATACTCTGTAGGCTCTGAAGCATCTCTCCAAGGGAATTTGAGGCGGAGAAAGCCTGACAAAGAGGCTTTGTCAGATGCTAATGTATCACTGATCTCTAAATGGCTCAGCGATTGCTCGGCGCTACATGCCGAATGCCGGCATGAGAGTGATACCAAATTACCAACACGCGTCATTGATGTCGGTCTGGCAGAAAATTCACAGCAGCCGCGTTTGATAGTTACTAATAACGACGTGGGAAAGTACGTGGCCCTTAGCCACTGCTGGGGATCGCTAATGGAGTCTACTGCGGGCAATTACGCTCGGACATTAAGAGTCAACCTGGAGACTATGCAACATGGAATACCTCTGAAAATGCTACCACAGAACTTCCAGGATGCAATAGTCATTGCTCGAAAGTTGCAACTGCGCTATGTGTGGATTGATGCATTGTGCATAATTCAAGATGACCCAGCGGACTGGGCAACGGAAGCTGCGAGAATGAACGAAGTCTATGGATCTGCTCATCTCACCGTTGCTGCAACTTCTGCTATGTCGAGTACTGATGGTTTCCTTAAGCGGTCAGTTGATACGGCGTGCAGTATACCTTATTACAAGGACATTCACGGTGACCCTGCTGGCTACCTTTTCCTAGCTTACATGCAAATGGGTGGTGATCAAGGCTCTTGGTCAGATAATGTAGACAATTCTCGCTGGAATACCAGAGGCTGGACCTTTCAAGAGCGCTTGCTATCGAGACGTGTGCTGCATTTCACCAACAGAAAGATTTTCTGGGAATGTCGGGTAACTGACACCTCTGAAGAGAATGAGCCGCCCCGTGATCCACGATACCGTAGCTCGTGGTTGAAAGACGGAGTGCAACAGCCTGGAGGTTCAAAGTCACAGTTCGATTTATGGTACAGCATAGTTTCCAAGTACGTTCACACTTGTCTTTTCTCTACAAGATTCATAGTTGACGGCATCCAGGTACTCTACCCGTGAACTCAGCTATCAAGCAGATGTGTTGCCAGCCCTGTCTGGTCTAGCTCATGCTTTCAGAGCCATCAATGGCATGGGCAATTCTACTGATGGTACTGACTATCTTGCAGGAATCTGGCAGGATGACCTCTCACGAGGTTTACTTTGGACTCCGCACGATAGAGATCATGCAACCAGATACAATGAGTATATAGCGCCAACGTGGTCTTGGGCTTCGATCAAAGGGTAGATCCATTTTCCAATTGGAGGCTTGGATACCCGATTCACTCCAATTCTCGTTAATGTAAGTCTTAAATGGAGAGCAGATGACCACCTGGGAGCAGTCACTGCTGCAGAGCTCAAATTGCTTGCAAAGGTTCGGCGTCTGTGTGAAGTTACTGTGAACATTCACAGCTCGTGGTTCCCATTGGATCTACGGTTCGAGGGGAAGATTATCGGTAAAGGTGCATATGACGTGAACAGCGAAGGTGACATTGAGAATGCTCTATGGACAATGGCGGAGGACTTTCTTGGATTTTTTGATGGCTGCGAGTCCCAGGAGATAACATTGGTGTAGAAAGAGAGAAGCAAAAGCTTTGCGTTCAAAAGATTGACGATGAAGGCGGCGGAGACCTTTGTAGAATTACATATTCTGACTCTGGCATGTGGGCTTCGAGGATAAAACATTATAGCAGTCTAGCGATGCCAAAGTAACGTCCATATGGATCAAAAGCTTGTGAGCATGAAGTTTAAGGACTGATAATGATGCGCGGATGGGTTCCATCCTACTTCGTACATGAAGTGATTGATACGGTGAGGACGGAGACGACTATCGTAGACTAGCCAAAATCTAATCCTGACAACACCTCTCTCCGTCGATCTCCCCCCCCACTCACTCAGCAAAAACCTTTACTCCTTGACCGCGATAGAGAGAGAGGATGTATATCAGCTTTTGAATCTCATTGGCAGACCTGTGTCTGCAAACTTATATAACGTCGGCGCTGCAGACGTGCTGGCAGCTGCCGAATCCAGCTCATCCCCGAAGCCCTGCCATCCACTCTCTTCCACATCCGTACGCTTCTGCCGCTTACCGGCTTGAGCTTCGTGTTCCTCATCTGCCTTAAACTTGTCCCCCTTTGCTTTCTTGTACCTCCTTCCACCGCCATCCTCCTTCTCGCCTTCCTGCTCCTGCTCCTGCTCCTGCGCCGGCCCTTCCTCCACCAGTCTCTTCTTGCCCTTCTCCAGACTGGTCTCGACCGTGAGCCGTTGTGACCTCGCTTGCGGGTAGAGTCTCGATTCCGTGGTAAGGGCGCCAGGCGACTGAGGATCTGGATGGGATAGGCGGTAGTTCTCCAATAGATCCCCCACTTCCTCCTCCCAGTCCTCCATCTGCGGACACCGTTAGATTCCAGCCCACTGCCCCCAATGGGTCTCTGCTGGTCGAAAGAGCATACCTCTGCAAGTTTGGCCTCTTGGTTTGCGGCGTCTTCAAAATGGTAGATCTGGTGGATGATTACGGTACAAAGCCGGCGCATGTGCAGCTGGAGCGACACAATCTCCGCATTCGCTTCCAATGTTTATCGTACCATCTCTCTGAAGGAGATGTTGTGCATCGCATAAAGAGCGATATTTGGTACTATGACGAGGTCTAGGTCTTTGTGCTCCATCACAATGCAGTGAGAGTGCGTCGGCAAGAGCGCATTCTTGCTGAAGATGCCGAACTTACCGGGAGAGCAACTATTCTGGCTGTGCCGTGTCCCACCGAGTAAAGTTGTCGGTGCTTGCGGAGGTCCACTTGGTAATTTTTCTCGAAGTCGACAGAAGTTGACGCAGGGCTTGAATGTCTTGACTTTTCTCGAATACTTCGGTCATTTTCCTGACCGGATCGATGTCAAGCTGTACAGTGAACAGCTGAGTTGCATGTTTGTTAGGAAACAGCCGAGCCGCATTTGACCTCTTGTAAACAATACGAAGACGTAGGAAGTCCTGCAGCCTGAAATTGCTGTCGCTTGGGAAGACGTGGCCGGAGGAGAGCAGTTTAGCATCTATGTCTAGCTTTTCAGTTGGATAAAGACTCTTGTTTGTGGGCGAAAGCCTACGATTCGTTTCCCAGAAGCCAGTGAGATCCGTTGATCGTTGTGCCTTTGAAACCGCGTCCTTCTTCGCCCAGTATCCGTGATAGACTGGACTTTCCAGCTGTGACATGCGCGTTGGCTACTTCCTTTGGAGTGTGCACATAACAAGAGAACGTACCTGGCCCATGAGCTCATCATATCTGGGTTCACCGTGCTGATACAGGGTCCAGATGATGAGCGCGTACTGCTCACTGACTTCCTCCTTGGAGAGCTCGCGTTTGGCGACATCTCTGTTGCGCGTCCTGATAGCTATGGTAAAATCCATAACTGATCTGTTGCGTTCCTCGAAGTCACGCTTTGTGTATTCCAGCGGGATTACACCGTGTTCATTCGCCTTTGGGGTTCTTCGTGGCCTCCCCAGCGTGATCAAGTGAGGACAATACTTCAACAGGGTTGGAGGCAGATGGCGGTCTGTCATTCGGATTTCGTTTCCCAAAAGCCAGTGGGATCATCGTTGTGCCTTTGGAAGGAAGGGCGTGCTTGTGTGTGATCTTCGCCCAGTATTCAGGATAGATCGACCGCCATCTCGTCCATCCCCTTTGTCTCCTCGCTTTCGCTTGGCTCCAGGTTCCACGGGTTCGGCCGAGGCAATGTCCGGAGCGCCTGGGCGAGTCAGGATGTGGTATATGATATATGAATATAAGGACAGTGCATCTCAATATATAGGAATGACGACCACAACTGCGGTCTGAGTCTGGACCGATTCTCCTGCTTGTGGGCGAGAGCTTGCGATTCGTTCCCCAAAAGCCAGTCTAGTCCGTTGATCTTTGTGCCTTTGGAAGCGCGTTCCTGTCTGTGATCTTCGCCCAGTATTTATATATATTGGACTTTCCAGCTGTGACATATATGTTGGCTACTTCCTTTGGATTGAGCGCAGAATCAGAGAACATACCTGGTTTCTAGACTCATGTGGAGTGAGAAGATTATTGATTACTCTGTGCAGCTGCAAGCAATTTCTGCCTGCCACCAAGCCACGCTAAGCCTTATTGTGTGAGTGCTCTGCGGAAACCTTGGCGTAATGTGACAGGGTGGGTAATGGACGTCGTCGATGTCGAGCCTGTTGCAGACCAGATGGATTGATCGTCATCATCATCATAGTCACTTTTCGTTGCCTTGGCCAATTCCTCCTCGGTGTTTTTGGGCGGTCCTTGTTTCGCAGCGGCTGATGTGAAGGAGCTGACCGCCGCAAACAGGCTCGTGAATTTAGCGGGAGTCTGAGCAGAAACGTTGAGGAGTTATGTTGAGCGCTGCTTACAGTTAGTACACATGGCTGTCATCATAGTATGGAAGTCTCACGTAGCTTTGGGGCCAAGGTTGCTCGAGATGCTACTGTTGAGCCTGAGGTAATAGAGCCAGTGCATCTAAATGAATAATAAGCTTTCAGGCTATAGTAATTAAGGAAGGGGTGGATAGACGAGAAGAAATCGGCTACTGTTGAGCCTGAGGTAACAGAGCCAGTTGTTGAGTCTGAGGTGACAGAGTCAGTTGTTGAGCCCGAGGTAACAGAGCCAGTCCATCTAATGCGAGTGTTGTTAACGGAGGTCAATACCCGGCGGCTTAGACGAGTCAGGGTATGGTATATGATATATAGATGTAAGAAAGACAGTGCATCTCAATATATAGTAAAGATATATGAAGAACGGACGATGTAGGAGATCATCGATGGGGTCAAAGATAAATCCAGATATAATAGAAAAGAAGGAGGAAGACGGTTGGAAATTTTGGGGGTTTATATATCCCTTAGTGCCGCAAGGAAGATTCACCGAGACATAAAAATGAATGTCAATGCGTACGTGAACACTTCGTTTTGTCTGAAAACCGATTCACCGAGTCATACAATGAATCTCAATGCACATGTGTCTCCTGTGAATGAAGTGTAGCCCAAATGAGTTCTGCGAGTTGTGTTGTAATACTTTGGTGTCACTTTGATCTCGGTGAACTCGTGACAGATCATAGAAGCTAGGCTTAGAACCTGACACGGGTGTTCATGTTGAATGAGATCAGACAGAGGCTTTGCCACTCCCGGAGATTGGTTTCAATCAGGCTTGTCTTTGTTGGACACTTGGTAAGAATATTTAGACGCTACCACGCCACAGCGAGGTTGTGTTTTCTAGATCGCAGAACTTCAGTAAGAAGAGATTCTCGAATGGAAAGCAGCGATAATTTCTGGCTCAATGAATTCAAAGTTGAGTATAGGTTATGAACAATAAGAGAGCCTCTAATGGCTTGCTCACGAGATTGTAGGCGCCATCCTGCGACTTCTTCTGTGATCCCTCCAGTCCGATTCAAGACAACTTTCCGCGCGCTACCTTGTGCATCAACTCTTGTACCACCTCCTCTTGCCCTACCAAAAAATGTATCAGCTGCAGCTACATCCTCTTGTTCCTCTACCTGACTAGCTGTAGTTGGTGGATTCTGAGCACGCGCCTGGTCACGATCATCTTGCTGTCGTCCGTGTCCATCCACCTCAGAATCGACTCTCCGGTCTCTCTCAGGAGCGTTAGATTCGACTCTCCAGTCTCTCCCAGGTGCACTCGGTGATCTGCTAGCATTCAATCCAGGAGTTTCCCACAATCTTCTGCTGCTCCTCGTCTTTCATCTCCGTTCCTTCAATGTCATCGCTATCTCTAGCCCTCAGACGGCCGAAGATGTTCAGAAAGTGCGGATCATGGGTGAAACGCGCACAAATACAGTCAAGGCATCGTTGGTAGTACTTGATTTGCATTTTCGTTGGGACTTGACAATCCAGTGGCGTGGACCAGAAGCCATGGGTGGTGGTGGAATTTGAGTGGTTTCTGGAGACAACAGTGTCCAAGGGAGAGGTATACTTTTAGCGGGAGGTCCTCAACACGTTCGCAGGCAATCGAGCTAGGTAGAGAGATGTCGACTGGGCATGTCGCGAAGGTCGTAGTAGTCTCGGAGCTCACGGAGCCTACCGTTGAAATTGAGGTTGAGATAAACGAGGAGTAGGAGGGTCCAAGAGAGAGGTATGTATATATATAGCGGGAGGTCCCCAGCACGTTCGCAGGGAATCGAGCTAGGTAGAGTGAGAGAGATGTCAACTGGCCATGTTGCGAAGGTCGCGGGGGTAGCGGAGATTATAAAGGTCCCGGAGCTCGCGAGGTCGCAGAGGTCGCGGAGGCCGTGGAGCCATCCGTTGGAATTGAGGTTGAGATAACGAGGAGTAGGAAGTTCCAAGAGATTGAGAGGGGGGGATCATTTGACGGAAGCGAGGTATAGCTGAGATTGAATATCTGAGGAGTCTGGGAGGCGTCGTGGTCTGATAGTAAGGCTTGGGACAATCGTTCCAGACTCAAGCTGCATCTTGTTGTCTCTTTTCCTTGCTTCAAAAATGTTGATGAAGAGACGTTGTGTATGAATTGCCACTGACACTCTTTGGCCATTGTTGATGCTCGCTTTCTTAACCGACCCTAAACCAATGGGACTTCGTCGTGAAGCGATATCGTGCTCATTGAAGAAGTCCTCCAGTCCGTTGCTGAAGTCCCGTATGTTGTAGATTGTGAGCTAGACTCGGAACCTCTGGCTGGCCTTCTTCGACAGCTTATTTTGCAAAGCTGAGAACAAGGTCTCCGCGCTATGTTGTATCCCGGGTGTAGCTAAAGGACAGCGCTGGCTTGGCGTGTGCTGCTTCCCGCCACTCTCGTCACCATCCTAGCCATCCTCATTATGTTCGTCTATATATTTACGATCTCTGATCCTGATCGCGGAGCTGAAGTCAGAACTGTTGTTTGGTGTGTGGAGGTGTGTTTTGGAAGTATGTGGAGATATCTAGCCCCGCCTCGTCTATGCCGGGTTTATAGACCCAGGTCTCTTTAAATAGCATCAATGAATGCAGAATTGGAGTCGTCTGCTAGCCAGCCAGTGCGCCTCTCGTCCTTCGGAGCTTGTTGCGGTACCATTGCCCACATTCAAAAGACCTCGAGCGAATTCTTCCATGTCAGCCCGGTCTTGATCGGCCATACTGTTGTATTGGGGTTCCGGAGCCGCGTGTTTTCCGTTACCCTGAGGATCTCAATTTGACTCCAAAGGTCTGACGCCCTGAGGTTAGCCCTAGCCCGAACATGAGTATGGAGAGCTGGAACGGTATTAGAGAGGTCGGACGCATTTTCGAGCGATAGATAGAATTTGGGATCGAAGATTGGCGTCTGTGACTCAACATGAACCACTTGGTAGTTGTGCAGAAGGTGTGGAGGGACGACTAGCGATGCTGATGCGACCTGACCCAGCGCCATCATGACGGAAGGACTTGACCGAAGTCACCGCAGGAGCGTGTGACGATTCCACCGAAAGGAATGGCGTTCTTTCCTACGTCTTGTCATGAAGATAGATATATATATAGCGGTAAAATTCAACGATTCTCCGCCAAGGCTGGAGAATGCCATGCTAAATACCGAAAAAGGAAATATCCAATGCCGATGGCTTGAGGCGCTGCAAGCGATGAGGTGGAAGGCTTTGAGCTTGTGATATTCCACCATGATGTCGAGGACAACAATTGTGTGGACCATGGGAGCCGCCAGCTTGACGGCCTCCTTCACCAAATGTGAGAGGAGATCTACCGTGAACAGGCTTCCGAAGAAGTACCGGACAGAGCGATGTGAAGGCATTGTGAGGATTTTGAGTGAATGCCTGGATGTATAAATTTCGAGTGGTATTGCCTGGTGAACCCTTTGACCTGCGCTTGTGTCTTCACACAATGAGGCATGCCTCTTCTGGCATACAAAACCGGTTGATCATACTGCGCTTGATGGAACGCAGCTGCATCTCTGCCATGGGAGGACAGCCAGCCAGGTTTGCTAGGGAGGGCGATGCTAGTCGCGACCGTGCATAGCTTTGAGGTTGCTGAGAGAAGTGGGAGGAGGATTAACCAGAGAATGAGACTGATGGTTTGAATATGGGGCATAGCTGAGCTTGGGACCCCATGCTCTGCGGAATGTCAGTCACCCATCTGAATAAACAGTCATTGAAGATTTTGGATATGTACCTCCTTAGCTTTGGCTTCTTTGGCACAACCGCCCCTAAAACCAGAGATCTTGTAGACCTAAGCGCATCTCCTGGAACGTGATTGCCTTCGCAGCTTTGGCCTCTAGCACTCCCCTCACCAAGGTTCACTGTTTTCTTATCCTTCGATATGGTAACCCGAGCGCGCTCCCTCCCGCTACCTATACTTGTGCGTCTTGCAAGGTCTTCTCTTATCATCGATCTCGACTTGAGGATTCTTAGCCATCAGATATCTCAGTCTACTCAAAGTCCGTTCTTCACCTCGGAGGAGACGCACATCCGAAAGCGTTGACTCTCTTTGAGCAACTGCTCGGACTGTTTGAGCAAATTCTCGTACTGTCTGAGTCCAGCGTCGAAGTCTACTCGCAGCTGCTGTATCACCTATGCCCTAGTGCTGTCGCCTTTTCGCGTACCGCGTAGAGAAGAAGAGGTATGTTTATGTAGAGGGGTATACAGCGATAGAGTGGCTAAGGTAGGGGTTGTGATAGAAGAGATAGTACCGCAGGGGCGATGATTTGGTGTGGAAGTAAAGAGTAGAAAAGAGAGGAAGAAGGGGAGAAGTTTGCGGTTTAAATACCCGTTGATGCCGGTCATTCATTCATGCCAGTCAGTCATTCATGCCACTTATTCATTCACAGCACTTCGAAAACAAATTTCACTGCAGTGTTCACAAACATGCAAGAGTGACTTTACCAAAGCTCAACACACCGTTGAAAGTCACTTACTAGAATGGGTGAATGGCTCCCAACAAAAAACCCCCAACACCACGATGCCTCAATCAAACCTCCACTTTGCCGTGAAAACCCAACGGAAAAAAAATCACAACGCCCCTAAACCTCGCGCTTCCAATCATGGCTCCAATCTGGTCCGCCAACCCCCCAAAACGCGTGACGATTCCGGGTCTGCTCGATAACGGCATCATGGTGCTCATCTACACCTCTGACTACTTTGAGTCCGGCAACGTCACCATTGTGGATTTTGCAAATGATTTTCTTACTCTGAATCGGCTGCATGGTATGGTCGTCAGCCGCTTGGACGTGGAGTTCTACTGGTCGTATGGAGTAAGGAACGCTTTTAAGCATGGCAATTCACGGCAGGAGGAGTTGCTCCGCCAGGTAAGCGATCTTGACGGGTGGGTAGAGTATTTGCAGGGCATGGAGACTGACTCAGTTCGGCAGGTAAAATCTTCATCATTCGAAGAGTATTTGGGTAGCCTAGATGGAACTATGAATGGATCAGCCTTGAAGAAAGAGGTGCGGATTCCCGAGGCTGGGGAAAATAGGGATCTGATTTCGAGATGGGTCACGGATGCCAGTCAAAACGTGCGAAGAGCACCTGGTAATATGAATTTTGAAGCTGGCTACTCCGTCGAGGAGCCTGAGGAGACTCATCTGTCCCAGAATGCACGTATCCCTCAGGCGGAGTACCTACTCATCCCGGGCTAATATGATATACCTAGGTCGCTTCTGGAAGTAAAAAGAAGAAGGAGAAGCGCCGCCGCAAGAGCAGAAAGACTAAGGTCGCAATTGAAGAGTCGTTCCAGGCAGCAGAAGAAGCTAGTAAGTGATCGATTATAGAAGATTGCTCACACAGCGCTTACTAAACGCTTGACAGATAGTGTACTCGACCTCGGAGGCTGTGTGCTCAACTCGGATGATGGCCAATTCGAAGATACTACGGTAACCTCAAAGGGCAGGTGGCCGATGGTCTCGCCACCTGAACTCATCGGTGGTCTGGATGGCCTTGACATCTCAGGCATTATCGAGCGATCAGAATATTGTGGGGACTATTGGGAGTATAGACTACCGACGAATCGAAAAGCGCCGAGTAGACGGTAGATTCGATGATGAGCTTGCTCAAGAGTTTGAGTCTCGGCCACCACTACGGAAGATTGTCTGCACTGTCACTACCTCCGATGCATATCTGTATTAGATGTCGATGTTGTGGTCGTGTCGGCAATAGTGGCAAGCAGCCCTACGATACTAGTGGTCCACAACCCGTATTCTAGGTAGCTCCTAGTATTACTCTACTTTAGACACTCCTTAGTCTACATAGATATCAGTACACTATTCAACACTTTTTACTCCACTCCAACTATCGAAAAAAACCATACAAGTCTTTCGTCCGCGAGCATGTCACTAACCACGACTTTTACACAGTGTCTCAGGTCTTGCTTCTGAACTAGCAACCTTCTTGCCCACTTTGTCGTCCGTGACCCGGCATTCCGAGTAAGGAAATGGCTACACCGACGCTCAGGCTTTCCTGCCACGATGGCAAGCAGCGCTCGTCATCATAACCGCCAGTCTCATGACCATGATGAGCACCGTCCTCAGCGGCGTGCTGGCAGTCGTTTTGCCCAAGATTTCTGAGACGCTGGGACTCGAAGAAACTTCATTACCATGGTACTCCACAAAATTTACGCACTTATTTTTTACAACCATTCATTAATGTTAGAGGCCAACGTCCGTCTACTCCCTTGCTTGTGGCTGCACGCTCCTTCTCTCCAGCAGCATCGTCGACTTAGTCGGAAGTAGGCCAGTCTACTTGACTGTGTCCACTTGCCTCATCCTCGCCTGCGGCCTTTCCGAAACAGGAGTTCAACTTATCGTCTTCCGAGCGCTGCACGGCATCGCCATCTCCCTTTGCCTCCCCAGCTCCATCAGTATCATCAGTGGCACTTTCATTCCCATCCTGCGAAGGAACGTCGCGTTCGCGTGTCTCCGTGATGCACCTCAGATAGGCTTCTTGTTCGGCTTGGTCATCGGTGGTGTCTTGACGGACAGTTTTGGCTGGCGCAAATAAATTAGCACCGGCAGCGCTGGAAAAGGGCTACAGGGCCACCTTTTGTGCGTCGGTTGCAGCAACTGTGGGGATGCTTGTGGTGATTGTACTGAGCGTGAGGAAGATAGGGAAAGTCGGTGGACCCAAGAACGATTGAGGGACGCCGACGAGCGCTCTGATGTTGCTGCTGCAACTCCAAGGGTTAATTCTCATGACGATTGAGCTTTCAATTGAGGCTTCTACTGGACGACAATTTTTCTATCCTCCCGTGAGGCTTCAATTATAGCAGTTCAACGTTGTCCCAGATTCGGGCTGGACTATAAGCTGTGTTCACGGCGGCACTTTCATGCCTTCTACCTCCTTTGGCTTCATTGGTGGCCTGTACTCCTTGGTCTTCTTGCCGTTTCGCTACTAAACCGTTCCTTCGCGACCCATGTTCCATCTCGTGAGGGTATCCCATTTCTTACACGTATGAATGGTGTTGAAATTTGGGTAAGGCATATCGCGACCCGCGAGCCAATTGTAAGTCAGTAATGAAATGTCTCCATGGCACATGAGAGTTTGCCGAAGGGTTTCGACGCAATGTTCTGTTCATCATGACAAGAAGAAAGATGTCAGTCCAGGCGATAACCAAGGTGGCTTAGGGGTTCCGGCCGACTTACCTAAGTGATCTTCAATGACGCGAGGCGATGCACCCGCGAAGATACCTTCGTGTTTATCATAGTACTCTCGGTGAATGCTCTTGCGAAGGAGATCCTGCAAGGGTTTCATCAGCAACCGAATCGACCACATGGATGTGGACTGGCAATCCATAGCTATGCCTTGGCAACGGATCAACAGAGGGAATGTACTTACTACACAATGCAGCTGATGGAAGACGTCGAGACTCGCTAGATACATTCCCGTGACATGATATTCTTCTAACAAGACCGGGTAGTCATAATACTAATTCACAGCCTCCCACTGCTCTTTCGTGATGCCGATAGCGCCGCCTGTGGCCCCTAGAAATAGTGGTACTCAGGTATTTGTCCATCTCCACATACTACTACTTTTGAAGCAAATGAAGGAGAAAAGTAGTCTCACGTACCGTCTGTAATGTTGTCCCAAGCGGCATCTACCTCTGGTCCAACGCCTGTCAAGGCAGACTGGAGTCCGAAGCGGCGTGTGCATGACACAATACATCTTCCTGTCAAATGCATTTGATACCTAGGTTGGGGCAATAGAAAAAAACCCTTGCTAGACGTTGGAGCAAGGCTCCGCGAGGTGGTGTTGTATCTCAGCGCGCTCTGATACCTGGGATGGTGGCCAGCTATGGTCTTAGATGCACACTCGCAAAAGAACACACGGCACCAGCCTCATGCTCTAGACTACTCTTGATGAGAAGGATCCCGGAGGTGCTTTTCCCGCGGCACATTAGCTCAACCTCAGCGATCTTATTGGCTTCTTCTCACGGGACGGATCAGCGCGTGTCTACGTATGCGTAAGCTGAGACTGACGGAACAAAGTAATGTAGTGGTGTGTGTGAGAAGATCAATGTTGGGAACTCGGCGACTTTCATTTTTTGGTCGCAAAACGCAGCCTTACGCAAATCCATTAGCTCGAACTAAAGGGAAGCGAATCCACAGCAGTGGTTGTCACGCTGACCGGTGGACTTCGAGTCTTTTTGCAGAGTGTCGCACCTGCGAGTAAATTGTCTCGTCCTCCCTCCTTCAGCACGACTCTCCGCATACCTGCATACCTCGCCCCCTTGCCTGTCCTAGAAATCTGAATACCAGATCAAGCCTACTGTTGGAGATCTTGCATTATGAAGACGGTGTTGATCGACATCCCTTCATCATATTGGCTTGTGTCCAAAGAAATTGTAGATTTCGATTATTACAAGGTCCAACATCAAAAAGCGGTGTAAGACGAAGTAGCGGTTGAACTTGCGAACAACTTAGTGCATCGTTATGAAACGTTTTGCATGTACGATATCCCGAAAATGATAATTCTGAGATGTGGGTTAGAGGCCTCTGTGATCGAGAAAATACGAGGAAAGGTCGTACTTTAGGTAGTCTCGGCCGGGAACCGTGTGGCAAACATCCTAGGTTGCCATACGATATGCGATTTTTGTAGGGCAACTTTGCATACAAGATACTGTTCTAAACAAGGATCACAGGGACGTTTCTTCATTGAATCGAAATACTCTCTTATTATTTAGGCAATGGCGCTAAACCCCGAGCTCGCAGTGTTTTCACGTCAGTAACTCTGCATTGCAGAATCATTCAAAGCGGTCAATGGTTTGATAAGGCGCGATCATTGGACTGTTCCCAGTTATGAGTTGTCTGCAAAAGACGTGGTGGATGGCAATCATGCATAAAGCCGGAAAAAGATATGGGGATCGCTTCGTATTCGTTCGCTGACTGATGTGGGTGAGTGCAACAATGCCCGTGAGGCTCTCTCTTCCTTTTTCTTTTTGTATCGTATGGATCGCAAAGTCCAGGTTTCTGGAGCTTTTTCTGATTTGTCTACAATGCATGAGTGGCTTGTCATAAGCGCGCGAAGCACCTAGCGATGTTGCAGTGCATCACGCGTTATGCATCCTGCAAGCCAACGGATCAATCAGCAAGATGAAGAAAGAAAAAAAGGCAAAAATCGAGCTGCACCTGCTCGATGCAGGACGACAAAACAAGACTCGGAGATGTTTCTTCCTAGCTCATAGGAAGAAGGGCTGCGATTTACTTGTATGATGGGGCGAGAACGCTAATCCTTCTTCCACCTGGAAGAAGGTGAAACGATTCTTATGATGCACGTAATCACAATTCCAGGCCGGTACTTCTGCCGAATAAAGAATTTTTAAAAAAAGAATACACCGATTGGTTTACTCACTGCACCATTTGTACAGCCGTTAATGTAGGTACTTGGCAGAAAGCCGATGGTCTGTAGCCTCGTGTCGGAGCCGTTTTCCCTGCATCCGGTACCCAACGTCATAGCAGACTTGATCCTCTGGCGCTGGCCTGTGAAGTACACAGCAAGCATCCATTGATTGATGGCAGGTGGTCCAACTACCTGGCTGTGAAAGGCCTGGATGAGATAGGTCACACCAACATAGATTGAGGATTGCTTTGATGCTTGGCAGCCTTCACTGCAAGGTTGTAATTACTTAAGTCCCCCTGCGCTGACCTCCTTTCGCACTTTTTTCGCCACTGACCCTGACCAGAATTCAAGGACCATCCAAAAGTACTCTACGCTGTCAGTAGTGGAAGTTGTTGCTTATTCAAACATCAAATCACCAACACCATTATGTCTTCCACACCCTACGATATCCCTGCCTTGGTAGAGACCATCAATACTACGAGCAGGAAACTAGCTGGAGATACTGGAAAAGCACGGCGACAGTGCTTGGAGGCTGCTCGCTCGCTGAGCTTTGCTTTGGAAGCCCCCATTGAGACTGTCATCAGGCATGGCTGGGCTGAGGTCTGACAGCCTTTACGTAATGAAATTCTTGTGTGCTGACTGTATGGGACTTAGCAAGGACATCATGCAGCACTACGTACTTGCATCAATTTGAACGTCTTCGAAAGACTGGGCGAGAGAAATTGCGATGCCAAAAGCAGCACCGAGATTGCGAATATGACAGGCGCAGACCCTGTTCTTTTGGGTAACCCGTGGCCTGATCAAACATTCAGGATCATATACAGTATACTGCATACTAACAAGCCTTACAGAACGATTGTTGAAGCATCTAGCAGCAATGGGCAGTATCTACGAAACAGGCCCCAATGAATACGTTTCCACTCCATTTTTAAAGGCCCTCAGAGACCCAATCTATCGAGACGGCTATCCCGCTTCGTTTGTGCCCCTCGTAATCATCCCGATTTTACTATCAATCCTCGGCCTAACCGCTATGTCAGATTTGGACTCTGCGCTTCCGCTTTCCATGCACTTCCAAATTGGCTCTCTCAAAATCAATATCTAAATCCGGACAACCCCACCGATAGCGCATTCCAACATGCCCACGATACAAAGAGTCATGTCTTCGAATGGCTGTCACAGAGACCGAAACTCTTAAGGCAGTTTCAAAATCATATGGCTGGCAAACACGCAGGGCGGCCAAGTTGGATGGATCCTGACTTTTATCCTTTCAAGGAGAATCTGATTCAGAACGCCAAAATAGAGCACGATGCAGTCTTCCTAGTGGATATAGGAGGCGGAAAAGGTCATGACCTACAGGAAATGTGTTGTAAACACCCTGACTTGCCTGGAAAGCTGGTGCTTCAGGATCTAAAAGATGTCATCGAAGAAGCAAAGACGTCTAGTCTCGACGAACGAATCGTAACTATGGAACACGACTTCTTCACAAAGCAGCCTATCATAGGTGTAGTTCATTCACACAGCGAATTTTTTTTTTGCTAACACGGCTAGGTGCCCGGGCCTATTACTTACACTCATGCCTTCATGATTGGCCTGACCTCAAAGCGCATGCTATCCTCACGAGCCTTAGACCCAGCTTGACGAGGGGTTATAGCAAGCTCTTACTCAGCGAAAACGTGATATTGGATCGAGGCGCACGCTGGATGAGCACTGCTGTAGATATGTGTATGCTGACCATCTTTTCAGGCTGTGAACGCACCGAGAGGCGTTGGCGGGCACTGCTAGAGTCAGCTGGCTTCAAGATCATCAAGATCTGGAACTATGAGCCGGGAACCGAGAGCCTGATCGAGGCTGAGTTGATATGAAAAAGTCTTTCCGCCGGGCAATGGTCTTCACGGACGGGACTCAGGCTACGTAACAGTGTGGAAAACATCTCGGACACTGGTGAGTAAAAATTATTAGGGTATCTCGGTCAGCAACTCGTCTTCTAGTAGGCAGCAAATCGGTTGTTTCCCATCTCGAATGAAGCACATTCAAGTTCAGGCTCTTGCTCGTAGACCCTGACTTCGCTTACATGATTATTGCCACCAATCATTTAGCTAGACAGTACATTGATCGTCCATCATGGTATGCATGCGTGATTGGTCAAGTTCGATTGATGGACAATCGGGTAAATGCTGCGCCTTCGCAGACCATCGTTCATGCTCTGTACCATAGAAGCAGCAAGCTTACAGACCGAGTGTGAGACGGCATTCTCGCTGGCTAGCTCATGCATCAATCTAAGTATTGCGACTTCGAGGCCCCGATGCTGCTGATCAGCAAACCCACGCCTCCTACTGCTCCTTGTGACTGTCCGGACGGAGGCCATGGCTGTACGCCTGAATTTTTGTTATCATGATCGTTGTTTCCGTGAAACAGCCACGGAATTGCCAAAGGTCGATCGGCGTTGCATTGGGGCGGGGTAATGCCAAATGTGACGAGGCAAACCTGCAGAGACCGGTGCGTTTTTTGATTCGTTGCTAAGCGCATTCTGCTCTTAGCCCTTGTGGTGCTACAGTTCCTTTCTCCGAATGGCTATTAGCTACCAAAACTGTTCCGATGATAGCGTGTTACCCAATTGATGCGAATGATGGCACCCTCCAAAACGGGGCCGTATGACTGCATATTACATCCAACGTGCACGTTGGAGGGCGGTGGTCAATGTACCTGCCGCGGAGAAGTTGTGACTTTTCTACAATGATGTTGATCTTCAGCTTTCGCAACATCTTTTCAGCGTGGCGTAGGTCGTTGCCTCGATTTCGGTGCTCTTCGGGCCACGTCATTTTATGTCATCCTGCCCAACCCATATTGAAAATTGTCTTCTATCCTAAGCTCCCAGAATTGTCATAGCTATCAGGGTCTGCACCTTTGGACATTGACTGGTCCTCTCGAGTCCAAGAACACCTCAAAACCCTCCACACAAAGTCAACACTGGACGCGGTCCAAGACTTGTCGTTGGCTATGACATGCTTCCTGGTTCTTGCCAGCTGGACCATATCCATAACAGCACAGACCTTGCTAAAAGCTTACCGGCCATCTCTTTCAGACGTTCCCGACCCATGGATTTTGAAGTTTACAAAACTCTGGTTGCTGCGAGCAATCAGCTCACGGTCATAACACAAGATCAATCCTAGTCTGCACCGCCAGTACGATGAGCACCTTATGCCTGTTTCATGCTCTGAGAAGTATTTTCATTCTAAGCTCAGGGCCTATTGTGTGCATATCGCCCAACGAATACAGCATCGATAACCCCGACGCCGCAAGAATCATATACCGAATCAAAGATGAGCTAGTGAAGATTTGGCAACATGGTCATCTATTGTGATTACAGTAAGGAGCAGTAATGGGTATCTTATAGGCTTTAGGCTGATATCAAGCATCTGAGACGACAAGAAAGGAGAGGAGAGAGCTAGTCATTGTCTTTTAAGTAAATTTCATAATAGGAAGCAACAGAAGCCCGAAGGATCTTGGCTAGGCCTGATTAGGTGACAAACGCAACAAAAGTGGCCATATTTTGGGGCAGCCCATATGCGTATTTTAGGTGATCGCGTGTATTCATAAATTATAGGTGGAGCCCTCTTGGTATTTTTCATATAGCGTCGTAATCGCGATTAAGTATCAAAATCATGATTATTACGCAGACTGCCAGCTACCATTATAGAAAAGAGAATAATCGATATTGATTTAGTATTTTAGGGTGCCTTCGAGATTGAAGGCACTATCTAGATACTGGAGTGTACATAAATTAATGCCTTATCGATCAAGCAGTCGACTAAACACAGTCAATTGAAAATAGACGATTCCTTAATCGACTGACATAGTTCGATATATATTGTTATATGACATTTGCTTAATAAGCAGCGTCCTCTTCTTGAGCTTTTCTAAAGCGTAGAAGGCGAGAAGACTCGATAGATACCGCCGTCTTTTTCTTTTGGCCTTTTCTTCTCTGCTTTCGCTGACGTCTTCGTCTTTCTATCTGCTTTCGCCGTTGTCTTTGAACTATTCTTCGCTTTCTTCTCTGTTGTCACTTCTTTCTTCTCTGCTTCCCTCACACCTTTCGTCTCAATCCTCGCTCGCTTCGAACGCGGGTTCCCGTCATCGTCGTCTGATATCATGATAGCCCCTTGCTCAGTCGCCGAATCAGAGATTTGTCTGTCGTTGTCTGATTTCGTAGGAGCACGCTCACGTTTCTTTTTTCTTTGAATGGCTTTTCAATGATTATACTTCAACGGATTGGTTGTCAGCGGATTTGTGGCCTCCGTTACTCTTGCTGTCTCAGAAGGCCCTCACCCTTCACATTCGACCCGAATCGCAATAAACCTATTTGTAAGATCGTGCTCCTGCACCTCCTCGAAATTACCGGCACTGAAAGCTTGTCACCAATTGACTGGTTTGCGGAAACGACCTAGAGCATGTCTGTGAATGAAGAAAGTATCCGCTAAAGTCCCTGCAACTTGCTTTTCATGACATTGTTCTAGCCTTGCTTAGATGGCGATAGCAATGGAGTTGAGAATGACTGTGGGAGGGCTACGGCGAGTCCACTCAAATTCGATCCTGGCCACCCGACCCACCTTGTGTCCATTCGCCACCGTCATCTCTGTCTGCGACATCGGAATCTGCCATTAAACGTTGAGACCTGACATTTCTCCCTGGGTGCCCTTTATTTCCAATGGCTTCTGACGTGCAAGAGGATAATTGGTCCCATGCCAGCCTAGACGTCTTTCTGGATCCTCCTTCTTGATATGAGGCGGTCCTGAGGCTTTGGTTCGTAGGGTATTGACTTCTCGTGGATGGGCCTAAACAATTCATTTGATACACAGCTCCGCCAAGGCTTATTCCTCTCCATCGCCGAACTGTTGCGAATACTCTGCTGCTTCAATGTGACTCTGATGATCTCGAACACGAGCGTGTAAGAAGGAGGAAGTACGTCGTACTCAAGAGCAAGTTTGTCAACTTTTTGACTAGGATCCTTCTACCATGTGATTCGAAACCTGGTCAATCACGTCACTCTCATCTCCAGGAAAAGCCTGCAGAAACAAATTCGCCATATAAATGAGGAGAACGATCTGGCGGCGTGACATCGCCTGGGAGAATGTCATCGTTGCCGAGCATTGAAGACGAACTGCTGCTAGAGCGACCGCTTGAGAGGAGAAAGACAGGCGAGTTTCTGCCATTGTCTTCATCATCACCATCGTCGTCGTCTTCGCCTCCATCCGAGCGAGTACGCTATGAATATTCTCAGTGACATCTAGTCATGCATGCCGCAGGAACCCTTTGAGGTCTGACTTTGTTTCCAGAAACTCGTAATCCTGTTGTAGAGCCTTGCGGTTTTCACAAGCATCATGTGTCTTCCGAACTGTTTCAGAATCTGGCTCCTTGTAGGTCAGGTTCTATCAAGAAAGCTTCATCTGCGAATTTCTCGTTCTGATTTCTGCTAGCATCCAGTCTATCATTCCGAAAAAGGAATTTCAGCAAATCTTCTGGTCTCGATGAGGAAGTAGACGGTAATATTTACCTTATCCTTGCAGCACGCTGCATTCTACCAGATTAATGCTACCTTTTAGGCGCTCTCTTGAATTCGAATGGTCACGATGTTGGCTCTCGTTCGAGGCTCTACCTCGATCAGGCTGAAGCACTGGCCCTGTGCCTTCCGAAGATGCCCATCTGTCCTTGCAGCGTAGTGGAGAATCTTCTGGGATACCTTGGTGACTCTGTCTGCGAGCCATGGAGCAGAAAATGATTGTTGTAGCACTGATTGCGGAGAGTAGCGCAAGCTAGAAACCATCAAGCGTCTCTATATAGGCCTGGAATCGCAAAAGCCCTGGACTTGAATCATAGGGTTTTGTTACACCAACTGCGTTCCATTTTACCGATCTTTTTGTATTTGAAGGTTGTCTATGCTGACTTTGAGCATCAGACTTGGGTCCAGGATCCATGCGATGAGCCCTCTTGGCTCTCCGCTTCTTCTTCTGCTCACTCGGCGATTGCTCCGAATTATCCACCTATGGGAACGAGCCAATAAGGAGTCCTTCGTCCTTTGAGCATTTATGTTGCTCTTACCTCAGACTCAGAGCTAGTGTCCTGAAGCTGCCGCTTAGACTTAAGGCTGAGCTTTCCAGCACCGCGGACTTCAACATCAAGCTGCTTGTACTGTTCCACAGTATGGCATTCTGTCCTTTAATGGGACGTCTGATGAGCACCGTATTGTTTCGTCGCTGGGATAACTGAGCCTGAGCCACTGCGAGCTTCTTAGTATCAAGATGGACTGGTAAAAAAGAAGGGAGCCATACCAAAGCTACGATGCGACTCACAACCGGCAAGCTGGTGAATATTAGTAGCTTTTCGGGTCTCCCGTAGATGTTCTCACCCATATGATTGATCAGAGTCTTGAGTGCCAACAGCTTCGGGGCATCACCCGTCAATTCCTTGGAGATATGCTTAATACACACTATCTTGTGGAATCTTCAGCCATGTTGGCTTCTTCCCCACCAGCTCTGAGTACAACCGACGCTCTCATTCGACGCCATGACAATCCTTCGCGTCTCTAAACTCATCATCGGTCAATCTGAGCCCGTATCTTTTCGCAAATGCAAGTATATGCAATCGCAGCCCAAAGCTGTATGACAGCGACACTCGTATATTCGCTGAGCTGGGACGCTTCGTCACCAATCAGGCGACGAGGTCCATGGTATCGAAATATTGCGTCCAGTGCCGAGACAGCTGTCGAGATCATACCTCTGGCATGGTTCTTGTCCACGTAGCAGAACGAAGCTTTCGGAGCTGTAGGTAGGAAGCTTGCTGTCTTGGGAAAAGGATAGAATTACTGTGTATTGCGCCACCAAAATCGAAGAAACATGAAGACACGTTGCCAATCCTCGGCGTGATATCCGTGAATCTGTGCTAACCGCCAGTGAGGCCATAGCCAGCCTGACACGATTTGGGGGTGCCGATCTAGAGATTAACTTCATCATCACCAGCCAGTGCCACGGCGCGCAGAAAGCGTTGCTCAACTTCTTTATGGAGTTGGAATGCCGTGTACTCTAGTTAGGTAGCGTCATGTGCGCTGAGGGCGCTGAAAATGGGTCCGGGCGGGTAAACAGTTTGTTTCGATTTCTTCTGCACACCAAAGCCTGAGATTTGCGCCTGTTGCCAGGACGCGACGAGAGCCACGGTCTCTGGCTTGTTCCCTAAGTCTCTCAATGCGCTCGTGGACGAAAGACTGAGGTACCCAGCAAGCTTATGGTCGTTCTCATGGAGTGTCTCGGCACCCCTTCGAGTTTCATGCGGGGAGAGCATGACAACCGCCCGGTCGCCATTCACATGCGTCGATTTGGCGGTCTTCTTGATCACGAACTTATTTAGTAATCCTTGCATATCGAAAAAAGGACAAGGAAACTTTCCTGACCGGGCTTGGAGGAACCGTGCTCATTGCACTCCAGCAGGTATCGATGAACGTTCATGATGGGCTCCGCGGTTTTTTATGTATAATCAAGCCCCAGCATGGGCATAGAAACAGCGTAGCTGCATGGTTGAACGTTCTGAGAAGTCGGCAAACTCTGTAATTTCCGCGAGCCAATTTGGCATGATCTTGGCCATCTATGGCCATACTCTGTTGAGAGTCAGCCAGTGATGCCTCAGTCAGGTCTCTGGAGAGTGTGCATACGTCTCTTAGCGGTCGACAGACCTGTCCTGTCAGGCCCGGGCGTAACAATATTATCAGAAGCCCTCGATTCGCATTCTCTTTCCTTCCTACTACGTCTCAGTCCTCGATAATCTCTTCCATCTGCGCAAAGAATGCGTCTATCCTCTCCCTCATAACCTATCCCCTATTCCCTCCCCTTTCTGCCCACCCTTCCCTTTCCACTCACCCTCCCCTTCCTTGTCAATTTTCGCCGTCATAATTTCTATCTCGATCATAGCCCATACCTTGTGACTATTCTTTTGGGCAAGTTTTCTTAGCGTTGATTTCTCCGCGGTTTTATTAACCTGTAACCTATATTGCTTATAGGTCTTTCCTGGATCCCTTTTGTGCCATCTTTCTCAGCGTACTTCCATGGCTTTTGCCTCTCTTTCGCAGGCACATCTGATCACAGCACCCCGTATCTCAGACTATCTATCGAAGTTATGGATCCGACAACTCTGGCTTTTGATGCAGATTTGTTCGTATATATTTTTAGTAGGTAGGGTCCCTTGTTTTGGAAAGGATACCTGATCGAATGATGGCACTTATAAGCAACAAACTTAGAATACAGAGATAAATGTCCAAACAGCCACGATTGAGTGAAAAGAGCTGTGTTTTCGATCGCGATTGCCTCCTTGAAGATATAACATTAAGTTCTCCGTCAGTGTGGGCGTTGTTTGTTGCACTCCGCTTATGGGGTGGACCTGGTGCATACCTCCTTGCTGCATGCCGTTGATAGAGAAACCTTGATGTGTAGTTTCGGGGAATGGCTCGAGGCTGCATGGCTGCAATAAGCATATGATTTGATCCTCATACAGCGTCGCAAGACGGAAGCGCGCAAATTCATGGCGTGTAGTATATCCAAGGCATACAGCTCTTGGAATCCTAATTCTTTGATTTGATCGAAAGGAAGATTAAAGCAGCAAAGACCATGGCAGATTGTCCCGAGCTGTGAGCCTATTCTGAACGAGCCAGTGCAGTTCTCTCATCCACCTTTTTATCTACCAAAATTCGTATTTCTTTGCCAGTGCCCTGGGCTTACTGAAGTGGCTTTCCCTCGATCGGGACACCGCAAAGTCTGTCCTTCGTTGCCAACTCTTCGAGATCATGTCAATTGCTGAGGAAAATGCATCACCCGTGAGAATCTCGGAGAGTATACAGTAATATCCATTCGAGATATGCAACTCAATTGTTCCAAGAGAAAAACCGCTTCAGGCAGTGTGTGCTGTCATGCTCGAGGTCAAGGGGTCTGTAGGAACCTAAAAGACTAGCAACCCCGAAGAGGTCCTTCCGGGCTCGATTAGCAGCAAGCACGTAGAGCGTCGACGGAGACGATGAAGCTGTCGATTCAAGCTCTTAGAGTCGATTTCGTAATCCACGATGGTCTGCTCTATGCTGTGGATCTGACTTCGCATATCGTCTGCGAGCGCGTGATACCGATCTGGCGCCGAGATCTCTTCAGGCTTGGAGGACCAGGGCCAAGGAACATAATCTGCCTCTAGGGCATTTCGGATTTGACCAATCCATTGCTGGTACACAGCCGTGGCATCCATTACAGTCTTAAGCGACCGAGTTAGGGATACTGAATTTTGCAAAGGCTCATTGAGAAAGGAACTGTCATCGCAGAGGATTGGAGACTTTGTTCTGTGGGCTTTTTCGCTGCGTCTATCCTCTCCCTCATCACCTTTTCCTCATTATCCCCTTTTCCCTCCCCTTTCTGCCCACCCTCCCCTTCCTTCTCAACCTTTGCTTTCGTAATGGCCGTGTCCTTTGAAGCCTCCACGGACCCGCCATTCATCTTTGACGAGTTTTGGTCAAGATGTTCCGTGGCGGCTGGACTCAATTAGTCCTGAACATTCACATTTGCGCTCGCCTCGCTGTCCGCTTGCCAATCCAATTTGTCGATTATCCAGATCATGTCGTTCATTGCTTCTCCTTTCAGAGCGGCGCAGGTGTATGGTAGATAGTCGCCGTATCCTGCCTCTAGACGTAGTTCGGCCATCACGTTGAAAATCTCTACCGAGGCAAAAAAAAGTCCATCTCCTCTCTGAATCTTGTCGTATCGTGAATGCATTTCGTCGTCCACTATCTCCATTTGCTTTGCCATCTTCTTCCTTCTAATCAGAGGTGCGTCTAAGATCTCACAGCACTGCTCCTTCCACCAATTTATGAATCGCATTGGTTCATAAGGCGAAGCAGGCACGTCATCACCGTTGTTTCATTTTTGTGGTGGTGACAGTGCGAGCTACTTCTCGCGCATCGACGCAGACGTAGGGGGCCAGTCCCGCACAACTAGGTTTCAGTTCTGTTCTCGAGATGATGGGAAAATTTCTCACCTGTCGAATATCTTCAAAGCGGAAACGGCTAGTGAGATTACGTTGTAATCGAGAGGGCCAGAACTGAGCCATCAGGTTGAAATTTCGATAGGGTTCTTCAACCAGTCTTCGATGAAGTACTCTGTCCAGCTTTCCGAGTGGTCGTGGTACTTTTCGCAATGGGGTAAAAATTCATCCTCCCCACCGGCAATCTTCAAAACGAAGATGATCAGAACATGAAAAACCTCAACGTATCTTCATCCGAGTCGTGGACATCATCGCCAAGCGAGGTTTACGGATCCGTCAGATAGAACAGTATCAATAACGAGAAACCGAACAGACCGGGCATTGTTCTTTGAAATTAGTCCATGCAGACAATAGTCACCGTATCTGACAACATCATCGATGGTCTCCTGCTTGATCTCTCCGAGAACGTCCGATCCAGACACTGGTGCTAGCAATGTTCGTCTATTTCATGTATCTCTGCTCGAGCCTCGACACTCGCGAGGCGACGACCTGGAGCCGTAAGTCATCCTGATTGATGACGAAGAGGAGTGGAAAGTGAATTAGGTGCTAGCCAAAGAATTCGCAAGGGAGAAACTAAGTATATTATCGATTGAAAAGACTCCCCACCTTATAAAGCTTCGTGGAAGTCAATAAACCATCTGCAAAATGTCCAGAACGTGATTAAGAACTTGAAGCGAGTAAGCGAGTCATATAAGTCAGCCTCTGAGACGAAGCAAAAAGCGAAAGCATCACAGGATGTCAAGAAGCGAGGTAGACCACGAAAAGAAAAAGTAGCAATGATAGCAGGGGGCCCGAAGACAAGTCATTCTGACCCGGACATCAGTCAGCACACAATATTTATGATCCGCAAGCCTGCAACCGAAAACACACACACACATACACTCGCACACGCACACCCAAACGTGTATGCGCTAACTGCGCATAACAACGAAGTAAAAAGTGGTCACAAGGGCCGCCGAAAGGCACAACATTGCTTAGCAATTAGTCTACGCACTCCTCCGCGATGAGAAGCAGATCCTCTTACTGAAAACCATCGCCGAAAGACGAGAGGCGGCAGAAGGAGGAGGGGGTAGCGACAGCGCTCTGAGCGCGCAATGTGCCTATTCCTATTAGCCAAATACTCGTACCTGCGAATCAAGATCTCCTTACGCTTCCACGCACCCAGCACAGGGAGGATGGACGAGCCGCCAGCGGTCGTTGCAAGCAAAACATTTTGGTGGTGGATGGGGAGGATCATATCGATTGATACGATTCCTTCGACCCTGTAGTTACATAACATCAAATTTGTCTCTTGTTTGGGGATTATTCTCTCCCCCATGGTTTTGAACCTCCAGTCCGGCGTCGTCACCGAGAAGATCGAGGGTATCTAGAATGCTGGGTAGATATTCCTTCTTTTACAAGACGTTGATTCCTAGAGAACTTTCTCTGGGGATCCAAACCGGTCTCGTCATGAACGTGACACGAGTTGTTGTAAGCTCCCCGATCCCGATCCTGGTGGCGAAGTGGATGTCCTTTCGACCATTGCAATCTCCAGATGTTCAAACTAATCAGCGTCTTCGTTACCTTTCTTCTCGTCTTACTCTCTTGCCTGAAGATCTGCGGAATGGAAATCGAGCAAGTTACCGGGGTTGACGTCCTTCGTACTTGGTAAGCCGTTCAATGCCTTTATAAAATCTTCAAGCTCCGCAAGTACTGAGCCTGATGGAGCCTTCAAGTGGATATGTGCAACACTGCTGAGCAGTGGGATTCGCAGCGACCAATGTTTTCCCGGCTCCCGAATTGCTTTCCGGCGACTCCATGATCCGATCTACCAGCACTCTCGTGGAAAGACCCAGGCTGTCGCTCATTGCGCCTCGTGCGGTACTGATTGTGTATTTTGTGCCGAAGTGCCTCACTGTAAGGCACTACCACCGCATCCATGCAAATGCTTCACTCCTAAATTACCATGCTGAAAGATGTGGGTCAGCTAGCCTTTTGCACTTAGATGTCACTGAACAGCTCAAATTTAGGCTGCTTGGATAAAGGTAGAGGGTCAATAGTAGGAGAGAACGTCTGAAGATGATAGATAGTATATTATTAGTCACTTGTAGTCAGAGACACGAAGAAGGATGAACAACGAGCCCCCAGAGAACAACGCGGAGTGACATTTCCACGATGACAGAACTATAAGAGGTGAATGATCATCTGCCTCTGATCCGCCATCTCCCTTTCCTCCTGCGCCAGCTCCGCTATCAGGACCACCCGTAGTCGTGGGCTCGACTGGCTCAGTGCGCTTCTCCAGCGACGGAAGCCCCTCGAAACCGTGAAAACAATAGCATCGTCTTTCGGTAGGGCTATATTGCTCTTCCTCGCTTCGACCACGACTTGGGGCTCGACAAGCGTGATGCCGCGTTACGAGTCCAACTTAATCGCGGCAGGTCCAGGCTCACGATGCTGGTGCCAGGCTCGGCGTTGCAACTCCACGCCTGGTACATCGCTGTCGCTATCGTCACCGGTTTCATCACTCTCGTGCTGCGGCTCAGGTTGGCGCTCGTTCGTCCCATTACCAACGCTCGGCACCATGGCTCTTCCGGTTCCGCTGTCCATCCCTAGCAGTCAAATTAGCTCGTGGCTCAGAGTCGGCGAACTCAATGGGAAACAATGAGAACTTACCACGGTGCCGACCATGTGCCCACGTGAGCGCCGCGCATGCCAGAAGAGCTGGTGTTATATATTAGAATATATATTTAGGGGTCACTTTGATCACCTTGTTGGTGATACCCCCGTCCATATGTGTCTCTCGTTTGACTTTGCCGTGTTTAGGCGGTCTAGAGCCGTCCTTCGCTCGATGTACAAGCGATCGATCTGTGATTGCGCCTCGTAGCTGAGGCCGCGCGTGTCTCCCTTCCTGATTCCGTATCGAATCTCGTTCTGGAAGCCATGTCTTTGACCTGGTTTCTGGTGGTAATCTACCCAGCGCTGAGCCTGGCGATACCGTGCCTTTCTCGGCGTACTCCGGACTTCCTGAACATGTGCCTCTGCGCGACTCGTCAGCGTGGGCCGGCATGGAGAGGGAGAGGCAGGGTTGAATGCCAAAAAGAATAAGAAAGTATGCTTACGGATAGCGAGGGTCTCTTGCCGATGCTCTTGATCGGTTTGTCACTCTCGGTTTTGGCGACAGGAATTATTGCTTCCACCATGCGCGATCCGATTTTGATCTTCGCGGAACCACCCGCAATGGAGCTGACGGGATCAAGCGGGCTCCGATGACCAAGTTCTGCCTTGGGAACACAGAAGCTTCTGCATCTGAAGAACCGCGCCAAAAAGCTCTTTACGGTCGTCTTCGGCGCGCTCCAACATACTCCAGAGAGTGTTGACACAGCCTGCCTCAATAAAGCTGTGTCTGGGGCCGTCGTGAGCTCTAATGACCTCTGCGATCTGGTTCTTTGAGAGAAGCTCGTAATCGTGAGTAGAGACTTCCCTTGTCAGCGCGATTGTGCTCGCATTTTATACTATATATGTAGGGGGAGGAGCAAAAGCGACGATTCCTGATACAAGAGATGGAGCGGAAGGCCAATGAAACGACCACATGGTACCGGAGTGGTCTTGACGTGTCATATCCTACCCAGGGAGGCGATGAGCATGGTTGGCACAATCAGCTGAACATTGGGGTTGTCGGTGTGTCTTGCAGCTAATTTTTCACCTTCAGTGATTGGCTGGGATTCGTAACCTCGGGGCTCGACGACTGGCGGAGGCATCCATGTTGTCATTTCGTGCATGGGACCGTTGGGACCTAGGTACTCAGGGTTCCGCACGGTCCTATCCGCTGGTTTGGATGCCAATTGGAGTCCTCTGAAGCACGCGTCAGTCTCTAAGTTTCAGGGGAGGGGGACTTGATATACCCTCATCATTTCCGCTGCGACGGTTGCAAAGGATAACACACCGATTGCCAAGATCGAATGGGGGACTTGGGAGGCAAGCGAGCTGCTCCTGTAAAGTCCATTCTCCGGAGTCCCATGTCTCCTTGCCATCACCCTCAATCTTCACAAAAGCCTCAGTGCGTTTGCTATAGAGGTCTCGAGTCCCCTTGTAGTACAAACGTTAGCCATGATCGGACCTGCAACTTCACGTATGAGCACATATCCGTGTGAAGATTTTGTCTTCCACGACCCCGGTGTCTTCTCCTTCCCCCTCCGCAATGTGTACCCCCTCTCCGAGACGTCTCCAACGTAGAAAATTTCCTTTCCATCACCCACATCCCTCCCGTAAACTGGGTCGTTTTCTGCATAGGGGTTGCCCACCTGCAGGAAGAGCCATGACATGTCGAATGGCGCAGAAATGCCTGGACCGTGTTGCGGAGGGTTGTGTTGTGGGCCTTGAGCTGGAGGGATACGTTGAGGGGTTTGAGGTATATGATATATAAGAATAAAGAAAAGATAGACGGAGGGTGTGTAGGACCCTTTGGGAAGTGAAGGGGCTGCAAATACCATCAACATTAGTCCAAGTGATGGGAAGGAAAAGGGACTCCTCACTGCTATTTTTACCGCCGTTAAAGGCACCAGCTTGTACCTCCCATCTCCCAGAACCTCTTCGATGAACAATTTTTCTTGGCCATCGCCCTCGATCGTTGCCGTCGCAATCAACCACGAGACAGGTCCGAGAAGCTGGAACAATTAGAGATGGTGACATGAAGAGAAGTCAATCTTGAAGGGTGACGAGAGTGTTGGAGTAGGCGGGTGAAGTGTATGAAGAATATGGTGTTCGCATACAGGAACACGCAAGGGTGTGTTGACCGCGGTAAAGAGTCACCAAGGGGCAGACAGGGACAGCCGTGTATCTCCTATTGCCCAGGACCTCCTCAACGTAGAGCTTCTCCTTGCCGTTGTCCACGGACGCGGAGAGCTCGCGCAACCAAGGGAACGGGAAGAGCGAGGCGCTGGAGTGGGTGTTCGCGTATAGGAACACGCAAGGATGTGTCCACCACGCTAAAGAGTCAAGGGGCAGGCAGAAGGAGCCGTGTATTTCCCTCTCCCCAAGACCTCTTCAACGTACAACCTCTCTTTGCCGTTGTCACCAGACGCGGAGAGCTCGTGCAACCCAGGGAACGGGAAGAGGGAGGCGCTGAAGTGGCAACAGCTGGAAGTTGAGGGCATCCATGTGGACAGGTGATGTATATGATATATAAGGTGCAGGGAAGATCATGCAAGAATGTATTGATACATGTCAAAGGATATAAGAGAAGGAGTGTAAAAGGCCATTCAAGACATGTCAAACAATGTCGAAGGAGAACTATCAATGTAGTAGAAGGCCATGGATGTGTAGGTGCATGGCATTGTGGAAGAGAAAATAAGAAGGAAGGAAGGATGGAAAATTTGGGGGTTTATATACCCCTTAGTGCCTCTGGCAGAGAAATTCACAGAGCTGGGAAGTGAAGCTTGGTACATATGTGACTTACAAGGCATGAATTCATTGCTCGTGTTATTTAGGAAGTGGCGTGACTTGTCTTGCCTTGGGAAATGAAGCTTCGTACACATGTGACTTACAAGGCATGAATTCATTGCTTGTGTTATTCGGGACGTGGCGTGAAATGCCGTGCCTTGGAAAATGAAGTATGGTACACATGTGACTTAAGGAGATGGATTCATTGGTTCAATGAATGCTTCTGTTATTCGGCATGTTGCATGATTTGCATACTTCCTAGGAAATGAAGCTGCTAAGATACACATGTGACTCACGGAGATGGATTCATTGGTGGAATGAAATGCCTGTGTTATTCGGGATGTGGCATGACTTGTTTCAAGTACGGCCGTGTTAAGAAATCCTGGGCAGTGCAGACGCGGAGACGCTAGCGTCGTGCCCTGTAATATTGAAAGAATGATGTTTTCGGCATGTGAAGCCGACATCGAACCATGCTGCTCAGTATGTACATGCCCTAAAACGATGTGAATGCTACTCGAGTAACAATATATGCCCACGCTTCCTTACCCCTTAGTGTACAATTTCCATGCGTCATTTTGTTCTGTTCACTACGTCGCTTCACTTAGTCGGGAGTGACATACCGACTCTATCATTCCCTTTCCACACCCATCGAGTATGTCTCCTCCATGAACTTCATTAGCACTGGTGGAACGCTCTCATCGGTCGCTCGTATCGTGATGCGATAAAGCTATTACAATTAGCATCATTCCCTTGCTCTCGAGAAAGCAGTGTCAATTACCTGAGTATCCCAATTCGGTTCCAGCCTTAGCAGACACCCCAGTTTGCCCACACCGGTGTGTAAAACACTTGCGCCGACCACGTTTCTCTCATTTGGATCAACCCCTTTCAGAATCCCCCACCCAAAAGCCTCGGCCATTCTCCTTGTCCACGCTGCGTCGCCCATTGCCTTGCCTCGCCCACCGCCGTCCTTCAGCCCGAAGACACGTTGGGCTTCGCGCGGCGCGCCGCCTATCTGCCGCCACCTTTTGAAGAAATCATCAGAGGATAAGTCAGCGGCGTCCATGAACTTGTGCGCCACAACTGGCAGCTGTAGAGTAATGGCTTGTAAAGCGCCGGCAAGGTAAGATATGCGTATGGTTGGCGGAAGTGAGAAAACGCCTTTAGCTTCAAACATGACCGTCTGTTGTGCTTGCCCCTCGGATTGAATGGAATTATCAGGTGCACTTTTAGTATCGATGCGTAGTTGATCTGCTGGGTTAGGGTTGTCTAGGGTAGTTGTAAATGAGCCAATGGCGGAAGGAGAGCGATTGGTAAAGTAGAGAATGAGGCAGCCCATGGCGCCGCGGTATTCGGAGCGGAGACCGAGCTGGAATTGAGCGTCTTCATAGAGAATGGATTCAGCAGTGAAGAGAAGACGGCGGTAACCCACTTCCCAGCCAGGAGAGAGGTGAGCGGCTGAAGCGAGATTGGGAGGAGGCTGAGTGGGACCTGAAGGCATGTCGAGGTCTTCGAGGCCGTGGGTGTTGCCGTTGGTGGAGGTGCCGTTCGTGCCGTCCGTGGTGGGGGTTGAAGTACCGTTCCCTAGAGCGCCAGTCGCCGTGGGCGTGAAGGAGCGTTTGAGACCAGTGGATTGGGTCAGAAGAATCTCTCTAGAGTCCGTATTTGCGTCTTTGCCACCTACTATCCATGTTCGCTTGTCGCTTGTGCCAGCGTGCTTGCCATGAAGTCGTGAGAGGAGCGCCGACGTACGTTCTGGAAAGGGTGGCATTTCGTCACATACTGTTCGTAGAAGATCGTCTGTCGGAAGCGTTGCGAGAGTGAGGTACTCGCAAGCTCTTTGCTGTAGCTCTGAGTCCAGAGTGTGGCTGTAAGCCCTGAAGACAACCAGTAGTTGAGTTTTGATTTCAGGGAAAAGATTGACGAATTTGATGAAAGAAGAGAGAAGGATAGCTCTCGTGCTTGAGGAGCAACCCTGCATCTTTGTCTGAAGAGCTAAGAACTGTTCGATGGGACTGCAGCCCTTGGTGTCGGCGATCAGGTGGCCAAATTCGCCTAATAGATAACCTCCGATCTTGACCAGGGTTTCGTGGCATTGCTCCCCCTTGACATAATTGAGGATCTTCTGAGCTGCATAGACCTGAAGTTCTTCGTTGTTGGTGACGATTTGGATCACACGCTGCCATACCTCCTCGCTGACGTGATCTCCAGCCATGGCGATCAGCCGCAGGGAAATGTCCACATACCACTGGATGTTTGTAGCATACTTCTCGGTCAGAATAGCGATCTTAAGTACCATCTCTTCTCGAATAGCAAAGTCTGCACTTTGCAGATACTTCAGAAGCTCGTTGACTATCGGTTCAGAGTTCGAAGGATCACACATGCTATAAAGCAGATCCAGACCTTTCCGTCTGACACTAATGTCCCTGTCTCGTAGTGAACCCATGATGATATTCTGATGCCGTTTGATTGGATCCAGAGTTTCAGCTCGAGCAGCAAAGTGAGTCATCGCGTCAAGTCCGAGATATCTGACATTGGTTTCCCGTGATTGTATGAACTTTCCTAGCCTCGAGGATATCTGCACCATCAGGTTATGTTCTGTGTCTAGATGTATGACGAGATTTATGGCTTCGAAAAGGACCGCATTCTGCGCATTGTTCTGCTGCACATTTTTCGGCATGAGCATTGCTTCATGTAGTATCTGTTGTAACGACTCTCGTATCAGGCCTCGGACGTAGGTATCCTCTACGCTGGCATTAGCAAGGACGATCAGTGATAGAAAGGTTCACATGTGCAAACCTGAGGGCGGATAGTACTGCATCAACCGCAGCAGCTTCACTTGAATCCAGGGGCAAGGCACTTTGTAGTATAGGTAGTCTGGCGCAATTTCGTTGTCCACCACGATCTTTTTCAGGCGTTGCGCTGCTTTGACGTACCCACCTTTGTACTGATCCGGCTGATCCTGAGCCAACGCCATCACTAGCGACGTGACTGAGAGACACACGCCCATGTCCGGATCATCCATTAGCGAGATGATCCTCTCCGCCCATTCTTGCTGCACGATGCCCGGGTACTTCCGATACAGCCGTAGCAACGTTAGAGCCGCTTTCTTCTTGACGAACGATTTCGATGTCCTGCTACCGTCAGCCGTTGCTCCCTTCTTTTCCCATCCCATACGTACGGTGATATCAGCAACATATGTACGTCCCCACTCAAAGCCTCGCCCATCTCCCTTCCCCCAACATTTGCAATGGCATGCAGCGCCAGACAATTGAACAGCTCATTATGCCCCAGCAGATCCTTCCTTATACTGTTCACAACCAGATGCAGCAACTCATGCTGTTCATGCAGAAACAGCGTAACGGCCAAGTATCCGATCTGCTTCTCACTGTACTTGTTCGCGCTGATCAAATTGACAGCCTCAAGGTGTCCGAAGTCGACGTTCCACCCGAGTATGTAGATATACAATAATTTGCACACGTATTTCTTCTTGTGGTACCCATTCAAATTTCCATCTTTGAACTTTTGCCGGATATTTGCTAGCTCTTTATTGATTCTTTTCTCTTCTAGTTCTCGTGCTCTTGCATTTCTGAGGTCGGCTATGAACTGAACAAGCCCTCGCATAGAGCTATTATTCCCTGCTGAGGACCGGCCCAGGAAGCCGGCTGCCGCCGCGCTCGCCAGTTTGGAGGATGCGCCAGCTTCACGGAAGATAATATGGACGGCTCCGGCCAATTTATGAACACACCAGAGAATACCTCACGATTTGTCAATGCCGGTTGCGAAGCTGAAATATGTTGCCCAGGAGCGTGGTGCGGTAAGCGGTCCTCTGCGATGTGGGGGCCAGCTTGATGGCTGCAGGGAGCTAGAAGGTTTGAGGGGCAATGCGGGCACTTGACGGATTGGAATGAGGTCAAAATGAATAGCCAGGGCGAAGGAGCGGATTGATTGAAGAGCAATGCATCAGAAATGAGTAAATGCTTCGCCGACGAATGCATTTGACCTTGGCGTCGCCGTTTCCCCACTAGAGTACGCTAGTGCCCGCCGTCGATCAGGGCTTGGCAACAGAAATACAGAAATAGGGAGATACGGAGATACGGAAATACAGAAATCTGCACCATCTGCGTGAACACCAGCGCAGCTGTAGACTTGTAGCATGAGATGCTCAGGCTACGTACTCGCAACCTCTTGGCTTATTTTGATGTGACTGTATTCAAGCTGTCTTAGTCTGCTCAAGCAAAATGTATATTCTTGCGCAGAAGCAGCAAGGCAGCTTTTGCACAACCCGAAATATCAGGGACACTCTTTGGTGCAGATTTTGATCTGCTATGAGATAGCACAGGCCCGGGTCGCCCTTTCCCAGCTTCAAGAAAGTAGACAAGGCGGATTGTCTGACTGGAACATGCTCACCAGTCTAGGAGGCAGAGCCACCTCGGGACAAGGCCCAGCTCAAGGAGGCTGAGTTCGCTTCGACATATTGTCGTTGACTGCACTCGCAGACTCGGATGCATGCAGACTGTGCTAAATCATTGCATGAAAGGCCTCGGCGAATACAAAAAGGCAAGCGTCTCTCTCCTCTTCCCAAATAACTTTCTTGATCATCTGTCCTTCTAGAACCGTTCCTACCAGCATCCTCAGACTTTTATCTCAACATCAGCTATGGAAGACAACTTTTGCCCGAGAAACAGATCTTCCGGAACTTGCCACGCTTACAACTTTTGTGTGTCGCTCCAGATATACACTTAAATGAAAGACTCGTACCCTCAGCCCTTTACCACTCCCTCACAGCCTACTTCTCCACCCCCCGCGATTCATCCACTTTCCCACAGCCTCCTTCACCACCTCTCTCAGTGCATCCGTTCCTCCATTCCCAGCAAAACTGCTCACAAACATCTCCTCTATCGCCCCCGCATCAACAAGCCTCGCTCCTCTCTCGCGTACGGATCCAGGTTCCTCCTTTGAAGGAAAGCTATAGGACCGAGTCTCGGCTCCGTCTTGCTCGATAGCAGGCACATCTTTACCCCTTGCAAAGTTGTCAACAGCGCCCATCACCATATCCTCCCCAATCCGGTACACATCGTCCATATGAAGCGACATCGTTTTCTCATATTCAATTGGAGCGGTACGTATATTGAGAACAGGGCCTGAGTTGCTGGAAGAGGTCACGTGGTGGAGGCTATAGCCAAACCTGGGCTTCGTGCTCGGCATTTCGCCCGTCGAGGCCAATTCTCCTCCGTATGAGGGCAAGATGCCTGCATGGAGATCTAGCAGCGTACGAGGATCCGCGAAGTGATCAATCATCTCCTTTCCGAAGCGTTGGTCGCAGCGCAGGGACAATCCTGCGTCAATGTGGTGTTCTTTGAGGCTCTTTAGCATGGACTGATCGTTTACGCTCGTCACCTTTTCAACAAGTAGCCCGTAGTTAGCTATGAGCTGGTTCGAAATTAGACTTGCAGCTTCATCCGAGGGGAAGGGACCAAAAACAGGGATGATATGATCCTGCAGGAGCTGCATTTCAGAGTCCCCGAGTGCGCGTAAATCGCGAGACTTCGCTTTCCACTCCGCTTCATCCGCAGAAAGAAAGATGTAAGGGGTGTGGCCTTGCTCGATGAGGCGCGGAACAACCTTGCTGAGCATCAATTGCGAGAAGAGTTCGCTGCCGACGTAGACCGCGAGGTGGAGTGGACGACGAGGAGACAAGCCGGTTATAGAGTCGGCGATGCGGCCTGCATGGTTAGCACTTCGGTCGACTGAATTGGTGAAGAAGTGTGTGCCGCGTGTCATGGAACCAATGACATAAACGTTTTTGCTCGCTATGAGGGTCGAGAAGTCGACTGAGACACCGCCGGCGGGGTGAGGGATGAGAATTCCCTTCCCTAGGAGACGCTTCATCAGGGGCAACTCGATCGAGCCAGCGTTAAATGTTTGGCCGGCTGCCTCAATAAAATACTTTGACTGGATATTCCCTCCATCGGCTGCTGCAGAGAAGTGGTCACACTCCCACCGAACTTTCGAGGCACTACGAACGACTCGAAGCTGACCCTTCTCGATAAGCGCAAGAACTTTTCGAGCATTTTCGAGCGTCATAGGGTGCCGATAGTGGAACCAAATGCCCATGTAGTCTTGTAATAGAATTTCCTTCTCCCCCGGGCTCATGCAATTCCAATACCGCTCGGCAACAGGGGCAGTCGCTCTCAGAACTGGTTGCCACGACACATCGCCATCCTCGGCACTCTTGATAGCGGTCCTGAACTCAGAGAGAGGGTCTTTGGGGGCTTTGATTTCAGACCATTCACACTGCTTGTGCCAACCGAGGCTTTCGACCTCCCGCTTGATGGTATCAATAACCTTATCGAGAGCCCCTCCATTTGCAGTCTCCAGATCCCTTGCTAGTGAATGCATCACATAACGTCGTTGAAACCGCGGGGCGATACCTTGAACTTTGGGCAGTCGGCCGTTGCGAGACACAAGTGTGATAGGTCCTTCGTGTCCATTCTCGGCAAGAGAGATTGCCACGTCCATAGCGGTAAGAGATGAGCCGAGAATTGAGACCGGGGCGTCAGACGGGATGACATCCAGGCGGCTTAGTGGCCAGACAGGACTGATGAAGCGAGAACAGCCAACAAGCTCTGGGTGAAAGGTCGATGGGAAATTGCCAAAGGCTAGAACGACGTTGGTTGCTTGAATTCTTGCGCCACGAGCTAACGTGATCTCCAGGCGTTGATCGACGGGATCAAGATCGACAGCCTCGTCTTTGACTATGCGGAACGTTACTCCAAGCCGCTTTGCATCCTCTGTCACACCTTCCAGGACAGAGGATAAATAGAACCCATAAATTTGCCGCGGCGGAAAAGGAGTATCTTTCATGTTGGGGAAGTGGGCTCCCATCCACCGTGTAAAATGTTCCGGGTCATCCGCGTAAACTCCCGCGGCATTGGCCTGCATGTTGAGATTAGTTCCAATACAAGCGGCCGAGTATGCAAGGCCGGGACCAATGCTCTCATTCTTTTCGATCAGGATGATTGATCGCTGATTCTGGCCCTGCTTGAAGCGCTCAATCATATGAGCTACCACTGCAACACCACATGCTCCGCCACCGATGATAACAAGATCAGCGTTCAAACACGTGTCCTTCTCTTGGCTCTCATTGCCAGTACCCACGCTGGTGGTGCTCATCTTTCCCCTTGGTAGCTGTCTCAAGCAATACCTGGGTGAACAGGCTCTGTGTTTCTCCGCTTGAACAAGTCTGAATTTGTCAGTTGTTGGACACGTCTAATTGAGCAGGGTAATGGTTGTTCCTCGATAGAAAGGACGCGAGCAGCGCGCTACCTAGCGGTACACCAATTGGGGATAGCAGTAATGAGAAGGCGGCGAATATGCAGAAAGAGTATTGTATAATACTGATCGCTGAGGCCGATATTTCAGGTCATGATATATTTCTGGCAGCGTACCCGTCAAGGCTTTTCTACTCTTCTGTTTCTTGACCAAATAGCCGTCTCCTGCTCCTTCTCCACGTTCCTTCTATCCCTTACGGGAGGGTCCAGCCAGTTCGGCACGGACTACATCTTTACCGCCGATGACGGCAAGGCAGTAGGAACAAAGATTTGGAATCGAAGATGCGAAGCTCAAGCGGTGTCGGTGGTGTGGAGAGCATCTTTGTTGGGATCAGGTCAGAATCAAAGACTTGGCTACAAAGCCTCTTTCTTGGCCGAAATTTCATTGGCAGGTAATGCATGGCCGTGTTTGGTCCTTCTTCTTGGGTATAAAACTGCCGTCGATGGGCCTCACATGCCTTTGGGGACAACGTCCTCACGTCAGCCTGGAGACGCAGTCTGAAGATAAGTCATCCCGTCGGAGACGCAGAGTTTTCTTTCGTTCGGCCGAAGAACGTGATGATTTCGTATCGAATTTCTCCGTGTACTGGTATAGAAACTGCGAACCTGCAGGTCTTACGTGCATACTCCAACAAAGTAATAAGTACCTAATAATCCTTACCTACCTTACCTATGCGTATACCCCCTCTAATCTGGTTAGCTTCCGCGCGGGCGTTAAACAAGTATTACCCGAGAATGAGATTGCTGATTTGTTAATCACGCATCACCATGTTAATCCTCTCATGCATATTATTTTCTCAGGAATAAGGCGTCATCTGAGCCGCTTTTCTGAGAACATTCTTTGTTATGCCTTGCACACTTCAACTGTGTTCCCTTCCATTACTGCTGAACCAATTCACCCCTCCATCACCCAATGCCGTCACGAGGCATTATCTGCAAAAGCTGGAGACAAGGGTAAACAACTCAAAATCTCGAGATAAAGATATATAATTCCCTTGCAGTCTCTGCGGCTTTACAAAGAGGTTCTTAAGGCAACAGCTCATATCTCATGCATCTGAAAGTGTCATTCGGGCCAAGCTTCGGATTGATCATTCTGAGCCTACTCAATTTCCGTCTCGCCATTGATTGTGACCAATTTACACGAGAGACCAGCTGCATACCGTCGCCTAATCTGAGTTAGATCTGATGGCAGCAGAACAAATGAACAAAACACGTGCTTTTCATCGTCAAGTTGACTCAACAAACCTCCATCTCGATCTCACGATTCATACATCCTCTACATGTCAGAACGGAAGCCCCGACTGCTTCAACATTGATTGGATCAAACACGTGTAAGCGTTGATAGGGTCGAGACATGAAGATTGGGCGCCCTGCAGCTGGGATGTAGATCTGACTACAGAGCTTCATAGTCGAGCTTACATTCGCTTGTGACACATAGCAGAACACGATCCTTCTCAGAGGGATCCTAACCGGCCCCGGATCGTTAAGCTACCCGGCCGGACGGTCTGGATCGACCGTGCTTTCAAGACGGCTTCAAGGCCTTTGTAAGAAATATTTACCGTTTATGTAAGCTCCCAAATCCTGCCTTGTGCCGTGCCAAGGAAATCTCACCCTCATACATTAGGTACTTTAATACTCTAGTTTCTGCCGCTAGTCGCGCATATCTTACACGAACGTGGCGCTCGGGAGACCTGGTACTAAGGTAGTGTACCTAGAGTGCTGGGACCGGAAAACGGCCATAAGGATCAACATCCTTTTATCCCATTATCATAGCTAGCTACCACTGAGGAGTCCATCATTAAACACCGCTTGCTGACCGCTTGTCACAAAGCTACCCCGTCCAAATGAACTTCCGAAGTTCCGTGATCCCACTTCGGCTGAAGGATCTGGTCGTAATGATTGGGGTACACTGGAACTTGAGCAGACTGCTGCATCCTCACAAATACAATCCTATACCCATAGAAAACATCCAATGCGCCTAATGTTCGCCGTCGATATACGCTGAAAAGGTCTCAGGATAAGCGAACACAAGGGAACAACCCGAGATTTCTTCACCACCAAAGCCTGTCAGATTCAGGCTTCAATAGGCCTCCTCCGCGGCCGTTTTTTAACGCTCCCGCCTCTTCTTGTCCCAGATTGACGGATGGAAGGTTGCGGAAAAAGGACTCTGCAGCGGAAATCGCTCATTCTCCACCGCATTTATTGCCTATCTTGGAAAAGAAGGTATGCACGCTTGCTGTCGGCTGAAGTGACGATTGGTGAGGTAATTGGTGATCCTTCGCGCTCTCACCAATTTTGGATCGACGTCACGCTCGGGATGCTAATTGGTAGCGGGCGGCAAGAGCATTTCGGCTCCAGCATGATCGAATACCAAAGACCGCTCATCGCTCACTTCGCACGCATGTTCAATCATCATTCATATTGATAAGATGCACCCAAACACACTCCACTACGTAAGGCGCGGAAACAGCGGCCAACCCATCTCCGCGACGATATTGGTCAAAGGACTGAAAATTTGAGCGCATCTTGCGATTCTGTAGAGGTAGCGATCTTGCTTGGCCTTTACCTGCAACTACGCCATAGCAGGAAAGTGCCTCGACAACAACGCCATGTTTTGAAGCTTGTCTCTAATGAGATAGTAGAGTAGAGTGACATGCTGATTTGATGCTGCGCTGACCCACTGCAAGGGGAGTCAAAAGCGCTGGATTGTAAACCATGCTTATGGCTGTGTAGACTACTCGAAAATGTGCATACTTCTCTTGCTCGTTCTTGCAAGCACAAAGTTGATGTCCGTCATAGGAATTATACCACTTCGACAGCTTTTTTCGATGCATTAGGGGATGTGGGTGGTCTATACATGTCTAAATCACGTCAACATGAACACTCGAGAGTCTCAAGCACTGATTTCATGAGCATTGATTGTAGGCTGGAATCACACATTGTCGTGTCGATCTACGCTCGGATCATCCTAGCACCCTCGATGCCATTGCTCGGAACAGCGAGGAACCCAATGGCCGCTTTCCGAAAATCATCACCTGTCCGCACGAGGTAGGACTTCTTAGGGGGAAAAAAAGGGAAAAAAGCTCAAGACGTGACCGAGCGCTTGTCCTAAGATGGTTGCTTTTTCGGTGGCGGATAGCTTCACCCGCAACACCAACAAGCCACAAGCCGTGATCGTGCACGTTGACGTAGGTACCCAGGCACTCGGGCCCGCAATACACAACCCGTCATGCGGACGGGCACCCGTTTTGATCTTCCCCGGCTTATCGCCTTACACACTTGAAGGCGAGATGCGAGGCTCGAGGTTCCTCCGAATTCATTCATTGGCTGCAAGACATACCAGATCAGAAGGTTATCCTATTATAGTATTGTCGCTATATCACCGCAATAAAGACAGGAAGGAACGTTAAGCAGCTTGTCAATCGAGCCTTGCAATTTGCTATGAGCGATTCAAAAGGCCACGTGTACCTGATAAAGGCTAGAGAGGTCATGAAAGAAGAGCTTGAGCCATTTTCACTGGTACAGGAACAATGGACCCCAGTCACCAATGGCTCGTTACCAGAGATAGCGGTAAATGAAATTGCCAAGGCACTCTTGTGGTCGTCGGCCTCACAGGGCAGCACCAAGAACCTGCATCTGAGCTTGTGCGATTGGCGGATCGGGTGATGTGGATCCGGTGATTACGCAAGTCATGGACGTGGTGAGAGGGGGGGAAGGGGCAGTTGTTGATGTTATTCTGATAAAGGGGGAAGTCGAAGGAGGTCGCTAGTACCTTACCGTGTACAAGTTAGGTAGATGATTGACCATATCACACTACCTTGAAATTAGTCCCAAAGTGGAACCTTCGCCTCCCCCAAAACTTCTTCTCAGTCGATGTCACGACCCAGCGCAGGCATACATGTCGTCGTGCTTCTGCTTCAAAAACTCTACGGCAGGAACTCCTGCTACAGCAAGGCTCACACAGCCAAGGACCTCACCAGGCTACTCCGTCCAGATGAGTCCGTCAAAATCTTGACAGAACACGATCATTACCACCGGGACACTCCATCAGAAGCGGACGCTCACAAAGTCGTCAAGACTTCAGTAGAGACCTGCAGCCCGGGAATTTGGATCATTGTATGCAGCATAGAGTAAGTATAGTAGGCGGCACTGCCCCCTTTCATATCGATAGCGATCTCATTGGTAGTCACACAGCCTGTTGCCCGATTCCGATTTGCTCCATTCCCCCCCCCCGGCGAAATCCGATGTCAGAGACGCGAGTTTCAACTTTCTGTCCGTGTAAGCTTGTTCGTTCCGGTAGTATTCACCTAGTCATGGATAATTACTTCTTCGCGCCCCGACAGCGCCTCTCGCCGAAAAAACCTCCACACACTCTCCAGCTTACATGTCGAGTCCCATCTCGTGTCGCAACTCGCAGCCAGACCGCATCATGCATGCCGTGTGTCAAATGCGCTCTTTGCCCGTCCCTGCATCTGCAACCCAACACTCACTTCGGGACCATTGACAAACACATCTTTTGCGCGTGTCTCCCACGCGGCACTGAGAATGCACTGGGGGCAGATTTTGCAGGAGAGTCGTAAAAAGTGGATCCGAAGACGGAGGGGGTTCCGGTGGTGTGGGAATGACGGTCACTTTCCACGAGCGCGCATGGGTGCATGTAGGGTTCAGTGTCTGTTTTCAAGGGAGAGAACGGTCGCCGTCACATCCGAGAGTCCGGAAATGAATTCAGGTGCTGCTGAGTGCGTAGCCGAGGTGCTTATGGAGCTTCTTTTGATTCTAGAGAGCTAGGCTACATGTGTTGCAAGCAGAACCGCATAACAGTTCGCTGTCGCCACTGCCAATTCTTTCTCTCCCGTCAGGAACACACCGGTATTTCTCCTTTGCAAGCAGCTTCAAGATGCCAAAGCAACCGCCATATAATCATGTGGTATCAAACTCCGCCTTTGCAATGCCATATGTTTCGTCGAACCGTTATTAGACCCAATCCTCCTATGCACCCGACGCCTTGGTAGTGAAGTCTGTCTCGGTCGGGAGGAGGCCGCCGTCGGTAGCTTTCTCGCAGCTACAGGCATCTGGCAAATGTTAGACCACGTAGTAGGCAAAGCCAGGGCGGGGGGGGAGAAATGGCAGTCGACTCACCCGCAGGACGAGCACCGCAGGCACAGGTTGATCCGGCGGGCTTGGCGTTCTCGGTTTGAGCACGCTCGCAGGTGCATTCGCCGGCTGGACGGAGGCCTAATCATATGATCCATATCAGCATCCAAAATGGTCCATACACTTTCTTCAAGAGAGCAATAGCAGGGGCATTGGGTTTGTAGAGTGAGCGGACTCTCCGCAACAGCGTGTTCAACGAAGAGCGGGAGAGGACTTACGGCAAGAGCATCGCGCACCGGCGACAGCGTTCTCAGTCGTGGCCTTTTCGCAGTCGCACTTGAGTGCGGATTGCTTGCCGCAGGAGCATTTGGCTTCAGCAGCGCAGACGCAGGCCCCGCTGGAGCGTCCGCAGCAGCTACTTGGGACAGTCATGGTGATTCGAGGAGGATTGATCCGAGATAGAGTAGTTTGGAGAGTGGTGTCTAATAGTCTGAAGGCCTGGATTGGTGCTGGAAGCTGTTCTTAGGTGGGTTTGAGAGTGCTGTGATATTGAAAGAAAGAGAATTGTAAGAGGGACGTAACTTTATGCGGGGAGGGGCGCGTTATCGATAAGGCTGATTTGTAAAACCCGCTTATTGATTGGTCAGCTTCCTGACACCAAGCCACGCTTGCCATGCTCGCCATGATTCAGTTGCTCTTTCCACGAATGAGAGGCTCGATATTTGTCATTGGTCTTTAACAAACAAACAAAGAACGAAGTGATCACTGGCTACAGCAGCTGTATTGCTTCACTTTAGCCTGTTGGAACTTTCTCGCCTCTTAGCCTGACAACGTTTCACTGCTAAAGGTCAAGGAAGCTACTTCACCAAGAGGTCAACTTGGAGTTCAGCGAGCTGAAGAGCAAGAGACTCAGCAAGCTTAAGCATAATTGGATACAAGTCAAAGACCGAGTGAATCATTGGTATCTGCTGAAAGATGTGCCAGCCCAGTGGGGCTGCAGTCGACGTGAGTCGGAGAGTGCGCTGGGTCTGCCATCCAGGTCAAGGAGTGAATTACTGCCCCACAACATGACAACAAATCGCGAGGTTGACTTGGAGCGTTTCATTGGAGAAATTTGATGGCCGGCGAAGAGCCACCGTCCTTCATAGCAATGTCGGCAGGGAGATAGAGTAGCACGATAAATCCTGCAACCCCTTCACAGGCATACATTCAAGTAAGTCGGTCTTCGAGGAAAATATGGACTTGTATGATGTGTTAGGCTGACGCAAAGAAGCCGTAGTCTACTTGTCTCCCTTGATACGTCCGACTTGCAGAAGTTCCTTTAGCCATGATCTAGCGTCTTGCTATCTTCTGGTCATGTGTTGTCGCTAGGAAGAGCAAGAGCGTAGTCTGAGATCTGGATAAGATGTAGAGATGAGGAGGTGGTTGCAGCAGCATTTCTTGAGGCCAACCCAAAGGGTCATGAGTGTGTTACCAATCCTAAGTCTGAAAATGTATATGTTGTATACACTGCTGGCATTCCAACTTCCACAACCTGGAAAAGTATATAGCACTTTGCTGTCAGACAGCCAGGTGGCCAAATGATCTTGCATCCAAATTCCTGTCAAAGATGACGTTGCGCGTTTGCGCATGAGATTGAAACAGCAACAAACAAAACTGCAAAAACAAAAACATACAGCAGCTAGTATTCGCTGGTCGTCACCGACCCAACTACTAATTAGCCGATCTGAGGCTTATCTTTGGCTGAGCGGACGGGAAGCCGAGTTTTCAACAGTCTGTGGCCGTATGTATTAGAGATTGCCCTAACCAACAATATATACTAAGATATCATAGAAAGCGGGGCCCCGAGAAACGCCAAAATTGTCCGACGCAAGCTAGTTTCCAATACTGATATCGTGCACCCCGCAGATGATCACCGCACCAGCTTCACTCAGCCCTTAACGAGCCTAAAACTCGGTCACACAGATTGTGTTCATGACGATCGACGACGGCCTAATCTTCTATCTAAGAGAAATTTTCCACCTGACTTCGAAAGTGACACCGAAGGACCAGTGTCTTTTGGTGCTTAGAAGCCATGGGCATCCCCACCATTAGTGAACGCAAGCATTACCGCCTAGTATGCTATCACCATTGTTTTCCATTTTCCGCGTATAACAGCTCACAGACTCTACAGGTTCCGGGCGAACCGGAAGAACCTACATCTACAATCGTCCTAACCTCTAAAGATTCCTACTTTGTCGATGTCCGCATCCTCCGCGAGAAACTCGAAGAAGAGAGAAGTCTGGAAGACAATACAGAAAGCTGCTTACAATGGGCATTCGCTGGAAAATCACACACTACCCCTAGCAAGGATTCCTCGATGCAGCTCTCACACACGGTCTGGGACCACTGGATAGACTCGCGCACCAATAATCCTGATTCTGATGAAGGCGATATGTGGGTGCAACCCAATGGAGACATATTGGAGAAAGGGAAGAATAGCGATCCTGTTACGGGGGACGAAATCGAATATGAAGAACTCTGGCACGATCTGCCGGTGGAGGCTTTTGGGAAGAAGCACAACCGTAGCAGCTTGGTTATGAGAGCAGAGGAACCAGCAAGGAAAATAAGCGGCATGGCTATCAAAATTGGCGGCTGGTGCGAAGGCATATTGAAGGTTGGAGATGAATTGACCGTCGAGAGATGGGAATGGAAGCCGACGGATTGCGCCAGCGACGTGGCGTCTGCTGAAGCCAGCAAGGAGGCAGAGCGCACGCGCAATGATTGGATCCGAACTTTGAAGATCGGCAAAGGCACTTTGCCATGCAAAAAAATGTGCTCCCGCACCTACGGCAAATTTGGCCTGAACAGCGTGCTGAAATCCACTATTGATACGAATTGGGAAAGCGACATTGAATGGAAAGTCGCCGAGGAGTATTACTGGTGAATGGAGGCTGAAAGTGCCGCATTTAAGCTGACTGTGAAACGTTGAACCGTTGAAACGATGAAACGTACAGTCATCATGCAATCAGACGGCTTTGCATTTATAGCAAATTTCGTGCGCCCGCTAGGAGCCTAAGCCATACAGCCTCACGCCTTGGGGGAACGGATCAGCCGCATGGAAGCCGCGAACTATTGACATCGCATTGTTGAAAGGGTATTGGACATTCGATACAGTGGAAAGAGCGATCATAGCCCACTCACTACCTTTGGCCTGACTCATGATCGGACTTTAGTAAACACCTGGCTCAACGACACGAGTCTTCTTCTGTTACTTATAACTACTGTCACCTGCCCCAAGTCAATCCACGTTTTCCACGACAACACTATTGTACTTGAATATACTTCAACTTATTTTCTAATTGCACTATCTTCGGAAGGCCTAAGCCATGCCTTGGCTATCCGATGACACTATGAACGGCGGTCATCAGACCACCCGTACAGCGCAGCATACCGCACGAGCACGACTTCTGTCCCCTCTCAAAATCAGCGATAGTATCAAATATATTCCTTCACAAATGGACCCACTTGCCAGCACGTCGATGAGGAGCGCTGCTCGTCGAGACCCATTGCGGCTGATAATCGAGGATGCCGGCGTCCTATTCAAGCTGTTTCTCTATGTGCCCAAGATCTTGTCACCTTTTTCCACCAGAGATAAAGACTCTGAGTTCTATCCGTCGCTTTCGAATATAAAGGTTGGATTCTTGCAGGCAGTCCTCGCCCTAATCCAAGTGCTATTTCTGGTGGTCGTCATTCCCGCCTTCGTGTGGCTACCTGGCGGCGTCTTCCTTGCTGCAACCGCGTTGTGCTGGTTTGCTTGTTGCCTCATAACGTTCCCCATGCAAGGACCACCAATCAATTTTTCGAACATGGACGACGTCACAAAGACTCTGGCCGAGCAGCACAAGAACGAGCGCTGGGTGTTTGTCAATGGCATATGTACTGGGTAAGATAGACCTGTCATATGCACCTACCTTCTCTAAAACCCTATAGACACTCGACCTCACAATTGGAGATCGACCGCCTCTCGAAGATTTTCGGACGAGCCGTAGTCGGCATCCATAACAAAAGGTATGCGGCTCCTCTGCATCATGTTTGGAGACTTCTGACATGCCATCCCTGTGCAGTTATGGTATTTTTGCCGATCTTGCCGTGTGTCTGATCCAACGAGCTATTTCATACCACGACTTAGGCACTCGGTTGACCTATTCCTATCTCAAAGCCATCCTCGTTGATCCCACTGTCACGAAAGTGGTCCTCATCGGCCACTCCCAGGGCGGTATCATCATCTCCCAGGCTATTGACAACCTACTTGCACAGCTACCAGCAAGCACCATGTCGAAACTAGAAGTTTATACATTCGGCTCTGCGGCCTCGCACTTTTCGAACCCTTCCGTTTCGCTCTTGTCCAATGCTTCTTCTGCACATCAGCCCGGTGAACAATCATCTTTGAAAATATCCCAATCTGAAGTCGGCCCCACCAGTGCCAATCAAGCCAAACAGGTCATACCTCACATGGAACATTATGCCAACGAATACGACATGGTACCTCGCTGGGGTGTACTTCATTCTGTTCAGGATGTACTTGATGTCCGTTACGCTGGCTCGGTATTTGTCCGAATGGGAGCCTCAGGTATGCCCAACTAAGCCCCGCCAAGACTGTAATCTAGTCATTGAGACGTGTGCTGGGGGTCAGAGAAGAGCTTCTTTTCCACCTGAGTTTGCTCCTTAGACACGTATAGGGCGTGCTGACTTAGAGATACCCTTAGGTCATATGCTCAATCAGCACTACCTGGATCCCATGTTTTCCCTGTCAAAAAGTCGAAAGCAGGCAGCGAAGGGGGAAAAGGGCATACAATGGAAGCCTGAAAGGAAAAATGTTGTTCATAACGAAGATAAACAAGATTTTCTCGACCGGATAGTCACCCCTGACGAGAGGTTGGCCACGCGAAGAGACTCTACCGCAGTTGCCAAACTGGACGTTGCAAGGCGCGATAGTGGGCTTGAGTTTGGCAGTGGGCAGATCTTGAAAGATACGTCCGGGCCGGCCATTGGCAAAGATGCCGAGGGTGATTCTTGCTTGACATTCACCAGGACGGCTAGTGACCGGGTTGTGGCTGAGAAAGCCGTGGGCAAGACTGTGAAGGAGTTGAGTCGACTTTGGAAATATCTGGGAGGGAAGTCACCCATCGATCATGAGCAAAATGATGCCAAACACCACGACGATCATCCCCATGAGCACCGCAAGGACCGCCATGATCACTGGGATCAACGAAAAGCCGAACAAAACTCGGGCGATGAACCAGTGCTCGAACAGCAAAAGTCGCCGTTCCCTCATCTGAGTCCCACAACTGAAGAGCACTTCTTCCATGTAAGTAACTTTTTCGAGCCGTTCTGTCTTGCACGTCATCTTCAGTGAGACCCAGTTGAGTGGGACCTTTCCTGGGATCGCTCCCCTTTTTGGGTCGTATTGGGGATCCAGTTGAGCTTCAGGAAGATATGCTGACTTGACAACACGTAGTGGAATAAAGGAAAACACGGGCTACACGCTAGGGGTCCGAGGACGTTGATTCAATATCATTAAGCTGGTATTGGTACTGGATTCTTGATTGTTTGGCGAAGTGTACGTTTAGCGACGGATTTATGGAGGACTTGGTGGGCCATTTCCTTTTGCTTGTACCTTTAACCCGAGACTCCGCTGGGTTAATATAGCGACTACCTAACCTTGGATGGTGAAACGTCAGGTATATCCTGTTAGAATGCGTTTCTTGCCCGCTGAATACAGCGTGATGACTCTTTTATGATTTGGTGTTGTTGCCAATGCAATTCCTTGCCGAGAGAAAAGCATGCGCGGGCTATCTGACGACTTTGTGAGCTCCAATCTTGGTTGGAGATTTAATGAGAGTGCTCGTCCCGACAAATGCAGTGAAGCGAGGGTATTTGCCGCTTGATTTCACAATTCACTTCACCGCCAACTTGCATTTCACCTGTAGGGCTGTGTCACTTGACTGTGGCGGAGGTGTAAACATTGGTCGTCAAGGAACTTCGCCACCTCAAAATAAACCCATCAACCTTCACACTCGTTCAATGAACAACCATTAATAGGAAACATTGCTCCGCTGCTCTCACTCGAACAAATAGAATCCTCAGCCACGCAACTCAGCTGGTATAACGGTCCTTACTCTCGGCTCAACGCCTCACATACCTTGTGTCACCTGGTTCGCCATCTTTCAAAACGTCATCAGAGCTGGTCCATCATCAAGAAACGGCTATCCTAAACATTTCTCACATCACCATGTTTCTACCGGCCATCGTCTCCCTCTTCATTGCTACCGCCAACAGCATCGATGCCACCACTTTCAACGGCTCATCCCCCACCTTCGCATCAAACACATCCGCCGCCCTCCTCACCAACTCGCTCACTTCCAACGCCACCGCCTTGGTGCCCCTCGGACCGCCCCTGTACCAGAATGTCACTCCCGGTGAGGCATGGGTCTTCCCTAGCAGTGCAAATTATCTCGATGCGAGGTCTCTGAGCTGCGAGTGTTTTAACCCCGCCGGTGAGTCTGTGCTCTCGGGAGGTCTCAGGCCCGGGCAGTTGGCTAATGTGAAAGGAAAGACCAGTGCTGCATGCCCGTATTCGCCAATTCTCAACCCTACTGCATGCCGAACGGGTCCCAGTGCTGCGGGGACACGTTCTGCACGGCGGGCCAGACCTGTTGCGGCGAGTTCTGCTGCGCTGTCGTAAGTCCTCTTCAACGCCTCGATGACCTTACTCTTCTTTGACTTTTCCGACCCATCTTTCCTATTTACATGCGAGACCCAGCATCGCTGACGTGGAACAGAATGACACATGCAACATCAAGACCGAAACCGTCGGCTCCGGCTGCTGTCCCGCGGAGACCACCTGCAACGGACTCGCCGGCCCCATCTGCTACGATCATGCCTCGTCGATCTGCAGCAAAGAAGCCTCGCCGCCGCACCAATGCTGTCCCGCCAACCTACCGTTTTGCCGCGACTTCGCGCCCAACAGACTGGGCTGCTATGCCATCTCGACGACCGCGTCCACCGTGGCGCCCTTGACCGTAACTGGCACTTCCAATATCTTTGCGTCTTCGGTGGGCAAGTCTGCGAGCAAAGGTGCTGCCGCTGCGCACACGGCCGTTATCTCCGTGGTCCCGAACGGGCACGGGGGCGTCTCGGTCGACTTCCCGACTCGGATCGCCTCGCTGCTCTCGGAGGGTGGGCAGACGACGTATGTCCTGGAGTGGCCGGCGCCTTCTGCGACTGCGGCTCCGCCCGGGTCGATTGGCACGCCTGCCATAGACACGGAGACGGGGACGCGGAAGGCGGGCTTGTCGACAGGAACAGCGGCGAGCACGTCCACTTCGGGCCCGACATCGCAGTCCAAGGTGCCGAGCTCATCCGTGAAAACGGCCAGCTCTTCATCCGTTTCCCCATTGTGTTACGACCCGAACGCCAACTCCCATTCGCCCTGCCCTACCACAACCACCACCTCCTCAACCACCCCCTCAACCTCTACTACTGCAGGCTTCAACCCCCCGGGCGCCTCAATCGTCAAGTCGCAGGCCTCGAAGCCCTCCATCCCCTCCCTCGAACCCCTCCGCGACTTCTTCGACCGCCTCTACGCATTCTTCTACACGGACCGCGGCCAGCAACTCCTCGTCTACGCCTGCTTCGCCCCACACGCGCTCTTCGCCGCATACTTCGCCCTCCGCTTTTTGCAGAAGCGGATGAACGCCTCACGGGCACGGAAGGAGCCCGGGCACGATGATACCATCGTCAAAGGAGGACTGCGCGCCGCTGACTACGACGACGACGACGACGACGCTTTCGTTCTGGCACGAGTCAAGACGGAAACGGAAAAGGAAACGGAGACGGAGAAGCGGGACATCACCGTCGTCGAGGGCAGCGCGCGGCCTCTGCTCGAGCCGAGGGTGGTGGCGAAGCGGGATATCCGCGTCGTGAGGGAGAGCGGGAGGCCGTTTGTCAAGGGGAAGCGGACGCATAGCCTTTGGGAGATGAGGGGGGAGGAGGGGGGAGGTGGGGGAGGAGGAGGAGAAGAGGAGGAGGGCGGGGTTGGAGGTGGAGGAGAGGATGGAGAGGGTGGCTTGGGGCATGTCTTTGTAGGAACGAGGGGGTAGGGATGAGGGTGGGATGTCTGGCCTCAGTGCTGGGAAGGGGAGGGGGGGGGAGACGGAGGGGGGTGGAGGTTGCTGATTCTTTCCCCCTCAATGAGTATGGCGCATGTGGGCCCGGGACGTTGGTGACCGCGGCTGGAACTCCGCGATCGATCGCTGTCCTCTCCTCTCTTCTCTTCTCTTATCTTCTCTTATCTTCTCTTCTCTTCTCTTCTCTTCTCTTCTCTCGATCGTTCCTATTCGATTCGATTGGGGGATTGTACGTATTTCTGGTTAGGTGGCGGCTTGGGGATTACACGCATTGAAGCAAGGGGGAAGAAGGTTATGTATTCCTTAGGGGAAGCGTCACGGGTGTTGCATAGATAGCAAATGATAAGGATGTGTTCATAAGCCTCTTCTTCTATTGTTCTAAATGAAAAGGGATGCTGGGTGGTCTAAGTTTTTCTATGGGGCCGTTAAAAGAGCTTTTGTGATGTAGTTGGAATGATGCAATGCTAAATCACCCATGAAGGCCAGCCAAAATTGATCCAAGCGCCTGCACCTGGAGGTCGTGATTTAAACGTATGGGAAGAGGAGCGCACGCATTGCTTTTCGTAGAGACCCGGGCACCTCTCTTCATGACCCGCTCGCACCACCCACGCCTGCGGTCCCGCCGGCCAAACTGTCGCCTCTCGGCGGCCTCACCACCCCACCTCCAATCTCGGTCCCGGGACTCTGCGCCGCTTCCCGCGGAGATGCGGTCCCACTGCCGGGCACAGGCCTCCTGAGCTGAGGTGGAGGTGCCGTACCTTGTGCTTGACTCCTCAAAGCGTTGATCTGAAAGGGGTTTCTGACCGGAGAAGCAGTTCGTGTGCGTGAGGGTTCCTCTGTTGGAGACGGGGCAAGGTTGCTGGTGTTGATGGGGGTTGGCTTCGGGGGCGGCTGTGATTGGGACTGGGATGCAGAGCGAGATCGAGATTGAGGGGAGGATGATTGAAGAGAGACGGCCGGTGGCGCTATCTGTGGCGCTTGACGTGGCTGAGATTGTGCGGGCGGGGGGGGTCGTTGCTGGTTCTGAAGTTGGCCGGCTTGAGGTTGGCCCTGGGTCTTGACTTGTGAAAGGGCTGATTGCGGCGGTTGTGGCCATTGGGTTGGAGAGTCTTTGGGCGGGGCTGACGGAGGTGGTCCAATTCCAGATTGTGATGGTATTGACCGTTGAGGTGGCACCTGCACGTTTGTTGATTGGCCCACTTTCGACGCCAGCTGCGGAGTATATGCGTATGGATCGTACTCAATGCCCATAGATGGCGGTGGTTGCGGGAAGTTGCTTGTAGATGCCGGAGGCTGAGGAAATTTTGCAGCTCCACTTGATGCTCTCCGCTTCCCTCGCGTGGATTGACGGCGGAGTAGGCCCCGCACCTCTTCGATAGAGACCGTTCTATCGATGTCGAGAACATCCATCGTTGAGACAGAATGGGCGACTGACCTTGGGGTTATTGGCTCAATAAGATCGCCAGGAGTATCAGCTGTGTCGGCAGCAGGGCGACGAGAATTCAAAGTCGCGAGGGCGTTACTTTCTGAAGGAGGGGGATGGCGGAATCGGAGTGGAGGAGGGGTGATCGAGTCACGCACATTGAGTTGAGCGCTGGAGGTAACGCCTGTTGGTTCGCTCTGAGCAGGGGGGTCAAGCTTCTCGGCCGGAAAGAGTCTCTTCGCGTCTCGAGCCTTCGCAGCCGCTTCACGATTGGCAGCGGCTTGCACATCGGAGACACTGACAGAGTAGGTGGGCTGGTCGACGCTGCCTAGAGCTGGTCCACCCCCACCTGGGCCGTTGATGGGGATTTTTCTCAGGGCAAGGACCAAAGCACACATGAATTTCGATCGACGAGCAGCTCTGACTGTTTCGTTAGACCAGTTGGACTTGTGTCTGATCTCCACTTTCAGCTCCATTTTATCCATCGATGCGATACCGGTAATTTCGACATCAATATCTGGCTGAAAGTCTCTCGAATTCTCCTTGTCAGTAACGAATGCCTGCATTTCATTCCTGAGGAGCTGCACGTCCTCGAGAGTGGTACCAAAATCGATGTAGATAGAAAGCTGTTCCCGCATCGCCTCGGACCGGGAAACGTTCTGTATCCACATGCTATTGAGCACTATATTGGGTACTTGTGTCAGTTTGTGGGTGTTGATGTGCTTAAATACTGTAAATAGCAGCGAGATATGTTTGACGACTAACTGATCATCCCCAATATCAACTCGGTCCAGTACGTCGAAGGGATGCTTGACAAATAGGAAGATGCAAGAGCCAAGGACTTCCTGAGCTGTAGTGGCGAAGACGAAGGATAGTGATAGCAAAGCGGTACCGGCCGTTGCCAGGGTAGTCGTGAGGGATTTGTTCAAGAATGCCACTGTAGCATGGTCAGTAGATAAAAGTAGTCATTGTATTGGAACAATTTACCGAAGACAAACACAACAACGATAAAGACCACAGTGCACAGCAGATTGTCCAGAACGTTAATAGCCTGGTCAACATCATGCAAGCTGCTAGTAATCGAGTGCCGTTCCTTGCCGAACTCGCAAACGGTCAGAATCATTTCATCTAGACTAATGTCTCCATTGGCGTCTCGATCCAGGATTGCAAAAGCCTCTTCGGCTTCCGCCTGATGATCAGCACCAAGGACCTCAACCACATCGTCCATGTACAAAGCTTCCTTGCCTTCGACCACAAAACTCATCCAAAGCCGTTTAGCCAGTGCTTCCGATGATTTGTTCTTCTCAAGAGCTTCTACCACGATCGAATGAGCAGAGTCGGGATTGAAGACCTGCTTTCCGGTGACCTCAGAAGCTATGTTGCCGAAAGCAGACGTGAGCTTGTCGCCGAATCGACCAACATTAACAAGAAGCTTCATTGGCGTGGCGGAGCCCGAGTGCTTGTGACCATGTTTGCTTCCGGGGATATCAATAGAGTCGTGTATAATGTAGTCTTCTTCGGCGAACTCGTTGCAGTAAGCGGGAAACAAATGGCGAGAAGCGTCGTATAGTAGACTCAAGAGATGTATCCTGTGCTTCGAGTCTTTGATCTTTGCATGGAATTGGGTGTGGTGATAGCTTATGGAGATGAGCTGGATGAGTAACTTCTCGAATAAAAGAATCACAGATGCTACCAAGAATGCAGCGAGAATCTCTTGGACGGTGGATTCCCATGGTATGGCCACGGTGCCATTGCCAAAGAGGAATTTTTCAGTCGTTTGCGTGGTAGTCGTAGAGTTTCGCGCTTGGGAGTTGTAGGCTTGTTGACTCCGCTGGGTTGGATTACGGGTCATGACCTGTGACGAGAGACATTAGCTCGCGCCTGTTTCTTCCAGCAATAGTAGCAAGGCTTACTGGTAAAAACGTAGCCAATGACGCCAACGCCCATCCGCACAGAGACAAGTAAATCTCCAAAGACTGTATAACCAGAGAATACTTTCTAGTTCCCGAGCTCACAATCCCGCACAGGAACTCGAACATCCAGGGAAGCATTTTCGCAACGAGTTTGGACACCCATAAACTGAGCCATACACATTCCACCCACGAAAAAAACCAGACAATACGAACACCACCTAATGTTGCATGCTGTGCTGCAGTAGCTCCGATGATAATAGGAATAGCGATGATTGTAGCCAGAGGCAGAACATATAGGAAGTATCGCGTGACGACCGAGAATTTCAAGATTTTGTCGTATATTATGCCCATCTGCGTAACAATCTCTTCCTCCCCATCAGTGCCCCTCTTCTCAGCCTTTCTCTCCGTTCTCCGTCGGCCAGCGACATGACGTTGGTAGAAGCCAGCTTTTCATTGAGCTGCTGCTCAGGAGTACCAGTGGTGGCAGGGTTATAGGCGTCCGTCTTACGGGCTCCAGTCTTACTGTTGCTGACATTGTTCATGGGTATGTTGATCGTAGCATCGTTGGGGTTGCTCATCGTAGACGAGTCGCTCTGGTTCGGGAGATGCTGAAAGCCTTTGGATGAGCGATTGGTAGAAGAACGCTTAGATCCAGGCATTGGTTCGTGAGGGAGAGTAAACTTCGATACGATCGAGGCACGATGACTTTTGATGACCATGCGTGGCCAAAGAGAGAGTATATGACGAACAGGAATTTTCCCCAAAGAGTGATGTTAACACTCATGTGATGAAAATGCAGAAAAGGGGGCTGCCTCCAGGGCTGTAACGACAGTGGTTTGAGGCAAAGGAATGTATAGCGAGTCAGTGTGGGCCTGTGAAGACCGTGGTGAAAAGGCTGAAGAGGCGTAGAAATGAAAAAGAACAAAGCCCTACACATAGGGGGTAAAAGGCCATGAAGCTGCCGTTTCAGGGGCGAGACATGCAGGAGGAATGAGAAATTTCCCCGGCCTCGTTTCACCAAGCGGGGGCCACGGCAGTACCCTTGCTTAGCTAACGAGCCGCCGGCGACGACTTTGGTGACCTTTTATTAATAGGTAGAGACAGACGAATCTGAGGCAAAGTACAGTATCATCAATTCAATGTTGCATACTTGATTGGCCCTCAGAGAACGTCCATCCAGTGACACCCTTTGCCTACACCCTTAACAAGTCAATGACTTAATTATATCATGACCGACACGAAAGACCAGGAAAGCGCAGAAATGCGAGTCGACCCAGCACGCGCAAAGCACCTCTCCTCGACCATCACCTCCATTCTCTCCCGCATCGAATCTGCCAGACCTCCTTCAGGTCCTGCAGTCCGCCTCGTCGCCGTCTCCAAGCTCAAACCCGCCAACGACATCCTAGCCCTGCACGCCGCCCCCCACAACTACCTCCACTTCGGCGAAAACTACCAGCAGGAACTCCTCCAGAAATCGCTCCTGCTGCCCCGAGAGATCCGCTGGCACTTCATCGGTGCTCTGCAGACGAACAAGTGCAAGCCGTTGGCGGAGCAGATACCCAATCTGTGGTGCGTGGAGAGTGTGGATACGGGGAAGAAGGCGGATCAGTTGGAGAAAGGCAGGGCGGCGCTGTGTGAGAAGGAGAAGGAGTATCAAGGGGTGCCGTTGAGGGTGTTTGTGCAAGTCAATACGTCCGGGGAGGCGGAGAAGAGCGGGGTGGAGCCGGAGGGGGCGGCGGAGTTGTGCGGACATGTTAGAGAACAGTGTCCGCATTTGAAGCTGCAGGGAATCATGACCATCGGGGCTATTGCGAGGAGCAAGGAAGCGAAGGAAGGGGTTGAGAATGAAGATTTTGTCAGGCTGAGGGAGGTGAGGGATCAGGTGGTGAAGGAGTTGGGGATGCAGGAGGGGGATTTGGAGCTCAGTATGGGGATGAGTGAGGACTTTGAAAGCGCGATTCGCTGTGGGAGTAACGAGGTCAGAGTTGGGAGTACGATTTTTGGGGCAAGGCCGGCGAAGGAGGACGCGAAAATCAAGGAGACGGTTGAGGAGGGGAAGGAATGAATATATATGGATACGATGTACATGAATATGATGACTATGACTTTTCCTTTATGGAACTCCATAACTTTTCCGAGGGAGCGTTTCCGCTGCAAGCCTTGATTGAACAAGTGTCTCCTATGGCACACACTCTGCCCAAGAATCCAATCTGAAGACAAGACAATCAGAGGGTTTTTCCCTAGAGCACAAACGAGGCTTATGAAGTAGCAAAAGCAGCTGCAGACGCCGCTGGCAACCCCGGAGATATATTGTCAATCTGACCACTTCCCAACGCATAACCGTTGACAAATATTTGAAACCTCCACTGGTGGAATGCATTATGAAACACCATGTATTCCGCGAGGCCTCTCAAAGCCGTGCAGGCATCATTGTACGTCAGCGGTCCGCAGGAAAGGTACAGATTCTGCAGCGTGACCCAGATCAGGGCGTATTCGAAGACCCTGCTCGGCGGGAAAGGGTTCCCGAAGTGGCGACACACGGGCTGCATGTTTTCGACGATCGTTAGGAGGAGGGTTGGTGGGTCCATCCACCCTGTGCGCATGCCGTTGAAGGCAAGGGTTACTTGGGGGTTGGAATTGGGGATTCTGTACATTCTGACAAAGGCATCAGGTTCGCATCTCGTGGTGAATATGGGTGCGGTCCGACGAATGACCGACTCACATGGCGTTAGTATCCGCGATGCTGCTGATGTGCGGGCAGGACCCATTGGTAGCTGCCGCAGATGAGAATAGTAGTTGGAGCAAAGCGAGAAAGATAGGGATGCTAAAGGCAAACATGTTGGACAGGCAGCTCGATACAGCGAAAGAGTGGAATTTTTTTTCGAGGGGTCATTTAGAGTACCTACCTACTGGCAAATGGAAGTGCACCTCTATCGCCATTAAGAAAGGAGGCCATCGCCAGAAAAAAAGCGGCGGATTATGCGATAGGAAGATAATGCTTGAACGCAGACTCCAGGTACGCTTACACGCGCAATTCGCGTCCTGAAGCCCATACTAATAAGTGGCATTATAAATCCCCAGGTAGGTCTGAAATCACCATAGTTGCAAATCGCAATTGCAGGAAAGACACAGCGTCTTTTTTTGGCAGGTCTCAGCCACTTACAGAGTGCGTCTTGAATGAAGTGAGGCGTCATGTTTCTTCTCCAGTCTTGAGTATTTGTCGAAGAAGTTGGAGAATCGCGGAGTAAGAGTTGCGGAGTAACGAGGACGCCTGCAAGCCTGAAAAATGACGCTAACACCGCCCAGAAAATACGGTAAGAAGCAGAGGAAGCCCACTTCACCAATAGAATCAGCGCCATTAGGAATCGAACCTAATACAAACCAAATACCTCCAGACCACACGCCCAAGGTTAATGCCACCTAACCTTACGGGCGACCTCCGCAATTCTGAAGTAATTATGAGTTGCAAATTGAATGAGATTCCTTGGCAAAATTCATCGGACCCCGCCCGAGGCGCCTCCGGAAAAAAAAAGAAGAATAACTATGGAAATTGTTGAAAGTGCACTCAGCACCTAGTGGTTTCAGGGTCTAGCCCTATGGTCTTGGCATCAGAGTTTTCTTTCCACCGTGTACATTACCCGGGATGTCCT